>CM059806.1:25286181-25788681 GCA_030435695.1 Brachymystax lenok tsinlingensis
TCTCTCTGTCAGACCTGGTCCTTTATGGATTAATCACGACAGGCGCTAGCCGCAATTAGCATAATTCCTCAACTTCACCAGGTTCAAAGAGTAAGGTGTGTGTTGTTAGCTTAGCGTCAAATCTGTTTTTCTGGTAGGGTATGTGTTAGCTTAAAATGATTACATAGACATAGTGTATCTCTCTGTTAATTAGGTAGGCACTGTCTTTTAGAAAGTGTCAGCAAGAACAACACTTTATTTCAAAACTTTACCTTTCTAATGAAGTTAACAGACTATAGTGAGAATTGAGTGAAGTGTTGATCGATTAGCATCGATGCTAATCCAGAGCATGTTAACAGACAGAAGCAAGCTAGGAGTTAATTTCAGTCGGTTTGAAACGTTAGCAGGCAGTGGCCCCCACAGAGCCTGTCCTATGCTAGCTAACGCTGCATCCCAAATGGCACCCTATTCCCTATGTAATGTGTTACTTTTCACCAGGGCCCACATGAGGCCATAGGGGGACCCTGGTCAAAAGTAGTGCACTATAATGGAATAGGGTGCCATTTGGGATGCAACCTAAGTGTTGATCAGTGTAGCGAATGAGGAAAGAAACAAGGGAGGACGGGGGAGGAGAGTGAAAAACAGAGGGAGAAAAGCCATGGTCATCGCTCTTTCCTGACGCGGAGGATCCAGATCTGCTGGGCTCCCGGGGCTAAATTAAAACAAGCAGCACCCATTGATTCCAGCACTGACAGGACCCATACATCACCCCACAGTTATAGAAAGAGGGAGAGAGGGAGGTAAAGTGAGAGGGAGAGAGATAGATTGACAAGTGATGATGGAGTGATTTTAGCAAATCAAAGCCCTCCTTTGTCAAACCTTCTGATTGGATGCAATCAGCTCAAATAGAGCTTGGATAGTTTGGAGGGATGATGGGAGAAAGCCAGAGAAACACACGCTCACTCATGCACGCACACACACACACACACATGCACGCACACACAGAAAAAGCTGACAGAGATAGTTTGTGTAGCCCTGGAAGGCTTTGCCCAGTGGAGACAGTCAGGAACACAGACAGGAAACAGAAATGGATTCTGGGATTCCCACGTCTCTTAATTAGAGCCAGCCTCATTT
Source organism: Brachymystax lenok tsinlingensis (assembly GCA_030435695.1). Taxonomy (NCBI): domain Eukaryota; kingdom Metazoa; phylum Chordata; class Actinopteri; order Salmoniformes; family Salmonidae; genus Brachymystax; species Brachymystax lenok. The sequence goes on from CM059806.1 coordinate 25,287,295, forward strand.
GAGTGACATTTGTCCTCTGGGTAGAGAGGAAAAAGGTGCGTGTGTGTATATGTGCGTGTGTGTGCCCTTTTGGTGTGCGTGTGAACCTGCCAAGACTGTTTGGCAGGCACTTTCATTCTCTCTCTCTCTCTCTCTCTCTCTCTCTCTCTCTCTCTCTCTCTCTCTCTCTCTCTTTATCTCTTTCTCGGTCTCTCTCTTTATCTCTTTCTCTTACACACACACACAAACTCACGAACACACACACACAAAGCCATTATAGTCTTGCTCGTGCACAGATTAGATATTAATAACAGGAACAATATCTTGCCAGTGATGAATACAAAAACTACGCATGAGGAGAAAACAACGTTTATTTCTATCCCTCAACCTGCATTTATTATCTCTCTCCCTCTCTCTCTTCTCTTCACCCTCTGCTTCTCCCTCACCTCTTCTCTTTCCTCACCTTTTGTCTTTGCCTCTCTACAGTATGTCTCCCTCTCCCTCTCTCTTTCCACTGTCTGGCCAGCTGACAGGGAGTGATAGACCATTTTGTCATCTGCGTCAGGACTCATAGGGACTGTGCATTGCTGGCCTGCTGAAGGGCAGCATACTGTACCTGTGTCTGCTAACACTGTCAGCAAGCGTTAGATTACCATCCTTATTATTCCACCATCCCTCTTTCCTCTCTCCTTTTTCTCTCCCCCTCTATCTCACCCAATTTATCTGCCTCTCTACTCCCCCCTCTCTTTATTTACCCCTCTACCAATGGCTAGCACCTTTCAAACCCCCTTCAACCCTCCCATTCCTCTTTACTGTATTCCTCCTTTCTCTCTCCCTCTTTATTTCTCCCTATTTACCCTTTCGCTTGCTCATCCTGTCCAGGATATATTAACACTAGGCCACCATCCAATATGCTGGAGTATATATAATGTTTAATCATATATTTTGCCATCATCATTCAGTCTCTCTCTCTCCTCTTCCCTCTCTTCATTTCTCCCTCTTTCCCTATTTTCCTTGCTCATACTCCATGGCAATGCTAGCAGCTAGGGCTAAAATCATTAGCAGCTAACGGACGCCAGACTAGCTGTTGGTGTAAGTCAGGAGTGGTCTATTTCCGGATGCAAATTCATTATAGCTGAGAGTGCCTACACACGGTGGGTATAAATACTCCTGCAAAGTACACAAGACCCAGTCAGCATGGTGATTTATGACTGTGTCACCACCACAGGAACACAAACCAGAGGCAATAGACACACACAAATGCGTATACACAGACACTAATGCAGGGGGTCTTCGGTAGAGGGCGTGTTGGGAATGTGGAAGAACAGGAAGAGAGTAAGGGGAAACGGTATTGAGAAGTAGGGGCAGTTCTTCATACAAGGGGAAGGAAGGGTACAAAGACTATTGCATATTTTATACCTTTATTTATACCTTTATTTTATACCTTTCGGTTACTAGTCCAACGCTCTAACCACTAGGTTACCTGACACCCTGTATGGAGGGAGATAGCTGGTGTAGTGAAGGGATGGGAAACCTGGTTACAGATTAACATGATATATTCCTCTCCAATCCCTTGGCTTTGAGTGTGTTAGTGTTCCTGCTACACCCAGTGTGTTAGTGTTATCCCCCAGTGTGTTAGTGTTACCCCCAGTGTGTCCCCCCGCCCAGTGTGTTAGTGTTATCCCCCAGTGTGTTAGTGTTCCTGTTATCCTCCAGTTTGTTAGTGTTACCCCCAGTGTGTCCCACCCGCCCAGTGTGTTAGTGTTCCTGTTACCCCCAGTGTGTTAGTGTTATCCCCGTGTGTTAGTGTTACCACCCCAGTGCCCCGTGTGATAGTGTTCCTGTTACCCCCAGTGTGTTAGTGTTACCCCCAGTGTGTTAGTGTTACCCCCAGTGTGTTAGTGTTACCCCGGTGTGCCCCGCCCAGTGTGTTAGTGTTACCCCCAGTGTGTTAGTGTTACCCCCAGTGTGTTAGTGTTACCTCCCAGTGTGTTAGTGTTACCCCCAGTGCCCCGTGTGTTAGTGTTCCTGTTACCCCCAGTGTGTTTGTGTTATCCCCAGTGTGTTAGTGTTACCCCCAGTGTCCACCCCCGCCCAGTGTGTTAGTGTTACCCCCAGTGTGTTAGTGTTACCCCCAGTGTGTTAGTGTTACCCCCAGTGTGTTAGTGTTACCCCCAAGTGTGTTGGTGTTACCCCCAGTGTGTTAGTGTTTTTTTACCTTTATTTAACTAGGCAAGTCAGTTTAGAACAAATTCTTATTTTCAATGACAGCCTAGGAACTGTGAGTAACTGCCTTAGGGAGCGGCAGCAGAGGTGACTGTTTGGAGAGTCTGGCGTGCCTAAAGTAAAATGCCTGCCACTCAGGCTCAGAAAATAGGATATGCACATAGTTAGTACTATTGGATAGGAAACACTCTGAAGTTTCTAAAAGTGTTAACTTCTTAGGGAGCGGCTGCATAGGCGACGGTTTTGGAGAGTCGGACGTGCCCAAAGTAATTTGCCTGCCACATAGGCCCAGAAAATAGGATATGCACATAATTAGCACTATTGGATAGGAAAAACTCTGAAGTTTCTAAGAGTGTTAAAATAATGTATGTGAGTGTAACAGAACTGATATAGCAGGCAAAAACCCGAGGAAAACATCCGGATTTGCAGTTTTTTTTGTAGATGTCAACAGTCTCTATACAAAGACTGGGAATTCTAGGAGTAAGCTAAACAGATAGGAAGAGGAAGTTGTCAGGGGACCCCTTTTGTAAACAAGGTTTGACGCGCGCGAGATTGTGAACGTGGACCACTTTATTTTTTTTTCCTATCATTCACGTTATCGTCCGTTTGAAATATTACAGCAAATATACACAAAAGGATGCCTAAGGATACATTAAAAATGATGTTTGATTTGTTTGTAGAAAGTGTATAGGTATAATTTGAACGTGTTCTCTTCACGGTTCAATGGACGACTCAACGGTGGATTTTATGATCATAACGCGCCAACCAAACAGAGATTTATGGATATAATAAATTACTTTTTCTAACAAAAGAACCATTGGATGTCTTCGTTGGACACTTGGGAAGCTCTCAGCAGAAGTTATTCGAAAGGTAAGGGATTTGTTTCCGCTGTGAAATGGGTTTTGTGTGAAACGCGCTCCCTAAGTAGTTTAACTTCTTAAGGAGCAGCAAGGTGCGCTGGGGAGCTAGCGCCCCACTCCCGACACAACCAGGTGAAATGCAAGGCGCCAAATTCAAAATCTAAAAGTTTAATTATTAAACATGCATCAATATACAAGTGTTTCATAGTCATCAAAAGCTCTGCTTCCTGGCAATATCACAGCGTTGTCAGATTTCAAAAATGATTTACGACGAAAGCACCACATTTGATTGTTTGAGGGTAGCACCTAACATATTTTTACCATTACCATGAATTCATAAGCCTCCACGGTTCACAGAAAACACATTTCACAGCGAAAACAAATCAATTACCTGTTGAAGAACTTCTGCTGATGGCTTCCATGTATTATATCCATAAATCTCTGTTTGGTTCGCGAGTTATAATCAGAAACTACAGCCTCCACTCGTCCATTGAAACGTGAAGAGAACTTGCTGAACTTATACCTATAAACTTGTCCAAGAACAATCAAACATCCTTTTTAATGTATCCTTAGGAACACTTTTATGTATATTTACTATAATAATTCAACCGGAATATAAACTGGGCTATAAGAAAGGAAAAAACCACAGAGCGCGCCTGGCGAGAGCGCCCGTCCTCTTCTATTGACATCTCTGGGGACACTTCCTGATTCCTCTTCTTCTCTGCTCTAAAAGCATCTAAAAAAAATCTGAACACTGTCTCGAGACTGCTGACATCCAGAGGAAGCGATAGGTACTGCATTCATATGCCCTTATATGGGCATTTTCATAAGGGAGGGGTTCCAAATGAGCAATGTGTCAAAACCACTTTTTCCAGGACAGAAATTCCTCTGGGTTTTGCCTGCCATATCCGGTCTGTTTTACTCACAGACAAATGGTTAACACTTTTAGAAAATCCAGAGTGTTTCCTATCCAATGGTACTAAATATGTGCATATCCTATTTTCTGGGCCTGAATGGGAGGCATTTTACTTTGGGCACACCAGGGTCTCCAAAACGGTCACTTCGTGCACTGCTCCCAAAGAAGTTAACAGATGGAAAAAACAAATACTATGTTTGTAGATGGGTCTTCAAGGTAGAACTCAGATGGTTCGAATGCAACTGGGTATGATGTTGCTACTCTTCCTAAAAACTTAGAGGCTGAATCACGACCTAGTCACTATTCTGTGCAGCAGGCAGAAATTGATTTATTTGTTAAGATTGTTTTAGAGATGCAGCAGTTTTGATACAGGGGCAGAGCCTTGTATCAACAGGAGGGATATGGTAGAGGTGATTATTAAATATGGTAGAGATTGTTAGATATGGTAGAGATTGTTAAACAACACAAATTACTTAAAAAAGAAATCTCATTGTGTTATATGTGCTCAGAGTAATCACCAAGGTAGACAGAGGACTCCACAGGGTGGATATCCCTTTGCTAAATATCCATTCCAACAGTTGGAAATTGATTTTATAGAGCTCACCAGGAGCGAAGGAAAGAAACAGTGTTTAATTATTAAATTATAGAACGCTACAATTAAAAATAGGTTAAGAAAGACACACCTGAGTACAGGACGAAATTGGGTGAAATGCCTGCCAATAGTATTATTAACTATTCAGATAAACCCAGAGAAGGAGGGATTATCTCCATTTGAGGAAATATTCGGCAGGCCCTATAGAATGCCAGAGTTAGGTAGACTAGAACAAGCAGATGTAGAGATTGAGAACACCTTAGTAGAACACATGAGAAGAAGTTTGCTAACCACACCCGTATGTCAGAGATTTTATGCCCAACAGAAGAACTACAGAAAGAGGTGAGCCATACGATCCAGCCAGGTGACTGGGTGTGGGTCCAGTCTCTGAAGAAAAAGGACTGCAAGCAGCCCCGTTGGGAAGGTCCATACCGGGTCCTGTTGGTGACATCTTTCGCTGTAAGAATAGCTGAAAGAGCTACCTGGGTTCATATCACACATTGCAAAAGGGTAAACCCTGCCACCACTGTTGAGCAAACACAGAGTTAGGAGAGTCAGATCCGAGTACTAAAAGGGGTCGGGGGTTAACTCTCAACGAAGATTGGTGTCAGAACACCTTTCCTCACTGTGGGAGTTCTTCAAAGTGGGGGTATGTGCTGGCCTTTCGCTGATGATATGTTCTCTGGGAAGGGGTGGGGCTTTACAGGAGTGCTGATCGGTCTGAGCTGTCTGATTGTGGGAGCCATATTCCTAATAAACCATGACTTACCCGAGAAGGCAGAAGGTGGTAACTTGACCCATAGTGTAGACAATGAGGATTTTGTATCAACAAAGTTTAAAAGGTCAATGGGACGGGACAGAAAGGAAGTGAGAGTAGTTAGGGAAGGATGTCTCAGTTGAGTTCTATGTAGATGAAATGGGGCCCTTGACCTCTTGGCAGTCTAGAACTATGGGCACTTATGGAAGATATCTGTGCAAATCACTGTGTAGTTTGTGGAATCAGGTCATAGCTCACACAGAGAGAGAGGGCTATGTAAACCCACACACCCAATATGGAAACAGATAGAGTATAGTAAAGGTGAGGGTTTCTGACTGTTATCCGGAGCAACGGGGGTATTGCATAAAGGTACGAATCACCATTAAAAACGTGAAGAAAAAGGATCTCGGATTGTGGTATGTAGGTTTTGACCAGGTTTCGGTGGACACTATGGTACCCTTCCGGGTAGGTGAGGTTAGAGCCGATGCTAGTTCTATGGCCAGTCAGAATCTAAGCAGTACCTCTGACAGACCGGATATAACCAGTGTAGTCATCCAGGGCCAAGGACCAGTGCGAATAGTTCAGACGAAAGACCTTAACTTCTTACGGAGTGGTGGGGCGCTAGGCGCCAAATTCAAAATCCAAAAGTTGAATTATTAAACATTCATCAATATACAAGTGTTGCATAGTCATCAAAAGCTCTGCTTCTTGGCAATATCACAGCATTGTCAGATTTCAAAAAGGCTTTACGGCGAAAGCACCACATTTGATTGTTTGAGGGTAGCACCTAACATATTTTTCCCATTACCATAAATTCATAAGCCTTCACGGTTCACACATAACACATTTCACAGGGAAAACAAATCAATTACCTTTTGAAGAACTTCTGCTGAGGGCTTCCCAAGTGTCCAACGAAGACAATCCATGGTTCTTTTGTTAGAAAAAGTAATGTATTATATCCATAAATCTCCGTTTGGTTGGCGCGTTATAATGAGAAAATATAGCGTCGACTCCTCCATTGAAACGTGAAGAGAACTCGTTCAACTTATACCTATAAACTTGTCAAAGAACAATCAAACATCCTTTTTAATGTATCCTTAGGAACACTTTTATGTATATTTACTATAATAATTCAACCGGAATATAAACTGGGCTATAAGAAAGGAAAAAACCACAGAGCGCGCCAGCCGTGAACGCGCGTTTACTTCTATTGACATCTGTGTGGCCACTTCCTTATATGTCTTCTTCTATGCTCTAAAAGCATCTAAAAAGAATCAGAACACTTTCTCGAGACTGTTGACATCCAGAGGAAGCAATAGGTACTGCATTCATATGCCCTTATATGGGCATTTTCATAAGGGAGGGGTTCTAAATGAGGCAAGGAAGTGATTGAGGTGGAGACTGGGTTTGGGGATTCCAACCTATGGTTGGAATGGATCCAGTATACAGCCAGATCAGTAGCTAAAGAAGAATGTTATGTCTGCGCCACAGCCAAACCTCAGTTGACAACTATCCCCTTTCCACTCGATGGAATTAATTCACCCAGGGGAATGGCCTGTATGGTAAAGCTGTTCATGAAAGCAGGAAAGCCAGACAATGACAGTTGCACTGATCTGCATTATTTGTATCCCCATGTACCTTTAGATCCAGGCTTCCTCCTTTCATAGTGGCAGGAGGAGACTATTACTGTTTGGCCCGGTACAACACTCATGGGAAAGACGTAGGGGAAGTGAGTACATGCAATAGGACAGAGAATGTTACAACTGATGAGACTATGAGGGATCTGACAGGTTGGTTAAGTTCCGAGGATTTCAGGAAGATAAAGACGCCAAAAGCTAATGTCTGGTGGTTGTGTGGAGGAATGAAATGATGGCCAAATCTACCTACGAATTGGACAGGCCTATGTGCTCTTGTACATTTAGGAATGCCTTTCACCCTCCTCCAACACCATGACCTAGTGTCAGTAAGACGGGCAAAAAGAAGCCGTCTGGGTCTTTCGACCATGGAGTATATATTGATAGTATTGGAGTTCCACGGGGGGTGCCAGACGAGTTTCAAGCGAGAAACCAGATATTAGCAGGGTTAGAGTCAAGCATTTTCTGGTGGTCCACTCTCAATAAGAATGTGGATTGGATAAATGATATCTATTATAATCAACACCGTTTCATCAATTATACTAGAGATGCAATAAAAGGATTGGCAGAACAGACAGAGGCAACTAGTTTAATGGCATGGCAGAATAGAATAGCATTAGATATGTTACTGGCTGAGAAGGGAGGAGTATGTGTGATATTCGGAACAATGTGCTGTAAATGGAAAAATGTTATGATCACTGTGTTATGGGCAACTTTCACCTGTATGACTGTGTTGGTGTTGTGTGGGTACTGCTTGATTCCATGTGTGAGAGGTCTCATTTCCAGACTCTGGAGAAATCAATGACGCAACAGATGGTGAGATACGGACCAATTCCGAGCTCTGACCAGTGGAATGATGAATACATGCCTCCAGACCTAGTAGACGGCTCCGGTTCCTTTACTTATGAGGAGCCCATGTTTGATGAGACAATTTTATGTTTAGATTACACCATTTTAATGTTTATGCTGTTTTCTTTTCATGAAGATCATGACGAAAATCCTAACTGGAAGAGTTATGATTGGATATAGGCCTAGAACAGTAATTGATGAGGATAAGATGTAAATACATATATTGGTATTGTGTGGTTGATTTTGGTTGTCATTGTTAACTCTAATCAAAATAGATGTGTGATTGTATGTATAATATTTAGTCAAAGGGTGGATTGTTATGAATAAATTCATATGATTTATATGTTTAATGACTAAATGATTTATATGTTTAAAGTATTGATAAGACAATAACTAACAGTATTTTACCCTGTCTCTGTATAATGGCTTGAATGTTTGTGCGTAGGAAAGTAGGAACTGATAACAGGAACAGCTTGTGACAGACAACTTGTGACCACTGTGAAACTAAGAACAGGAACAGCTTGTGACAGACAACTTGTTACTACTGTGAGACTGATAACAGGCAGGGGAGAAACCATTGAGATTATGAAACATGTTGCAGAATATGATAAGCAATGTGTTGGGATAACCTGGTAAAACAGAATTACCATTGTCAGAGAGGAGGAGGGACATTTATGACGCTATGTGTGATATATAAACTAATGTGTATGGTATTATGATCAGAGCTCTCGTGAATAAACATTCTGACATTTGAAAATTGTAGACTGGGTTTCTGTCTGTTTCATTTCAACCAGTATCTTACAAATTCTGGGTTACAGACAGAATAGTTAAATTGAAGTTCAGTTTATGAATATTGAGAAAATAATTCTCGTAACAGTTAGTGTTACCCCACAGAGTGTTAGTGTTACCCCCAGTATGATAGTGTTACCACCAGTGTGTTAGTGTTACCCCCAGTGTGTTTCTGTTTCCCCAGTGTGTTAGTGTTACCCCCAGTGTGTTAGTGTTACCCCCCAGTGTGTTAGTGTTACCCCCAGTGTGTTAGTGTTACCCACAAGTGTGTTAGTGTTACCCCCGAGTGCGTTAGTCTTACCGACTCCATGTGTTAGTGTTACCCCCCAGTGTGTTAGTGTTACCACCCAGTGGGTTAGTGTTACCCCCAGTGTGTTAGTGTTAACCCCAGTGTGTTAGTGTTACCCCCAGTGTGTTGGTGTTACTCCCATTGTGTTAGTGTTACCCCCCAGTGTGTTATTGTTATTCCCATTGTGTTAGTGTTACCCCCCAGTGTGTTAGTGTTACCCACAGTGTGTTAGTGTTACCCCCAGTGTGTTAGTGTTACTCCCCAGTGTGTTAGTGTTACTCCCAAGTGTGTTAGTGTTACCCCCAGTGTGTTAGTGTTACTCCCCAGTGTGTTAGTGTTACTCCAAAGTGTGTTAGTGTTACCCCCAGTGTGTTAGTGTTACCCCCTGTATGTTAGTGTTACCCCCCATTGATTTAGTGTTACCCCGTTTGTTAGTGTTACCCCCCAGTGTGTTAGTGTTACCCCCAGTGTGTTAGTGTTACCCCCAGTGTGTTAGTGTTACCCCCAGTGTGTTGGTGTTACTCCCATTGTGTTAGTGTTACCCCCCAGTGGGTTACTGTTATTCCCATTGTGTTAGTGTTACCCCCCAGTGTGTTAGTGTTACCCCCAGTGTGTTAGTGTTACCCCAGTGTGTTAGTGTTACTCCCCAGTGTGTTAGTGTTACTCCCAAGTGTGTTAGTGTTACCCCCAGAGTGTTAGTGTTACTCCCCAGTGTGTTAGTGTTACTCCCAAGTGTGTTAGTGTTACCCCCAGTGTGTTAGTGTTACCCCCCAGTGTGTTACTGTTACCCCCAGTGTGTTAGTGTTACCCACCAGTGTGTTAGTGTTACCCCCAGTGTTAGTGTTACCCCCCAGTGTGTTAGTGGTATTTCCATTGTGTTAGTGTTACCCCCCAGTGTGTTAGTGTTACCCCCAGTGTGTTAGTGTTACTCCCCTGTATGTTAGTGTTACCCCCCATTGATTTAGTGTTACCCCCAGTGTGTTACTGTTATTCCCAGTGTGTTAGTGTTACCCCCAGTTTGTTAGTGTTACCCCTAGTGTGTTAGTGTTACCCCCAGTGTGTTATTGTTACTCCACAGTATGTTAGTGTTACTCCCCATTGATTTAGTCTTACCCCCAGTGTGTTACTGTTATTCCTAGTGTGTTAGTGTTACCCCCAGTTTGTTAGTGTTACCCCCAGTGTGTTAGTGTTACCCCCAGTGTGTTAGTGTTACTCCCCAGTGTGTTAGTGTTACTCCCAGTGTGTTAGTGTTACCCCCAGTGTGTTAGTGTTACCCCCCAGTGTGTTACTGTTACCCCCAGTGTGTTAGTGTTACCCACCAGTGTGTTAGTGTTACCCCCAGTGTGTTAGTGTTACCTACAGTGTTGGTGTTACCCCCCAGTGTGTTAGTGTTATTTCCATTGTGTTAGTGTTACCCCCCAGTGTGTTAGTGTTAAGTACCAGTGTGTTAGTGTTACTCCCCTGTATGTTAGTGTTACCCCCCATTGATTTAGTGTTACCCCCAGTGTGTTACTGTTATTCCCAGTGTGTTAGTGTTACCCCCAGTTTGTTAGTGTTACCCCTAGTGTGTTAGTGTTACCCCCAGTGTGTTATTGTTACTCCACAGTATGTTAGTGTTACCCCCCATTGATTTAGTGTTACCCCCAGTGTGTTACTGTTATTCCTAGTGTGTTATTGTTACCCCCAGTTTGTTAGTGTTACCCCCAGTGTGTTAGTGTTACTCCCCAGTGTGTTATTGTTACTCCCAAGTGTGTTAGTGTTATCCCTAGTGTGTTAGTGTTACCCCCAGTGTTTTAGTGTTACCCACTAGTGTGTTAGTGTTACCCCCAGTGTGTTAGTGTTACTCCCAGTGTGTTAGTGTTACCCCCAAGTGTGTTAGTGCTACCCACCAGTGTGTTAGTGTTACTCCCAAGTGTGTTAGTGTTACCCCCAGTGTGTTAGTGTTACCCCCAGTGTGTTACTGTTACCCCAGTGTGTTAGTGTTACCCACCAGTGTGTTAGTGTTATTCCCATTGTGTTAGTGTTACACACCAGTGTGTTAGTGTTACCCCCAGTGTGTTAGTGTTACCCCCCAGTGTGTTAGTGCTACCCACCAGTGTGTTAGTGTTAATCCCCAGTGTGTTAGTGTTACCCCCAGTGTGTTGGTGTTGCCCCCAGTGTGTTAGTGTTACTCCCCAGTGTGTGTATGTTACCCCCAGTGTGGTACTGTTACCCACCTCTGTGTTAGTGTTACTCCCCAGTGTGTTAGTGTTACTCCGAAGTGTGTTCGTGTTAACCCCAGTGTGTTAGTGTTACCCCCAGTGTGTTAGTGTTACCCCCAGTGTGTTAGTGTTACTCCCAAGTGTGTTATTGTTACCCCCAGTGTGTTAGTGTTAAGCCCAGTGTGTTAGTGTTACCCCCAGTGTGTTAGTGTTACCCCCCAGTGTATTAGTGTTACTCCCAATGTGTTAGTGTTAACCCCCAGTTTGTTAGTGTTACCCCCAGTGTGATAGTGTTACCCACGAGTGTGTTAGTGTTAGCCCCAGTGTGTTAGTGTTACTCCCCAGTGTGTGTATGTTACCCCCAGTGTGGTACTGTTACCCACCTCTGTGTTAGTGTTACTCCCCAGTGTGTTAGTGTTACTCCGAAGTGTGTTCGTGTTACCCCCAGTGTGTTAGTGTTACCCCCAGTGTGTTAGTGTTACCCCCAGTGTGTTAGTGTTACTCCCAAGTGTGTTATTGTTACCCCCAGTGTGTTAGTGTTACGCCCAGTGTGTTAGTGTTACCCCCAGTGTGTTAGTGTTACCCCCCAGTGTATTAGTGTTACTCCCAATGTGTTAGTGTTAACCCCCAGTTTGTTAGTGTTACCCCCAGTGTGATAGTGTTACCCACGAGTGTGTTAGTGTTAGCCCCAGTGTGTTAGTGTTACCCCCAGTGTGTTAGAGTTATCCCCAGTGTGTTAGTGTTACCCACAGTGTGTTAGTGTTACCCCCAGTGTGTTGGTGTTACTCCCATTGTGTTAGTGTTACCCCCCAGTGGGTTACTGTTATTCCCATTGTGTTAGTGTTACCCCCCAGTGTGTTAGTGTTACTCCCCAGTGTGTTAGTGTTACTCCCAAGTGTGTTAGTGTTACCCCCAGTGTGTTAGTGTTACCCCCAGTGTGTTACTGTTACCCCAGTGTGTTAGTGTTACCCACCAGTGTGTTAGTGTTATTCCCATTGTGTTAGTGTTACACACCAGTGTGTTAGTGTTACCCCCAGTGTGTTAGTGTTACCCCCCAGTGTGTTAGTGCTACCCACCAGTGTGTTAGTGTTAATCCCCAGTGTGTTAGTGTTACCCCCAGTGTGTTGGTGTTGCCCCCAGTGTGTTAGTGTTACTCCCCAGTGTGTGTATGTTACCCCCAGTGTGGTACTGTTACCCACCTCTGTGTTAGTGTTACTCCCCAGTGTGTTAGTGTTACTCCGAAGTGTGTTCGTGTTAACCCCAGTGTGTTAGTGTTACCCCCAGTGTGTTAGTGTTACCCCCAGTGTGTTGGTGTTACTCCCATTGTGTTAGTGTTACCCCCCAGTGTGTTAGTGTTACCCCCCAGTGTGTTACTGTTACCCCCAGTGTGTTAGTGTTACCCACCAGTGTGTTAGTGTTACCCCGTGTGTTAGTGTTACCCCCAGTGTTAGTGTTACCCCCAGTGTGTTAGTGGTATTTCCATTGTGTTAGTGTTACCCCCCAGTGTGTTAGTGTTACCCCCAGTGTGTTAGTGTTACTCACCTGTATGTTAGTGTTACCCCCCATTGATTTAGTGTTACCCCCAGTGTGTTACTGTTACCCCCAGTGTGTTAGTGTTACCCCGCAGTGTGTTAGTGTTACTCCCCAGTGTGTTAGTGTTACTCCCAAGTGTCTTAGTGTTACCCACCAGTGTGTTAGTGTTACCCCCAGTGTGTTAGTGTTACCTACAGTGTTAGTGTTACCCCCCAGTGTGTTAGTGTTATTTCCATTGTGTTAGTGTTACCCCCCAGTGTGTTAGTGTTACCCCCAGTGTGTTAGTGTTACTCCCCTGTATGTTAGTGTTACCCCCCATTGATTTAGTGTTACCCCCAGTGTGTTACTGGTATTCCCAGTGTGCTAGTGTTACCCCCAGTTTGATTGTGTTACCCCTAGTGTGTTAGTGTTACCCCCAGTGTGTTATTGTTACTCCACAGTATGTTAGTGTTACCCCCCATTGATTTAGTGTTACCCCCAGTGTGTTACTGTTATTCCCAGTTTGTTAGTGTTACCCCCAGTGTGTTAGTGTTACTCCCCAGTGTGTTATTGTTACTCCCAAGTGTGTTAGTGTTATCCCTAGTGTGTTAGTGTTACCCCCAGATTTTTAGTGTTACCCACCAGTGTGTTAGTGTTACTCCCAGTGTGTTAGTGTTACCCCCCAGTGTGTTAGTGCTACCCACCAGTGTGTTAGTGTTACTCCCAAGTGTGTTAGTGTTATCCCCAGTGTGTTAGTGTTACCCCCAGTGTGTTACTGTTACTCCAGTGTGTTAGTGTTACCCACCAGTGTGTTAGTGTTGTTCCCATTGTGTTAGTGTTACACACCAGTGTGTTAGTGTTACCCCCAGTGTGTTAGTGTTACCCCCCAGTGTGTTAGTGCTACCCACCAGTGTGTTAGTGTTAATCCCCAGTGTGTTAGTGTTACCCCCAGTGTGTTAGTGTTGCCCCAGTGTGTTAGTGTTACCCCCAGTGTGTTAGTGTTACCCACCAGTGTGTTAGTGTTACTCCCCAGGGTGTGTATGTTACCCCCAGTGTGGTACTGTTACCCACCACTGTGTTAGTGTTACTCCCCAGTGTGTTAGTGTTACTCCGAAGTGAATTCGTGTTACCCCCAGTGTGTTAGTGTTACCCCCAGTGTGTTATTGATACTCCCAAGTGTGTTATTGTTACCCCCAGTGTGTTAGTGTTACGCCCAGTGTGTTAGTGTTACCCCCAGTGTGTTAGTGTTACCCCCCAGTGTATTAGTGTTACTCCCAATGTGTTAGTGTTAACCCCCAGTTTGTTAGTGTTGCCCCAGTGTGATAGTGTTACCCACGAGTGTGTTAGTGTTAGCCCCAGTGTGTTAGTGTTACCCCCAGTGTGTTAGAGTTTCCCCCAGTGTGTTTGTGTTACCCACAGTGTGTTAGTGTTACCCCCAGTGTGTTAGTGTTACCCATCAGTGTGTTAGTGTTACTCCCCAGTGTGTTACTGTTACCCCCAGTGTGTTAGTGTTACTCCACAGTCTGTTATTGTTACTCCCAAGTGTGTTAGTGTTACCCACCAGTGTGTTAGTGTTACCCCCAGTGTGTTAGTTTACCCCCCAGTGTGTTAGTGCTACCCACCAGTGTGTTAGTGTTACTCCCAAGTGTGTTAGTGTTACCCCCAGTGTGTTAGTGCTACCCACCAGTGTGTTAGTGTTACTCCCCAGTATGTTAGTGTTACTCCCAAGTGTGTTAGTGTTACCCCCAGTGTGTTAGTGTTACCTCAAATGTGTTAGTGTTACCCCCAGTGTGTTAATGTTACCCACCAGTGTGTTAGTGTTACTTCCCAGTGTGTTAGTGTTACTCCCAAGTGTGTTAGTGTTACCCCCAGTGTGTTAGTGTTACCCACCAGTGTGTTAGTGTTACTCCCCAGTGTGTTAGTGTTACTCCCCAGTGTGTTAGTGTTACTCCCAAGTGTGTTAGTGTTACCCCAAGTGTGTTAGTGTTAAGTTAAGTGAGTTAGTGTTACCCCCAGTGTGTTAGTGTTACCCCCAGTGTGTTAGTGTTACCCCCATTGTATTAGTATTACTCCACAGTGTGTTAGTGTTACTCCCAATTGTGTTAGTGTTACCCACAGTGTGTTAGTGTTACCCCCAGTGTGTTAGTGCTATCCCCAGTGTGTTAGTTTTACCCCCAGTGTTTTAATGTTACCCACCAGTGTGTTGGTGTTACCCCCAGTGTGATAGTGTTACCCACGAGTGTGTTAGTGTTAGCCCCAGTGTGTTAGTGTTACCCCCAGTGTGTTAGAGTTACCCCCAGTGTGTTTGTGTTACCCACAGTGTTTTAGATTTACCCCCAGTGTGTTAGTGTTACCCATCAGTGTGTTAGTGTTACTCCCCAGTGTGTTAGTGTTACCCCCAGTGTGTTAGTGTTACCCCCAGTGTGTTAGTGTTACTCCACAGTCTGTTATTGTTACTCCCAAGTGTGTTAGTGTTACCCACCAGTGTGTTAGTGTTACCCCCAGTGTGTTAGTTTACCCCCCAGTGTGTTAGTGCTACCCACCAGTGTGTTAGTGTTACTCCCAAGTGTGTTAGTGTTACCCCCAGTGTGTTAGTGCTACCTACCAGTGTGTTAGTGTTACTCCCCAGTATGTTAGTGTTACTCCCAAGTGTGTTAGTGTTACCCCCAGTGTGTTAGTGTTACCTCAAATGTGTTAGTGTTACCCCCAGTGTGTTAGTGTTACCCACCAGTGTGTTAGTGTTACTCCCCAGTGTGTTAGTGTTACTCACAAGTGTGTTAGTGTTACCCCCAGTGTGTTAGTGTTACCCACCAGTGTGTTAGTGTTACTCCCCAGTGTGTTAGTGTTACTCCCAAGTGTGTTAGTGTTACCCCAAGTGTGTTAGTGTTAAGTTAAGTGAGTTAGTGTTACCCCCAGTGTGTTAGTGTTACCCCCAGTGTGTTAGTGTTACCCCCATTGTATTAGTGTTACTCCACAGTGTGTTAGTGTAACTCCCAATTGTGTTAGTGTTACCCACAGTGTGTTAGTGTTACCCCCAGTGTGTTAGTGCTATCCCCAGTGTGTTAGTTTTACCCCCAGTGTTTTAATGTTACCCACCAGTGTGTTAGTGTTAATCCCCAGTGTGTTAGTGTTACCCCCAATGTGTTAGTGTTACCCACCAGTGTGTTAGTGTTACCCCCAGTGTGTTAGTGTTACCCCCCAGTGTGTTAGTGTTACTCCCATTGTGTTAGTGTTACTCCCAAGTGTGTTAGTGTTAACCCCCAGTGTGTTTGTGTTTCCCCAGTGTGTTAGTGTTACCCCCAGTGTGTTAGTGTTACCCCCTGTGTGTTCTTGTTACCCTCGAGTGTGTTAGTGTTACTCCCCAGTGTGTTAGTGTTACCCCCAGTGTGTTAGTGTTACCCCCCAGTGTGTTAGTGTTACTCCCATTGTGTTAGTGTTACCCCCCAGTGTGTTAATGTTATTCCCCAGTATGTTAGGGTTACCCCCCATTGTTTTAGTGTTACCCCCAGTGTGTTAGTGTTACCCCCAGTGTGTTAGTGCTATCCCCAGTGTGTTAGTTTTACCCCCAG
The DNA here is from genome assembly GCA_030435695.1 of Brachymystax lenok tsinlingensis. Lineage (NCBI taxonomy): Eukaryota > Metazoa > Chordata > Actinopteri > Salmoniformes > Salmonidae > Brachymystax > Brachymystax lenok. The sequence continues at coordinate 25,303,468 of CM059806.1, forward strand.
TGTTTTAATGTTACCCACCAGTGTGTTAGTGTTAATCCCCAGTGTGTTATTGTTACTCCCAAGTGTGTTAGTGTTACCCCCAATGTGTTAGTGTTACCCACCAGTGTGTTAGTGTTACCCCCAGTGTGTTAGTGTTACCCCCCAGTGTGTTAGTGCTTTCCCCAGTGTGTTAGTTTTACCCCCAGTGTTTTAATGTTACCCACCAGTGTGTTAGTGTTAATCCCCAGTGTGTTATTTTTACTCCCAAGTGTGTTAGTGTTACGCCCAGTGTGTTAGTGTTACCCCCAGTGTGTTAGTGTTACCCCCCAGTGTATTAGTGTTACTCCCAATGTGTTAGTGTTAACCCCCAGTTTGTTAGTGTTACCCCCAGTGTGATAGTGTTACCCACGAGTGTGTTAGTGTTAGCCCCAGTGTGTTAGTGTTACCCCCAGTGTGTTAGAGTTACCCCCAGTGTGTTTGTGTTACCCACAGTGTTTTAGTTTTACCCCCAGTGTGTTAGTGTTACCCATCAGTGTGTTAGTGTTACTCCCCAGTGTGTTAGTGTTACCCCCAGTGTGTTAGTGTTACCCCCAGTGTGTTAGTGTTACTCCACAGTCTGTTATTGTTACTCCCAAGTGTGTTAGTGTTACCCACCAGTGTGTTAGTGTTACCCCCAGTGTGTTAGTTTAACCCCCAGTGTGTTAGTGCTACCCACCAGTGTGTTAGTGTTACTCCCAAGTGTGTTAGTGTTACCCCCAGTGTGTTAGTGCTACCCACCAGTATGTTAGTGTTACTCCCCAGTATGTTAGTGTTACTCCCAAGTGTGTTAGTGTTACCCCCAGTGTGTTAGTGTTACCTCAAATGTGTTAGTGTTACCCCCAGTGTGTTAGTGTTACCCACCAGTGTGTTAGTGTTACTCCCCAGTGTGTTAGTGTTACTCACAAGTGTGTTAGTGTTACCCCCAGTGTGTTAGTGTTACTCCCCAGTGTGTTAGTGTTACTCCCCAGTGTGTTAGTGTTACTCCCCAGTGTGTTAGTGTTACTCCCAAGTGTGTTAGTGTTACCCCAAGTGTGTTAGTGTTAAGTTAAGTGAGTTAGTGTTACCCCCAGTGTGTTAGTGTTACCCCCAGTGTGTTAGTGTTACCCCCATTGTATTAGTGTTACTCCACAGTGTGTTAGTGTTACTCCCAATTGTGTTAGTGCTATCCCCAGTGTGTTAGTTTTACCCCCAATGTTTTAATGTTACCCACCAGTGTGTTAGTGTTAATCCCCAGTGTGTTATTGTTACTCCCAAGTGTGTTAGTTTTACCCCCAATGTGTTAGTGTTACCCACCAGTGTGTTAGTGTTACCCCCAGTGTGTTAGTGTTACTCCCATTGTGTTAGTGTTACTCCCAAGTGTGTTAGTGTTAACCCCCAGTGTGTTTGTGTTTCCCCCAGTGTGTTAGTGTTACCCCCAGTGTGTTAGTGTTACCCCCTGTGAGTTCTTGTTACCCCCGAGTGTGTTAGTGTTACTCCCCAGTGTGTTAGTGTTACCCCCCAGTGTGTTAGTGTTACCCCCCAGTGTGTTAGTGTTACTCCCATTGTGTTAGTGTTACCCCCCAGTGTGCTAATGTTATTCCCCAGTATGTTAGGGTTACCCCCCATTGTTTTAGTGTTACCCCCAGTGTGTTAGTGTTACCCCCAGTGTGTTAATGTTACTCCACAGTGTGTTAGTGTTACTCCCCAGTGTGTTAGTGTTACCCCCAGTGTGTTAGTGTTACTCCCAAGTGTGTTATTGTTACCCCCAGGGTGTTAGTGTTACCCCCAGTGTGTTAGTGTTACCCCCAGTGTGTTAGTGTTACCCCCCAGTGTGTTAGTGTTACTCCCAGTGTGTTAGTGTTACCCCCCAGTGTGTTAGTGTTATTCCCCAGTATGTTAGTGTTACCCCCCATTGTTTTAGTGTTACCCCCAGTGTGTTAGTGTTACCCACCAGTGTGTTAGTGTTACCCCCAGTGTGTTAGTTTTACCCCCCAGTGTGTTAGTGTTACTCCCATTGTGTTAGTGTTACCGCCCAGTGTGTTAGTGTTACCCCCAAGTGTGTTAGTGTTACCCCCAGTGTGTTAGTTTTACCCCCCAGTGTGTTAGTGTTACTCCCATTGTGATAGTGTTACCCCCATTGTGTTAGTGTTACTCCCAAGTTAGTTAGTGTTACCCCCAGTGTGTTTGTGATTCCCCCAGTGTGTTAGTGTTACCACCAGAGTGTTAGTGTTACCCCCCAATGTGTGTGTGTTAACCCCAGTGTGTTAGTGTTACCCCCCAGTGTGTTAGTGTTACCCCCCAGTGTGTTAGTGTTACTCCCAGTGTGTTAGTGTTACCCCCCAGTGTGTTAGTGTTATTCCCCAGTATGTTAGTGTTACCCCCCATTGTTTTAGTGTTTCCCCCAGTGTGTTAGTGTTACCCACCAGTTTGTTAGTGTTACCCCCAGTGTGTTAGTGTTACCCACCAGTGTGTTAGTGTTACCCCCAGTTTGTTAGTTTTACCCCCCAGTGTGTTAGTGTTACTCCCATTGTGTTAGTGTTACCGCCCAGTGTGTTAGTGTTGCCCCCAAGTGTGTTAGTGTTACCCCCAGTGTGTTAGTTTTACCCCCTTTGTGTTAGTGTTACTCCCATTGTGATAGTGTTACCCCCATTGTGTTAGTGTTACTCCCAAGTTAGTTAGTGTTACCCCCAGTGTGTTTGTGTTTCCCCCAGTGTGTTAGTGTTACCCCCAGAGTGTTAGTGTTACCCCCAGTGTGTTAGTGTTACCCCAGGGTGTTAGTGTTACCCCCAGTGTGTTAGTGTTACCCCCCAGTGTGTTAGTGTTACTCCCATTGTGTTAGTGTTACCCCCCATTGTTTTAGTGTTACCCCCAGTGTGTTAGTGTTACCCACCAGTGTGTTAGTGTTACCCCCAGTGTGTTAGTGTTACCCACCAGTGTGTTAGTGTTACCCCCAGTGTGTTAGTTTTACCCCCCAGTGTGTTAGTGTTACTCCCATTGTGTTAGTGTTACCGCCCAGTGTGTTAGTGTTACCCCCAAGTGTGTTAGTGTTACCCCCAGTGTGTTAGTTTTACCCCCCAGTGTGTTAGTGTTACTCCCATTGTGATAGTGTTACCCCCATTGTGTTAGTGTTACTCCCAAGTTAGTTAGTGTTACCCCCAGTGTGTTTGTGTTTCCCCCAGTGTGTTAGTGTTACCCCCAGAGTGTTAGTGTTACCCCCCAGTGTGTTAGTGTTACCCCCAGTGTGTTAGTGTTTAACCCAGTGTGTTAGTGTTACCCCCCAGTGTGTTAGTGTTACTCCCATTGTGTTAGTGTTACTCCCAAGTGTGTTAGTGTTAACCCCCCCAGTGTGTTTGTGTTTCCCCCAGTGTATTAGTGTTACCACCAGAGTGTTAGTGTTACCCCCCAGTGTGTTAGTGTTACCCCCAGTGTGTTAGTGTTACCCCCAGTGTGTTAGTGTTACCCCCCAGTGTGTTAGTGTTACTCCCTGTGTGTTAGTGTTACCCCCAAGTGTGTTAGTGTTATTCCCCAGTATGTTAGTGTTACCCCCCATTGTTTTAGTGTTACCCCCAGTGTGTTAGTGTTACCCACCAGTGTGTTAGTGTTACCCCCAGTGTGTTAGTGTTACCCCCAGTGTGTTAGTGTTACTCCCATTGTGTTAGTGTTACTGCCCAGTGTGTTAGTGTTACCCCCAGTGTGTTAGTGTTACTCCCATTGAGTTAGTGTTACTCCCAAGTTAGTGTTACTCCCAGTGTGTTAGTGTTACCCCCCAGTGTGTTAGTGTTACTCCCAGTGTGTTAGTGTTACCCCCCATTGTTTTAGTTTTACCCCCTGTGTGTTAGTGTTACCCACCAGTGTGTTAGTGTTACCCCCAGTGTGTTAGTTTTACCCCCCAGTGTGTTAGTGTTACTCCCATTGTGTTAGTGTTACCGCCCAGTGTGATAGTGTTACCCCCAGTGTGTTAGTGTTACTCCCATTGAGTTAGTGTTACTCCCAAGTTAGTTAGTGTTACTCCCCCAGTGTGTTTGTGTTTCCCCAGTGTGTTAGTGTTATCCCCAGAGTGTTAGTGTTACCCCCCAGTGTGTTAGTGTTACCCCCAGTGTGTTAGTGTTACCCCCAGTGTGTTAGTGTTACCCCCCAGTGTGTTAGTGTTACTCCCATTGTGTTAGTGTTACCCCCTTTGTGTTCTTGTTACCCCCGAGTGTGTTAGTGTTACTCCCCAGTGTGTTAGTGTTAGCCCCCAGTATGTTAGTGTTGCCTCCCAATGTGTTAGTGTTTCTCCCATTGTGTTAGTGTTACCCCCCAGTGTGTTAATGTTATTCCCCAGTATGTTAGTGTTACCCCCCATTGTTTTAGTGTTACCCCCAGTGTGTTAGTGTTACCCCCAGTGTGTTAGTGTTACCCCCAGTGTGTTAATGTTACTCCACAATGTGTTAGTGTTACTCCCCAGTGTGTTAGTGTTACCCCCAGTGTGTTAGTGTTTCTCCCAAGTGTGTTATTGTTACCCCCAGGGTGTTAGTGTTACCCCAAGTGTGTTATTGTTACCCCCCAGTGTGTTAGTGTTACCCCCAGTGTGTTAGTGTTACCCCCAGTGTGTTAGTGTTACCCCCCAGTGTGTTAGTGTTACTCCCATTGTGTTAGTGTTTCTCCCCAGTGTGTTTGTGTTTCCCCCCAGTGTGTTAGTGTTACCCCCAGTGTGTTAGTGTTACCCCCTGTGTGTTCTTGTTACCCCCGAGTGTGTTAGTGTTACTCCCCAGTGTGTTAGTGTTACCCCCCAGTATGTTAGTGTTACCCCCCAATGTGTTAGTGTTTCTCCCATTGTGTTAGTGTTACCCCCCAGTGTGTTAATGTTATTCCCCAGTTTGTTAGTGTTACCCCCCATTGTTTTAGTGTTACACCCAGTGTGTTAGTGTTACCCCAGTGTGTTAGTGTTACCCCCAGTGTGTTAATGTTACTCCACAGTGTGTTAGTGTTACTCCCAGTGTGTTAGTGTTACCCACAGTGTGTTAGTGTTACTCCCAAGTGTGTTATTGTTACCCCCAGGGTGTTAGTCTTACCCCCAGTGTGTTAGTGTTACCCCCAGTGTGTTAATGGTACCCCCCAGTGTGTTAGTGTTACTCCCATTGTGTTAGTGTTAACCCCAGTTGGTTAGTGTTACCCCCAGTGTGTTAATGTTGCCCCAGTGTGTTAGTGTTTCCCACCAGTGTGTTAGTGTTACTCCCAGTGTGTTAGTGTTACCCCCAGTATGTTAGTGTTACCCCCCAATGTGTTAGTGTTTCTCCCATTGTGTTAGTGTTACCCCCGAGTGTGTTAATGTTATTCCCCAGTTTGTTAGTGTTACCCCCCATTGTTTTAGTGTTACACCCAGTGTGTTAGTGTTACCCCCAGTGTGTTAGTGGTACCCCCAGTGTGTTACTGTTACTCCACAGTGTGTTAGTGTTACTCCCCAGTGTGTTAGTGTTACCCACAGTGTGTTAGTGTTACTCCCAAGTGTGTTATTGTTACCCCCAGGGTGTTAGTCTTACCCCCAGTGTGTTAGTGTTACCCCCAGTGTGTTAATGGTACCCCCCAGTGTGTTAGTGTTACTCCCATTGTGTTAGTGTTAACCCCCAGTTGGTTAGTGTTACCCCCAGTGTGTTAATGTTGCCCCCAGTGTGTTAGTGTTTCCCACCAGTGTGTTAGTGTTACTCCCCAGTGTGTTAGTGTTACTCCAAAGTGTGTTAGTGTTACCCCCAGTGTGTTAGTGTTACCCCAGTGTGTTAGTGTTACCCGCAGTGTGTTAGTGTTACCCACCAGTGTGTTAGTGTTACTCCCCAGTGTGTTTGTGATATCCCCAGTGTGTTAGTTTTACCCCCAGTGTGTTAGTGTTATTCCAAGTGTGTTAGTGTTACCCCCCAGTGTGTTAGTGTTACCCCAAGTGTGTTAGTGTTACTCCCCAGGATGTTAGTATTTCCCCCCATTGTTTTAGTGTTACCCCCAGTGTGTTAGTGTTACCCCCAGTGTGTTAGTGTTACCCCCAGTGTGTTAGTGTTACCCACCAGTGTGTTAGTGTTACTCCCCGGTGTGTGTATGTTACCCCCAGTGTGTAACTGTTACCCACCACTGTGTCACTGTTACTCCCCAGTGTTTTAGTGTTACTCCGAAGTGTGTTAGTGTTACCCCCAGTGTGTTAGTGTTACCCCCAGTGTGTTAGTGTTACTCCCAAGTGTGTTATTGTTACCCCCAGTGTGTTAGTGTTACCCCCAGTGTGTTAGTGTTACCCCCAGTGTGTTAATGTTACCCCCCAGTGTGTTAGTGTTACTCCCATTGTGTTAGTGTTAACCCCCAGTTTGTTAGTGTTACCCCCAGTGTGTTAGTGTTACCCACCAGTGTGTTAGTGTTACCCCCAGTGTGTTAGTGTTTCTCCCAAGTGTGTTATTGTTACCCCCAGGGTGTTAGTGTTACCCCAAGTGTGTTATTGTTACCCCCCAGTGTGTTAGTGTTACCCCCAGTGTGTTAGTGTTACCCCCAGTGTGTTAGTGTTACTCCCATTGTGTTAGTGTTTCTCCCCAGTGTGTTTGTGTTTCCCCCCAGTGTGTTAGTGTTACCCCCAGTGTGTTAGTGTTACCCCTGTGTGTTCTTGTTACCCAGTGTGTTAGTGTTACTCCCAGTGTGTTAGTGTTACCCCCCAGTATGTTAGTGTTACCCCCCAATGTGTTAGTGTTTCTCCCATTGTGTTAGTGTTACCCCCCAGTGTGTTAATGTTATTCCCCAGTTTGTTAGTGTTACCCCCCATTGTTTTAGTGTTACACCCAGTGTGTTAGTGTTACCCCCAGTGTGTTAGTGTTACCCCCAGTGTGTTAATGTTACTCCACAGTGTGTTAGTGTTACTCCCCAGTGTGTTAGTGTTACCCACAGTGTGTTAGTGTTACTCCCAAGTGTGTTATTGTTACCCCCAGGGTGTTAGTCTTACCCCCAGTGTGTTAGTGTTACCCCCAGTGTGTTAATGGTACCCCCCAGTGTGTTAGTGTTACTCCCATTGTGTTAGTGTTAACCCCAAGTTGGTTAGTGTTACCCCCAGTGTGTTAATGTTGCCCCCAGTGTGTTAGTGTTTCCCACCAGTGTGTTAGTGTTACTCCCCAGTGTGTTAGTGTTACCCCCCAGTATGTTAGTGTTACCCCCCAATGTGTTAGTGTTTCTCCCATTGTGTTAGTGTTACCCCCGAGTGTGTTAATGTTATTCCCCAGTTTGTTAGTGTTACCCCCCATTGTTTTAGTGTTACACCCAGTGTGTTAGTGTTACCCCCAGTGTGTTAGTGTTACCCCCAGTGTGTTACTGTTACTCCACAGTGTGTTAGTGTTACTCCCCAGTGTGTTAGTGTTACCCACAGTGTGTTAGTGTTACTCCCAAGTGTGTTATTGTTACCCCCAGGGTGTTAGTCTTACCCCCAGTGTGTTAGTGTTACCCCCAGTGTGTTAATGGTACCCCCCAGTGTGTTAGTGTTACTCCCATTGTGATAGTGTTAACCCCCAGTTGGTTAGTGTTACCCCCAGTGTGTTAATGTTGCCCCCAGTGTGTTAGTGTTTCCCACCAGTGTGTTAGTGTTACTCCCCAGTGTGTTAGTGTTACTCCCCAGTGTGTTAGTGTTACTCCAAAGTGTGTTAGTGTTACCCCCAGTGTGTTAGTGTTACCCCAGTGTGTTAGTGTTACCCCCAGTGTGTTAGTGTTATTCCAAGTGTGTTAGTGTTACCCCCCAGTGTGTTAGTGTTACCCCAAGTGTGTTAGTGTTACTCCCCAGGATGTTAGTATTTCCCCCCATTGTTTTAGTGTTACCCCCAGTGTGTTAGTGTTACCCCCAGTGTGTTAGTGTTACCCCCAGTGTGTTAGTGTTACCCACCAGTGTGTTAGTGTTACTCCCCGGTGTGTGTATGTTACCCCCAGTGTGTAACTGTTACCCACCACTGTGTCACTGTTACTCCCCAGTGTGTTAGTGTTACTCCGAAGTGTGTTAGTGTTACCCCCAGTTTGTTAGTGTTACCCCCAGTGTGTTAGTGTTACTCCCAAGTGTGTTAGTGTTACCCCCAGTGTGTTAGTGTTAACCCCCAGTGTGTTAGTGTTACCCCCAGTGTGTTAATGTTACCCCCCAGTGTGTTAGTGTTACTCCCATTGTGTTAGTGTTAACCCCCAGTTTGTTAGTGTTACCCCCAGTGTGTTAGTGTTACCCACCAGTGTGTTAGTGTTACCCCCAGTGTGTTAGTGTTACCCCAGTGTGTTAGTGTTAACCACCAGTGTGTTGGTATTACTCCCCAGTGTGTTAGCGTTACCCCCCAGTGTGTTAGTGTTACTCCCAGTGTGTTAGTGTTACCCCCCATTGTTTTAGTTTTACCCCCCGTGTTTTAGTGTTACCCACCAGTGTGTTAGTGTTACCCCCAGTGTGTTAGTTTTACCCCCAGTGTGTTAGTGTTACTCCCATTGAGTTAGTGTTACTCCCAAGTTAGTTAGAGTTACTCCCCCAGTGTGTTAGTGTTACTCCCATTGTGTTAGTGTTATCCCCAGTGTGTTAGTGTTACCCCCAATGTGTTAGTGTTACTCCCATTGAGTTAGTGTTACTCCCAAGTTAGTGTTACTCCCAGTGTGTTAGTGTTACCCACCAGTGTGTTAGTGTTACTCCCAGTGTGTTAGTGTTACCCCCAATTGTTTTAGTTTTACCCCCTGTGTGTTAGTGTTACCCACCAGTGTGTTAGTGTTACCCCCAGTGTGTTAGTTTTACCCCCCAGTGTGTTAGTGTTACCCCCCAGTGTGTTAGTTTTACCCCCCAGTGTGTTATTGTTACCCCCAGAGTGTTAGTGTTACCCCCCAGTGTGTTAGTGTTACCCCCAGTGTGTTAGTGTTAGCCCCCAGTATGTTAGTGTTACCCCACAGTTTGTTAGTGTTAATCCCAGTGTGTTAGTGTTACCCCCCAGTGTGTTAATGTTATTCCCCAGTATGTTAGTGTTACCCCACATTGTTTTAGTGTTACCCCCAGTGTGTTAGTTTTACCCCCAGTGTGTTAGTGTTACCCCCAGTGTGTTAATGTTACTCCACAGTGTGTTAGTGTTACTCCCCAGTATTTTAGTGTTACCCACAAGTGTGTTAGTGTTACTTCCCAGTGTGTTAGTGTTACTCCCCAGTGTGTTAGTGTTACTCCCAAGTGTGTTAGTGTTACCCCCAGTGTGTTAGTGTTGCCCCCTGTATGTTAATGTTACCCCCCAGGGTGTTAGTGTTACTCCCATTGTGTTAGTGTTACCACCAGTGTGTTAGTGTTACTCCCCAGTAGTTTAGTATTACCCCTCATTGTTTTAGTGTTACCCCCAGTGTGTTAGTGTTACCCCCAGTGTGTTAGTGTTACCCCCAGTTTGTTAGTGTTACCCCAGTGTGTTAGTGTTACTCCACAGTGTGTTAGTGTTAACCCCCAGTGTGTTTATGTTTCCCCCCAGTGTGTTAGTATTACCCCCAGTGTGTTAATGTTTCCCCCAGTGTGTTAGTGTTACCCACCAGTGTGTTAGTGTTACTCCCCAGTGTGTTAGAGTTACTCCAAAGTGTGGTACTTTAACCCCAGTGTGTTAGTGTTACCCACCAGTGTGTTAGTGTTACCCCCAGTGTGTTCGTGTTATCCCAAGTGTGTTAGTGTTACCCCCAGTGGGTTAGTGTTACCCCCCAGTGTGTTAGTGTTACCCCCAGAGTGTTAGTGTTACCCCCCAGTGTGTTAGTGTTACCCCCAGTGTGTTAGTGTTACCCCCCAGTATGTTAGTGTTACCCCCCAGTTTGTTAGTGTTAATCCCAGTGTGTTAGTGTTACTCCCCAGTATGTTAGTGTTACCCCACATTGTTTCAGTGTTACCCCCAGTGTGTTAATGTTACTCCACAGTGTGTTAGTGTTACTCCCCAGTGTTTTAGTGTTACCCACAAGTGTGTTAGTGTTACTTCCCAGTGTGTTAGTGTTACTCCCCAGTGTGTTAGTGTTACTCCCAAGTGTGTTAGTGTTACCCCCAGTGTGTTAGTGTTTCCCCCAGTATGTTAATGTTACCCCCCAGGGTGTTAGTGTTACTCCCATTGTGTTAGTGTTACTCCACAGTGTGTTAGTTTTACTCCAAAGTGTGTTAGTATTACCCCCAGTGTGTTAGTGTTACCCCCAGTGTGTTAGCGTTACCCCCAGTGTGTTAGTGTTACCCCCAGTGTGTTAGTGTTATTCCCCGGTGTGTGTATGTTACCCCCAGTGTGTTACTGTTACCCACCACTGTGTTACTGTTACTCCTCATTGTGTTAGTGTTACCCCCAGTGTGTTAGTGTTACCCCCAGTGTGTTAGTGTTACCCCCAGTGTGTTAATGTTACTCCACAGTGTGTTAGTGTTACTCCCCAGTGTTTTAGTGTTACCCACCAGTGTGTTAGTGTTACTTCCCAGTGTGTTAGTGTTACTCCCCAGTGTGTTAGTGTTACTCCCAAGTGTGTTAGTGTTACCCCCAGTGTGTTAGTGTTGCCCCCAGTATGTTAATGTTACCCCCCAGGGTGTTAGTGTTACTCCCATTGTGTTAGTGTTACCCCCAGTGTGTTAGTGTTACTCCCCAGTAGTTTAGTGTTACCCCTCATTGTTTTAGTATTACCCCCAGTGTGTTAGTGTTGCCCCCAGTATGTTAATGTTACCCCCCAGGGTGTTACTGTTACTCCCATTGTGTTAGTGTTACCCCCAGTGTGTTAGTGTTACTCCCCAGTAGTTTAGTATTACCCCTCATTGTTTTAGTATTACCTCCAGTGTGTTAGTGTTACCCCCAGTGTGTTAGTGTTACCCCCAGTGTGTTAATGTTACTCCACAGTGTGTTAGTGTTACTCCCCAGTGTTTTAGTGTTACCCACCATTGTGTTAGTGTTACTCCCCAGTGTGTTAGTGTTACTCCCAAGTGTGTTAGTGTTACCCCCAGTGTGTTAGTGTTGCCCCCAGTATGTTAATGTTACCCCCCAGGGTGTTAGTGTTACTCCCATTGTGTTAGAGTTACCCCCTGTGTGTTAGTGTTACTCCCCAGTAGTTTAGTATTACCCCTCATTGTTTTAGTATTACCCCCAGTGTGTTAGTGTTACCCCCAGTGTGTTAGTGTTACCCCCAGTTTGTTAGTGTTACCCCCAGTGTGTTAGTGTTACTCCACAGTGTGTTAGTGTTACCCCCAGTGTGTTAGTGTTACCCCAGTGTGTTAGTGTTACCCCCAGTGTGTTAGTGTTACCCACCAGTGTGTTAGTGTTACCCCCAGTGTGTTTGTGTTTCCCCCAGTGTGTTAGTGTTACCCCCAGTGTGTTAGTGTTACCCCCAGTGTGTTAGTGTTATCCCCGAGTGTGTTAGTGTTACTCCCCAGTGTGTTAGTGTTACCCCCCAGTCTGTTAGTGTTACCCCACAGTGTGTTAGTGTTACTCCCATTGTTTTAGTGTTACCCCCAGTGTTTTAGTGTTACCCAGCAGTGTGTTAGTGTTACTCCCCAGTGTGTTAGTGTTTCTCCCAAGTGTGTTAGTGTTACCCCCAGTGTGTTAGTGTTACCCCCCAGTGTGTTAGTGTTACTCCAAGTGTGTTAGTGTTACCCCCAGTGTGTTAGTGTTACTCCCCAGTATGTTAGTATTACCCCCCCATTGTTTTAGTGTTACCCCCCATTGTTTTAGTGTTACCCCCAGTGTGTTAGTGTTACCCCCAGTGTGTTAGCGTTACCCCAGTGTGTTAGTGTTTCCAGTGTGTTAGTGTTACTCCCGGTGTGTGTATGTTACCCCCAGTGTGTTACTGTTACCCACCACTGTGTTACTGTTACTCCCCAGTGTATTAGTGTTACTCCGAAGTGGGTTAGTGTTACCTCCAGTGTGTTAGTGTTACCCCCAGTGTGTTAGTGTTACTCCCAAGTGTGTTATTGTTACCCCCAGTGTGTTAGTGTTACTCCCATTGTGTTAGTGTTAACCCCCAGTTTGTTAGTGTTACCCCCAGTGTGTTAGTGTTACCCACCAGTGTGTTAGTGTTACCCCCAGTGTGTTAGTGTTACCCCCAGTGTGTTAGTGTTACCCACCAGTGTGTTAGTGTTACTCCCCAGTGTGTTAGTGTTACCCCCAGTGTGTTAATGTTACCCCCCAGTGTGTTAGTGTTACTCCCATTGTGTTAGTGTTAACCCCCAGTTTGTTAGTGTTACCCCCAGTGTGTTAGTGTTACCCACCAGTGTGTTAGTGTTACCCCCAGTGTGTTAGTGTTACTCCGAAGTGTGTTAGTGTTACCCCCAGTGTGTTAGTGTTACCCCAGTGTGTTAGTGTTACTCCCAAGTGTGTTATTGTTACCCCCAGTGTGTTAGTGTTACCCCCAGTGTGTTAGTGTTACCCCCAGTGTGTTAATGTTACCCCCAGTGTGTTAGTGTTACTCCCATTGTGTTAGTGTTAACCCCCAGTTTGTTAGTGTTACCCCCAGTGTGTTAGTGTTACCCACCAGTGTGTTAGTGTTACCCCCAGTGTGTTAGTGTTTCTCCCAAGTGTGTTATTGTTACCCCCAGGGTGTTAGTGTTACCCCAAGTGTGTTATTGTTACCCCCCAGTGTGTTAGTGTTACCCCCAGTGTGTTAGTGTTACCCCCCAGTGTGTTAGTGTTACTCCCATTGTGTTAGTGTTTCTCCCCAGTGTGTTTGTGTTTCCCCCCAGTGTGTTAGTGTTACCCCCAGTGTGTTAGTGTTACCCCCTGTGTGTTCTTGTTACCCCCGAGTGTGTTAGTGTTACTCCCCAGTGTGTTAGTGTTACCCCCCAGTATGTTAGTGTTACCCCCCAATGTGTTAGTGTTTCTCCCATTGTGTTAGTGTTACCCCCCAGTGTGTTAATGTTATTCCCAGTTTGTTAGTGTTACCCCCATTGTTTTAGTGTTACACCCAGTGTGTTAGTGTTACCCCCAGTGTGTTAGTGTTACCCCCAGTGTGTTAATGTTACTCCACAGTGTGTTAGTGTTACTCCCCAGTGTGTTAGTGTTACTCCACAGTGTGTTAGTGTTACTCCCAAGTGTGTTATTGTTACCCCAGGGTGTTAGTCTTACCCCCAGTGTGTTAGTGTTACCCCCAGTGTGTTAATGGTACCCCCAGTGTGTTAGTGTTACTCCCATTGTGTTAGTGTTAACCCCAAGTTGGTTAGTGTTACCCCCAGTGTGTTAATGTTGCCCCAGTGTGTTAGTGTTTCCCACCAGTGTGTTAGTGTTACTCCCAGTGTGTTAGTGTTACCCCCAGTATGTTAGTGTTACCCCCCAATGTGTTAGTGTTTCTCCCATTGTGTTAGTGTTACCCCCGAGTGTGTTAATGTTATTCCCCAGTTTGTTAGTGTTACCCCCCATTGTTTTAGTGTTACACCCAGTGTGTTAGTGTTACCCCCAGTGTGTTAGTGTTACCCCCAGTGTGTTACTGTTACTCCACAGTGTGTTAGTGTTACTCCCCAGTGTGTTAGTGTTACCCACAGTGTGTTAGTGTTACTCCCAAGTGTGTTATTGTTACCCCCAGGGTGTTAGTCTTACCCCCAGTGTGTTAGTGTTACCCCCAGTGTGTTAATGGTACCCCCCAGTGTGTTAGTGTTACTCCCATTGTGATAGTGTTAACCCCCAGTTGGTTAGTGTTACCCCAGTGTGTTAATGTTGCCCCCAGTGTGTTAGTGTTTCCCACCAGTGTGTTAGTGTTACTCCCAGTGTGTTAGTGTTACTCCCCAGTGTGTTAGTGTTACTCCAAAGTGTGTTAGTGTTACCCCCAGTGTGTTAGTGTTACCCCAGTGTGTTAGTGTTACCCCCAGTGTGTTAGTGTTATTCCAAGTGTGTTAGTGTTACCCCCAGTGTGTTAGTGTTACCCCCAAGTGTGTTAGTGTTACTCCCAGGATGTTAGTATTTCCCCATTGTTTTAGTGTTACCCCCAGTGTGTTAGTGTTACCCCAGTGTGTTAGTGTTACCCCCAGTGTGTTAGTGTTACCCACCAGTGTGTTAGTGTTACTCCCCGGTGTGTGTATGTTACCCCCAGTGTGTAACTGTTACCCACCACTGTGTCACTGTTACTCCCCAGTGTGTTAGTGTTACTCCGAAGTGTGTTAGTGTTACCCCCAGTTTGTTAGTGTTACCCCCAGTGTGTTAGTGTTACTCCCAAGTGTGTTATTGTTACCCCCAGTGTGTTAGTGTTACCCCCAGTGTGTTAGTGTTACCCCCAGTGTGTTAATGTTACCCCCCAGTGTGTTAGTGTTACTCCCATTGTGTTAGTGTTAACCCCCAGTTTGTTAGTGTTACCCCCAGTGTGTTAGTGTTACCCACCAGTGTGTTAGTGTTACCCCCAGTGTGTTAGTGTTACCCCAGTGTGTTAGTGTTAACCACCAGTGTGTTGGTATTACTCCCCAGTGTGTTAGCGTTACCCCCCAGTGTGTTAGTGTTACTCCCAGTGTGTTAGTGTTACCCCCCATTGTTTTAGTTTTACCCCCCGTGTTTTAGTGTTACCCACCAGTGTGTTAGTGTTACCCCCAGTGTGTTAGTTTTACCCCCAGTGTGTTAGTGTTACTCCCATTGAGTTAGTGTTACTCCCAAGTTAGTTAGAGTTACTCCCCAGTGTGTTAGTGTTACTCCCATTGTGTTAGTGTTATCCCCAGTGTGTTAGTGTTACCCCCAATGTGTTAGTGTTACTCCCATTGAGTTAGTGTTACTCCCAAGTTAGTGTTACTCCCAGTGTGTTAGTGTTACCCACCAGTGTGTTAGTGTTACTCCCAGTGTGTTAGTGTTACCCCCAATTGTTTTAGTTTTACCCCCTGTGTGTTAGTGTTACCCACCAGTGTGTTAGTGTTACCCCCAGTGTGTTAGTTTTACCCCCAGTGTGTTAGTGTTACCCCCAGTGTGTTAGTTTTACCCCCAGTGTGTTATTGTTACCCCCAGAGTGTTAGTGTTACCCCCAGTGTGTTAGTGTTACCCCAGTGTGTTAGTGTTAGCCCCAGTATGTTAGTGTTACCCCACAGTTTGTTAGTGTTAATCCCAGTGTGTTAGTGTTACCCCCCAGTGTGTTAATGTTATTCCCCAGTATGTTAGTGTTACCCCACATTGTTTTAGTGTTACCCCCAGTGTGTTAGTTTTACCCCCAGTGTGTTAGTGTTACCCCCAGTGTGTTAATGTTACTCCACAGTGTGTTAGTGTTACTCCCAGTATTTTAGTGTTACCCACAAGTGTGTTAGTGTTACTTCCCAGTGTGTTAGTGTTACTCCCCAGTGTGTTAGTGTTACTCCCAAGTGTGTTAGTGTTACCCCCAGTGTGTTAGTGTTGCCCCCTGTATGTTAATGTTACCCCCCAGGGTGTTAGTGTTACTCCCATTGTGTTAGTGTTACCACCAGTGTGTTAGTGTTACTCCCCAGTAGTTTAGTATTACCCCTCATTGTTTTAGTGTTACCCCCAGTGTGTTAGTGTTACCCCCAGTGTGTTAGTGTTACCCCCAGTTTGTTAGTGTTACCCCCAGTGTGTTAGTGTTACTCCACAGTGTGTTAGTGTTAACTCCCCCAGTGTGTTTATGTTTCCCCAGTGTGTTAGTATTACCCCCAGTGTGTTAATGTTTCCCCCAGTGTGTTAGTGTTACCCACCAGTGTGTTAGTGTTACTCCCAGTGTGTTAGAGTTACTCCAAAGTGTGGTACTTTAACCCCAGTGTGTTAGTGTTACCCACCAGTGTGTTAGTGTTACCCCCAGTGTGTTCGTGTTATCCCAAGTGTGTTAGTGTTACCCCAGTGGGTTAGTGTTACCCCCAGTGTGTTAGTGTTACCCCCAGAGTGTTAGTGTTACCCCCCAGTGTGTTAGTGTTACCCCCAGTGTGTTAGTGTTACCCCCCAGTATGTTAGTGTTACCCCCCAGTTTGTTAGTGTTAATCCCAGTGTGTTAGTGTTACTCCCCAGTATGTTAGTGTTACCCCACATTGTTTCAGTGTTACCCCCAGTGTGTTAATGTTACTCCACAGTGTGTTAGTGTTACTCCCCAGTGTTTTAGTGTTACCCACAAGTGTGTTAGTGTTACTTCCCAGTGTGTTAGTGTTACTCCCCAGTGTGTTAGTGTTACTCCCAAGTGTGTTAGTGTTACCCCCAGTGTGTTAGTGTTTCCCCCAGTATGTTAATGTTACCCCCCAGGGTGTTAGTGTTACTCCCATTGTGTTAGTGTTACTCCACAGTGTGTTAGTTTTACTCCAAAGTGTGTTAGTATTACCCCCAGTGTGTTAGTGTTACCCCAGTGTGTTAGTGTTACTCCCAGTGTGTTAGTGTTACCCCCAGTGTGTTAGTGTTATTCCCCGGTGTGTGTATGTTACCCCCAGTGTGTTACTGTTACCCACCACTGTGTTACTGTTACTCCTCATTGTGTTAGTGTTACCCCCAGTGTGTTAGTGTTACCCCCAGTGTGTTAGTGTTACCCCAGTGTGTTAATGTTACTCCACAGTGTGTTAGTGTTACTCCCCAGTGTTTTAGTGTTACCCACCAGTGTGTTAGTGTTACTTCCCAGTGTGTTAGTGTTACTCCCCAGTGTGTTAGTGTTACTCCCAAGTGTGTTAGTGTTACCCCCAGTGTGTTAGTGTTGCCCCCAGTATGTTAATGTTACCCCCCAGGGTGTTAGTGTTACTCCCATTGTGTTAGTGTTACCCCCAGTGTGTTAGTGTTACTCCCAGTAGTTTAGTGTTACCCCTCATTGTTTTAGTATTACCCCCAGTGTGTTAGTGTTGCCCCAGTATGTTAATGTTACCCCCAGGGTGTTACTGTTACTCCCATTGTGTTAGTGTTACCCCCAGTGTGTTAGTGTTACTCCCCAGTAGTTTAGTATTACCCCTCATTGTTTTAGTATTACCTCCAGTGTGTTAGTGTTACCCCCAGTGTGTTAGTGTTACCCCCAGTGTGTTAATGTTACTCCACAGTGTGTTAGTGTTACTCCCCAGTGTTTTAGTGTTACCCACCATTGTGTTAGTGTTACTCCCCAGTGTGTTAGTGTTACTCCCAAGTGTGTTAGTGTTACCCCCAGTGTGTTAGTGTTGCCCCCAGTATGTTAATGTTACCCCCCAGGGTGTTAGTGTTACTCCCATTGTGTTAGAGTTACCCCCTGTGTGTTAGTGTTACTCCCCAGTAGTTTAGTATTACCCCTCATTGTTTTAGTATTACCCCCAGTGTGTTAGTGTTACCCCCAGTGTGTTAGTGTTACCCCCAGTTTGTTAGTGTTACCCCAGTGTGTTAGTGTTACTCCACAGTGTGTTAGTGTTACCCCCAGTGTGTTAGTGTTACTCCCAGTGTGTTAGTGTTACCCCCAGTGTGTTAGTGTTACCCACCAGTGTGTTAGTGTTACCCCCAGTGTGTTTGTGTTTCCCCCAGTGTGTTAGTGTTACCCCCAGTGTGTTAGTGTTACCCCAGTGTGTTAGTGTTATCCCCCAGTGTGTTAGTGTTACTCCCAGTGTGTTAGTGTTACCCCCCAGTCTGTTAGTGTTACCCCACAGTGTGTTAGTGTTACTCCCATTGTTTTAGTGTTACCCCCAGTGTTTTAGTGTTACCCAGCAGTGTGTTAGTGTTACTCCCCAGTGTGTTAGTGTTTCTCCCAAGTGTGTTAGTGTTACCCCCAGTGTGTTAGTGTTACCCCCCAGTGTGTTAGTGTTACTCCAAGTGTGTTAGTGTTACCCCCAGTGTGTTAGTGTTACTCCCCAGTATGTTAGTATTACCCCCATTGTTTTAGTGTTACCCCCCATTGTTTTAGTGTTACCCCCAGTGTGTTAGTGTTACCCCCAGTGTGTTAGCGTTACCCCCAGTGTGTTAGTGTTTCCCCCAGTGTGTTAGTGTTACTCCCCGGTGTGTGTATGTTACCCCCAGTGTGTTACTGTTACCCACCACTGTGTTACTGTTACTCCCCAGTGTATTAGTGTTACTCCGAAGTGGGTTAGTGTTACCTCCAGTGTGTTAGTGTTACCCCCAGTGTGTTAGTGTTACTCCCAAGTGTGTTATTGTTACCCCCAGTGTGTTAGTGTTACTCCCATTGTGTTAGTGTTAACCCCCAGTTTGTTAGTGTTACCCCCAGTGTGTTAGTGTTACCCACCAGTGTGTTAGTGTTACCCCCAGTGTGTTAGTGTTACCCCCAGTGTGTTAGTGTTACCCACCAGTGTGTTAGTGTTACTCCCCAGTGTGTTAGCGTTACTCCAAAATGTGTTAGTATTACCCGCAGTGTGTTAGTGTTACCCACCAGTGTGTTAGTGTTACTCCCAGTGTGTTAGTGTTACTCCAGTGTGTTAGTGTTACCCACCAGTGTGTTAGTGTTACTCCCAGTGTGTTAGTGTTACTCCAAAGTGTGTTAGTATGTTACCCCCAGTGTGTTAGTGTTACCCACCAGTGTGTTAGTGTTATCCCTAGTGTGTTAGTGTTACCCCCAGTGTGTTAGTGTTACCCCCAGTGTGTTAGTGTTACCCCCAGTGTGTTAGTGTTACCCCCAGTGTGTTAGTGTTTCTCCCAGTGTGTTAGTGTTATCCCCCAGTGTGTTAGTGTTACCCACAGTGTGTTAGTGTTACCCACCAGTGTGTTAGTGTTACCCCCAGTGTGTTAGTGTTACTCCCAAGTGTGTTAGTGTTACCCCCAGTGTGTTAGTGTTACCCCCAGTGTGTTAGTGTTACCCACCAGTGTGTTAGTGTTACCCCCAGTGTGTTAGTGTTACCCCCCAGTGTGTTAGTGTTACTCCCATTGTGTTAGTGTTACTCCCAGTGTGTTAGTGTTACCCCCAGTGTGTTAGTGTTACCCCCAGTGTGTTAGTGTTACCCCCAGTGTGTTAGTGTTACTCCCAGTGTGTTAGTGTTACTCCCAGTGTGTTAGTGTTACCCCCAGTGTGTTAGTGTTACCCCCAGTGTGTTAGTGTTACTCCCAGTGTGTTAGTGTTACCCCCAGTGTGTTAGTGTTATTCCCCAGTGTGTTAGTGTTACCCCCAGTGTGTTAGTGTTACACCCAGTGTGTTAGTGTTACCCCAGTGTGTTAGTGTTACCCCAGTGTGTTAGTGTTACTCCACAGTGTGTTAGTGTTACTCCCCAGTGTGTTAGTGTTACTCCCCAGTGTGTTAGTGTTACTCCCCAGTGTGTTAGTGTTATAGTGTGTTAGTGTTACCCCCAGTGTGTTAGTGTTACCCCCAGTGTGTTAGTGTTACCCCCAGTGTGTTAGTGTTACTCCCAGTGTGTTAGTGTTACTCCAAAGTGTTAGTATTACCCCAGTGTGTTAGTGTTACCCCCAGTGTGTTAGTGTTATCCACCAGTGTGTTAGTGTTACTCCCCAGTGTGTTAGTGTTACCCCCAGTGTGTTAGTGTTACCCACCAGTGTGTTAGTGTTACTCCCAGTGTGTTAGTGTTACCCCCAGTGTGTTAGTGTTAAGTGTGTTAGTGTTAAGTGTTTTAGTGTTACCCCAGTGTGTTAGTGTTACCCCCAGTGTGTTAGTGTTACCCCCAGTGTGTTAGTGTTACTCCACAGTGTGTTAGTGTTACTCCCAGTGTGTTAGTGTTACCCACCAGTGTGTTAGTGTTACTCCCCAGTGTGTTAGTGTTACCCCAGTGTGTTAGTGTTACCCCCAGTGTGTTAGTGTTACCCCAGTGTGTTAGTGTTACCCCCAGTGTGTTAGTGTTACTCCCAGTGTGTTAGTGTTACCCCCAGTGTGTTAGTGTTACCCCCAGTGTGTTAATGTTGCCCCCAGTGTGTTAGTGTTACCCACCAGTGTGTTAGTGTTACTCCCAGTGTGTTAGTGTTACTCCCCAGTGTGTTAGTGTTACTCCCAAGTGTGTTAGTGTTACCCCCAGTGTGTTAGTGTTACCCCAGTGTGTTAGTGTTACCCCAGTGTGTTAGTGTTACTCCAAGTGTGTTAGTGTTACCCCCAGTGTGTTAGTGTTACCCCCAGTGTGTTAGTGTTACTCCCAGGATGTTAGTATTTCCCCCATTGTTTTAGTGTTACCCCAGTGTGTTAGTGTTACCCCAGTGTGTTAGTGTTACCCCCAGTGTGTTAGTGTTACCCACCAGTGTGTTAGTGTTACTCCCGGTGTGTATGTTACCCCCAGTGTGTTACTGTTACCCACCACTGTGTTAGTGTTACTCCCCAGTGTGTTAGTGTTACTCAAGTGGGTTAGTGTTACCCCCAGTGTGTTAGTGTTACCTCCAGTGTGTTAGTGTTACCCCCAGTGTGTTAGTGTTACCTCCAGTGTGTTAGTGTTACCCCCAGTGTGTTAGTGTTACTCCCAAGTGTGTTATTGTTACCCCCAGTGTGTTAGTGTTACTCCCATTGTGTTAGTGTTAACCCCCAGTTTGTTAGTGTTACCCCCAGTGTGTTAGTGTTACCCACCAGTGTGTTAGTGTTACCCCCAGTGTGTTAGTGTTACCCCAGTGTGTTAGTGTTACCCACCAGTGTGTTAGTATTACTCCCCAGTGTGTTAGCGTTACCCCCAGTGTGTTAGTGTTACTCCCAGTGTGTTAGTGTTACCCCATTGTTTTTAGTGTTACCCCAGTGTGTTAGTGTTACTCCCAGTGTGTTAGTGTTACCCCCAGTGTGTTAGTGTTACCCCCAGTGTGTTAGTGTTACTCCCAGTGTGTTAGTGTGTTAGTGTTACTCCCAGTGTGTTAGTGTTACTCCCAGTGTGTTAGTGTTACCCCCAGTGTGTTAGTGTTACCCCCAGTGTGTTAGTGTTACTCCCAGTGTGTTAGTGTTACTCCCAGTGTGTTAGTGTTACCCCCAGTGTGTTAGTGTTACCCACCAGTGTGTTAGTGTTACTCCCAGTGTGTTAGTGTTACTCCCCAAGTGTGTTAGTGTTACCCCAGTGTGTTAGTGTTACCCACCAGTGTGTTAGTGTTACCCCCAGTGTGTTAGTGTTACCCCCAGTGTGTTAGTGTTACCCACCAGTGTGTTAGTGTTACCCCCAGTGTGTTAGTGTTACCCCCAGTGTGTTAGTGTTACCCCCAGTGTGTTAGTGTTACCCCAGTGTGTTAGTGTTAGCCCCCAGTGTGTTAGTGTTACCCCACAGTGTGTTAGTGTTAATCCCAGTGTGTTAGTGTTACCCCCAGTGTGTTAGTGTTACTCCCCAGTGTGTTAGTGTTACCCCACAGTGTGTTAGTGTTACCCCAGTGTGTTAGTGTTACCCCAGTGTGTTAGTGTTACCCCCAGTGTGTTAGTGTTACTCCACAGTGTGTTAGTGTTACTCCCCAGTGTGTTAGTGTTACCCACCAGTGTGTTAGTGTTACTTCCCAGTGTGTTAGTGTTACTCCCAGTGTGTTAGTGTTACTCCCAAGTGTGTTAGTGTTACCCCCAGTGTGTTAGTGTTGCCCCAGTGTGTTAGTGTTACCCCCAGTGTGTTAGTGTTACTCCCATTGTGTTAGTGTTACTCCCCAGTGTGTTAGTGTTACTCCCAGTGTGTTAGTATTACCCCCATTGTTTTAGTGTTACCCCCAGTGTGTTAGTGTTACCCCCAGTGTGTTAGTGTTACCCCCAGTGTGTTAGTGTTACCCCCAGTGTGTTAGTGTTACTCCACAGTGTGTTAGTGTTAACCCCCAGTGTGTTAGTGTTACCCCCAGTGTGTTAGTATTACCCCAGTGTGTTAGTGTTACCCCCAGTGTGTTAGTGTTACCCACCAGTGTGTTAGTGTTACTCCCAGTGTGTTAGTGTTACTCCAAAGTGTGTTAGTGTTACCCCCAGTGTGTTAGTGTTACCCACCAGTGTGTTAGTGTTACCCCCAGTGTGTTAGTGTTATCCCAAGTGTGTTAGTGTTACCCCAGTGTGTTAGTGTTACCCCCAGTGTGTTAGTGTTACCCCCAGTGTGTTAGTGTTACCCCAGTGTGTTAGTGTTACCCCCAGTGTGTTAGTGTTACCCCCAGTGTGTTAGTGTTACCCCCCAGTGTGTTAGTGTTAATCCCAGTGTGTTAGTGTTACTCCCCAGTGTGTTAGTGTTACCCCACATTGTGTTAGTGTTACCCCAGTGTGTTAGTGTTACTCCACAGTGTGTTAGTGTTACTCCCAGTGTGTTAGTGTTACCCACAAGTGTGTTAGTGTTACTTCCCAGTGTGTTAGTGTTACTCCCCAGTGTGTTAGTGTTACTCCCAAGTGTGTTAGTGTTACCCCCAGTGTGTTAGTGTTACCCCAGTGTGTTAGTGTTACCCCCAGTGTGTTAGTGTTACTCCCAGTGTGTTAGTGTTACTCCACAGTGTGTTAGTGTTACTCCAAAGTGTGTTAGTATTACCCCAGTGTGTTAGTGTTACCCCCAGTGTGTTAGTGTTACCCCCAGTGTGTTAGTGTTACCCCCAGTGTGTTAGTGTTACTCCCAGGTGTGTTAGTGTTACCCCCAGTGTGTTAGTGTTACCCCCAGTGTGTTAGTGTTACTCCTCAGTGTGTTAGTGTTACCCCCAGTGTGTTAGTGTTACCCACCAGTGTGTTAGTGTTACCCCCAGTGTGTTAGTGTTACTCCACAGTGTGTTAGTGTTACTCCCAGTGTGTTAGTGTTACCCACCAGTGTGTTAGTGTTACTTCCCAGTGTGTTAGTGTTACTCCCAGTGTGTTAGTGTTACTCCCAAGTGTGTTAGTGTTACCCCCAGTGTGTTAGTGTTACTCCCAGTGTGTTAGTGTTACCCCCAGTGTGTTAGTGTTACTCCCATTGTGTTAGTGTTACCCCAGTGTGTTAGTGTTACTCCCCAGTGTGTTAGTGTTACCCCTCAGTGTGTTAGTGTTACCCCCAGTGTGTTAGTGTTACCCCCAGTGTGTTAGTGTTACTCCCAGTGTGTTAGTGTTACTCCCATTGTGTTAGTGTTACCCCCAGTGTGTTAGTGTTACTCCCAGTGTGTTAGTAAGTATTACCTCCAGTGTGTTAGTGTTACCCCCAGTGTGTTAGTGTTACCCCCAGTGTGTTAGTGTTACTCCCAGTGTGTTAGTGTTACTCCCAGTGTGTTAGTGTTACCCACCAGTGTGTTAGTGTTACTCCCCAGTGTGTTAGTGTTACTCCCAAGTGTGTTAGTGTTACCCCCAGTGTGTTAGTGTTACCCACCAGTGTGTTAGTGTTACCCCCAGTGTGTTAGTGTTACTCCCATTGTGTTAGTGTTACCCCCAGTGTGTTAGTGTTACTCCCAGTGTGTTAGTATTACCCCTCAGTGTGTTAGTGTTACCCCAGTGTGTTAGTGTTACCCCCAGTGTGTTAGTGTTACCCCCAGTGTGTTAGTGTTACCCCCAGTGTGTTAGTGTTACTCCACAGTGTGTTAGTGTTACCCCCAGTGTGTTAGTGTTACCCCAGTGTGTTAGTGTTACCCCCAGTGTGTTAGTGTTACCCACCAGTGTGTTAGTGTTACCCAGTGTGTTTGTGTTTCCCCCAGTGTGTTAGTGTTACCCCCAGTGTGTTAGTGTTACCCCAGTGTGTTAGTGTTATCCCCAGTGTGTTAGTGTTACTCCCCAGTGTGTTAGTGTTACCCCCCAGTGTGTTAGTGTTACCCCACAGTGTGTTAGTGTTACTCCCATTGTGTTAGTGTTACCCCAGTGTGTTAGTGTTACTCCACCAGTGTGTTAGTGTTACTCCCCAGTGTGTTAGTGTTACTCCCAAGTGTGTTAGTGTTACCCCCAGTGTGTTAGTGTTACCCCCAGTGTGTTAGTGTTACCCCCAGTGTGTTAGTGTTACCCCCAGTGTGTTAGTGTTACCCCCCAGTGTGTTATTGTTTCCCCCATTGTGTTAGTGTTACCCCCCAGTGTGTTAGTGTTACCCCCAGTGTGTTAGTGTTACCCCCAGTGTGTTAGTGTTACCCCCAGTGTGTTAGTGTTTCCCCCAGTGTGTTAGTGTTACTCCCGGTGTGTGTAGTGTTACCCCCAGTGTGTTAGTGTTACCCACCAGTGTGTTAGTGTTACTCCCAGTGTGTTAGTGTTACTCCCAAGTGTGTTAGTGTTACTCCAGTGTGTTAGTGTTACCCCCAGTGTGTTAGTGTTACTCCCAAGTGTGTTATTGTTACCCCCAGTGTGTTAGTGTTACTCCCATTGTGTTAGTGTTAACCCCCAGTTTGTTAGTGTTACCCCCAGTGTGTTAGTGTTACCCACCAGTGTGTTAGTGTTACCCCCAGTGTGTTAGTGTTACCCCCAGTGTGTTAGTGTTACCCACCAGTGTGTTAGTGTTACTCCCCAGTGTGTTAGCGTTACTCCAAAATGTGTTAGTATTACCCGCAGTGTGTTAGTGTTACCCACCAGTGTGTTAGTGTTACTCCCCAGTGTGTTAGTGTTACTCCAAAGTGTGTTAGTATTACCCCCAGTGTGTTAGTGTTACCCCCATTGTGTTAGTGCTATCCCCAGTGTGTTAGTTTTACCCCCAGTGTGTTAGTGTTACCCACCAGTCTGTTAGTGTTACCCCTAGTGTGTTATTGTTACCCCCCAGTGTGTTAGTGTTTCTCCCATTGTGTTAGTGTTACCTCCCAGTGTGTTTGTGTTACCCCCAGTGTGTTAGTGTTAAGCCCAGTGTGTTAGTGCTATCCCCAGTGTGTTAGTTTTACCCACAGTGTGTTAGTGTTACCCCCAGTGTGTTAGTGTTACCCACCAGTGTGTTAGTGTTACTCCCCAGTGTGTTATTGTTACTCCCAAGTGTGTTAGTGTTACCCCACGTGTGTTATTGTTACCCACCAGTGTGTTAGTGTTAGCCCCAGTGTGTTAGTGTTACCCCCCAGTGTGTTAGTGTTACTCCCATTGTGTTAGTGTTACCTCCCAGTGTGTTAGTATTACCCACCAGTGTGTTAGTGTTACTCCCCAGTGTGTTAGTGTTACCCCCAGTGTGTTAGTGTTACCCACCAGTGTGTTAGTTTTACTCCCCAGTGTGATAGCGTTACTCCAAAACGTGTTAGTGTTACCCGCAGTGTGTTAGTGTTACCCCCAGTGTGTTAGTGCTATCCCCAGTGTGTTAGATTTACCCCAGTGTGTTAGTGTTACCCCAGTGTGTTAGTGTTACCCACCAGTGTGTTAGTGTTACTCCCAGTGTGTTAGTGTTACCCCCAGTGTGTTAGTGTTACCCACCACTGTGTTAGTGTTACTCCCCAGTGTGTTAGTGTTACTCCCCAGTGTGTTAGTGTTACTCCAAAGTGTGTTAGTATTACCCCGAGTGTGTTAGTGTTACCCCCAGTGTGTTAGTGCTATCCCCAGTGTGTTAGATTTACCCCCAGTGTGTTAGTGTTACCCCCAGTGTGTTAGTGTTACCCACCACTGTGTTAGTGTTACTCCCCAGTGTGTTAGTGTTATTCCCCAGTATGTTAGTGTTACCCCCCATTGTTTTAGTGTTACCCCCAGTGTGTTAGTGTTACCCCCAGTGTGTTAGTGTTACCCCCAGTGTGTTAATGTTGCTCCACGGTGTGTTAGTGTTACTCCCCAGTGTGTTAGTGTTACCCACCAGTGTGTTAGTGTTACTCCCCAGTGTGTTAGTGTTATTCCCAGTGTGTTAGTGTTACCCCAGTGTGTTAGTGTTACCCCAGTGTGTTAGTGTTACCCACCAGTGTGTTAGTGTTACTCCCCAGTGTGTTAGTGTTACCCAGTGTGTGTTAGTGTTACTCCCCAGTGTGTTAGTGTTACCCACCAGTGTGTTAGTGTTACTCCCCAGTGTGTTAGTGTTTCTCCCAAGTGTGTTAGTGTTACCCCCAGTGTGTTAGTGTTACCCCCCAGTGTGTTAGTGTTACTCCAAGTGTGTTAGTGTTACCCCCAGTGTGTGTTAGTGTTACCCCCAGTGTGTTAGTGTTACTCCCAGTGTGTTAGTGTTACCCCCAGTGTGTTAGTGTTACCCCCAGTGTGTTAGTGTTACCCCCAGTGTGTTAGTGTTACCCCCAGTGTGTTAGTGTTACCCCAGTGTGTTAGTGTTACCCCCAGTGTGTTAGTGTTACTCCCAGTGTGTTAGTGTTACCCCCAGTGTGTTAGTGTTACCCACCAGTGTGTTAGTGTTACTCCCCAGTGTGTTAGTGTTACTCTGAAGTGGGTTAGTGTTACCCCCAGTGTGTTAGTGTTACCTCCAGTGTGTTAGTGTTACCCCCAGTGTGTTAGTGTTACCTCCAGTGTGTTAGTGTTACCCCCAGTGTGTTAGTGTTACTCCCAAGTGTGTTATTGTTACCCCCAGTGTGTTAGTGTTACTCCCATTGTGTTAGTGTTAACCCCCAGTGTGTTAGTGTTACTCCCAGTGTGTTAGTGTTACCCACCAGTGTGTTAGTGTTACTCCCCAGTGTGTTAGTGTTACCCCCAGTGTGTTAGTGTTACCCACCAGTGTGTTAGTGTTACTCCCCAGTGTGTTAGCGTTACTCCAAAATGTGTTAGTGTTACCCGCAGTGTGTTAGTGTTACCCACCAGTGTGTTAGTGTTACTCCCCAGTGTGTTAGTGTTACTCCAAAGTGTGTTAGTATTACCCCCAGTGTGTTAGTGTTACCCCCAGTGTGTTAGTGCTATCCCCAGTGTGTTAGTTTTACCCCCAGTGTGTTAGTGTTACCCCCAGTGTGTTAGTGTTACCCACCAGTGTGTTAGTGTTACTCCCCAGTGTGTTATTGTTACTCCCAAGTGTGTTAGTGTTACCCCAGTGTGTTAGTGTTACCCCCAGTGTGTTAGTGTTACCCCTAGTGTGTTAGTGTTACCCCCAGTGTGTTAGTGTTACCCCCAGTGTGTTAGTGTTACTCCCAGTGTGTTAGTGTTACCCCAGTGTGTTAGTGTTACCCCCAGTGTGTTAGTGTTATCCCAGTGTGTTAGTGTTACCCACCAGTGTGTTAGTGTTACTCCCCAGTGTGTTATTGTTACTCCCAAGTGTGTTAGTGTTACCCCCAGTGTGTTAGTGTTACCCACCAGTGTGTTAGTGTTACCCCCAGTGTGTTAGTGTTACCCCCAGTGTGTTAGTGTTACCCAGTGTGTTAGTGTTACCCCAGTGTGTTAGTGTTACCCCAGTGTGTTAGTGTTACTCCCAGTGTGTTAGTGTTACCCCAGTGTGTTAGTGTTACCCCCAGTGTGTTAGTGTTACTCCCCAGTGTGTTAGTGTTAGTGTGTTACTCCCCAGTGTGTTAGTGTTTACTCCCAGTGTGTTAGTGTTACCCCCAGTGTGTTAGTGTTACCCACCAGTGTGTTAGTGTTACCCCCAGTGTGTTAGTGTTACCCCAGTGTGTTAGTGTTACTCCACCAGTGTGTTAGTGTTACTCCCAGTGTGTTAGTGTTACCCCCAGTGTGTTAGTGTTACCCCCAGTGTGTTAGTGCTATCCCCAGTGTGTTAGTGTTACTCCCAAGTGTGTTAGTGTTACCCCCAGTGTGTTAGTGTTACCCACCAGTGTGTTAGTGTTACCCCCAGTGTGTTAGTGTTACTCCTATTGTGTTAGTGTTACCCCCAGTGTGTTAGTGTTACCCCCAGTGTGCTAGTGTTACTCCCCAGTATGTTAGTATTACTCCCATTGTGTTAGTGTTACCCCCAGTGTGTTAGTGTTACCCCCAGTGTGTTAGTGTTACCCCCAGTGTGTTAGTGTTACCCCCAGTGTGTTAGTGTTACTCCACAGTGTGTTAGTGTTGCTCCCAAGTGTGTTAGTGTTACCACCTAGTTTGTTAGTGTTACCCACATTGTGTTAGTGTTACCCACCAGTGTGTTAGTGTTACTCCCCAGTGTGTTAGTGTTACTCCAAAGTGTGTTAGTATTACCCCCAGTGTGTTCGTGTTACCCCAGTGTGTTAGTGTTATCCCCAGTGTGTTAGTTTTACCCCCAGTGTGTTAGTGTTACCCCCAGTGTGTTAGTGTTACCCACCACTGTGTTAGTGTTACTCCCCAGTGTGTTATTGTTACTCCCAAGTGTGTTAGTGTTACCCCCAGTGTGTTAGTGTTACCCACCAGTCTGTTAGTGTTACCCCTAGTGTGTTAGTGTTACCCCCCAGTGTGTTAGTGTTTCTCCCATTGTGTTAGTGTTACCTCCCAGTGTGTTAGTGTTACCCCCAGTGTGTTAGTGTTACCCTCAGTGTGTTAGTGTTACCCCCAGTGTGTTAATGTTACTCCACAGTGTGTTTGTGTTACTCCCGAGTGTTTTAGTGTTACCCACCAGTGTGTTAGTGTTACTTCCCAGTGTATTAGTGTTACTCCCCAGTGTGTTAGTGTTACTCCCAAGTGTGTTTGTGTTACCCCCAGTGTGTTAGTGTTACCCCCAGTGTGTTAGTGTTACCCCCTGTGTGTTAGTGTTACTCCTATTGTGTTAGTGTTACCCCCCAGTGTGTTAGTGTTACCCCCAGTGTGCTAGTGTTACTCCCCAGTATGTTAGTATTACCCCCCATTGTTTTAGTGTTACCCCCAGTGTGTTAGTGTTACCCCCAGTGTGTTAGTGTTACCCCCAGTGTGTTAGTGTTACCCCCAGTGTGTTAGTGTTACTCCACAGTGTGTTAGTGTTACTCCCAAGTGTGTTAGTGTTACCACCTAGTTTGTTAGTGTTACCCCCATTGTGTTAGTGTTACCCCCAGTGTGTTAGTGTTACTCCCAAGTGTGTTATTGTTACCCTCAGTGTGTTAGTGTTACCCCCAGTGTGTTAGTGTTACCCCCAGTGTGTTAGTGTTACCCCCAGTGTGTTAGTGTTACTCCCATTGTGTTAGTGTTAACACCCAGTTTGTTAGTGTTACCCCCAGTGTGTTAGTGTTACCCACCAGTGTGTTAGTGTTACCCCCAGTGTGTTAGTGTTACCCACCAGTGTGTTAGTGTTACTCCCCAGTGTGTTAGTGTTACTCCAAAGTGTGTTAGTGTTACCCCCAGTGTGTTAGTGTTACCCACCAGTGTGTTAGTGTTACCCACCAGTGTGTTAGTGTTATCCCAAGTGTGTTAGTGTTACCCCCAGTGTGTTAGTGTTACCCCCAGTGTGTTAGTGTTACCCACCAGTGTGTTAGTGTTACTCCCCAGTGTGTTAGTGTTACTCCAAAGTGTGTTAGTATTACCCCCAGTGTGTTAGTGTTACCCCCAGTGTGTTAGTGCTATCCCCAGTGTGTTAGTTTTACCCCCAGTGTGTTAGTGTTACCCCCAGTGTGTTAGTGTTACCCACCAGTGTGTTAGTGTTACTCCCCAGTGTGTTATTGTTACTCCCAAGTGTGTTAGTGTTACCCCCAGTGTGTTAGTGTTACCCACCAGTGTGTTAGTGTTACCCCCAGTGTGTTAGTGTTACCCCCAGTGTGTTAGTGTTACCCACCAGTGTGTTAGTGTTACTCCCCAGTGTGTTAGTGTTACTCCAAAGTGTGTTAGTGTTACCCCCAGTGTGTTAGTGTTACCCCCAGTGTGTTAGTGTTACCCACCAGTGTGTTAGTGTTACTCCCAGTGTGTTATTGTTACTCCCAAGTGTGTTAGTGTTACCCCCAGTGTGTTAGTGTTACCCACCAGTGTGTTAGTGTTACCCCCAGTGTGTTAGTGTTACCCCCAGTGTGTTAGTGTTACCCACCAGTGTGTTAGTGTTACTCCAAAGTGTGTTAGTATTACCCCCAGTGTGTTAGTGTTACCCCCAGTGTGTTAGTGCTATCCCCAGTGTGTTATTTTTACCCCCAGTGTGTTAGTGTTACCCCCAGTGTGTTAGTGTTACCCACCAGTGTGTTAGTGTTACTCCCCAGTGTGTTAGCGTTACTCCAAAATGTGTTAGTGTTACCCGCAGTGTGTTAGTGTTACCCACCAGTGTGTTAGTGTTACTCCCCAGTGTGTTAGTGTTACTCAAAAGTGTGTTAGTATTACCCACCAGTGTGTTAGTGTTACCCCCAGTGTGTTAGCGTTACCCCCAGTGTGTTAGTGTTACCCCCAGTTTGTTAGTGTTACTCCCCGGTGTGTGTATGTTACCCCCAGTGTGTTAGTGTTACCCACCAGTGTGTTAGTGTTACTCCAAAGTGTGTTAGTATTACCCCCAGTGTGTTAGTGTTACCCCC
Organism: Brachymystax lenok tsinlingensis; assembly: GCA_030435695.1. Lineage (NCBI taxonomy): Eukaryota > Metazoa > Chordata > Actinopteri > Salmoniformes > Salmonidae > Brachymystax > Brachymystax lenok. The sequence continues at coordinate 25,333,320 of CM059806.1, forward strand.
AGTGTGTTAGTGCTATCCCCAGTGTGTTATTTTTACCCCCAGTGTATTAGTGTTACCCCCAGTGTGTTAGTGTTACCCTCAGTGTGTTAGTGTTACCCCCAGTGTGTTAATGTTACTCCACAGTGTGTTTGTGTTACTCCCGAGTGTTTTAGTGTTACCCACCAGTGTGTTAGTGTTACCCCCAGTGTGTTAGTGTTACCCCCAGTGTGTTAGTGTTACCCCCAGTGTGTTAGTGTTACCCACCAGTGTGTTAGTGTTACTCCCCAGTGTGTTAGTGTTACTCCAAAGTGTGTTAGTATTACCCCCAGTGTGTTAGTGTTACCCCCAGTGTGTTAGTGTTATCCCCAGTGTGTTAGTTTTACCCCCAGTGTGTTAGTGTTACCCCCAGTGTGTTAGTGTTACCCACCAGTGTGTTAGTGTTACTCCCCAGTGTGTTATTGTTACTCCCAAGTGTGTTAGTGTTACCCCCAGTGTGTTAGTGTTACCCACCAGTGTGTTAGTGTTACCCCCAGTGTGTTAGTGTTACCCCCAGTGTGTTAGTGTTACCCACCAGTGTGTTAGTGTTACCCCCAGTGTGTTAGTGTTATCCCAAGTGTGTTAGTGTTACCCACCAGTGTGTTAGTGTTACCCCCAGTGTGTTAGTGTTACCCCCAGTGTGTTAGTGTTACCCACCAGTGTGTTAGTGTTACTCCCAGTGTGTTAGTGTTACTCCAAAGTGTGTTAGTATTACCCCCAGTGTGTTAGTGTTACCCCCAGTGTGTTAGTGTTACCCACCAGTGTGTTAGTGTTACTCCCCAGTGTGTTATTGTTACTCCCAAGTGTGTTAGTGTTACCCCCAGTGTGTTAGTGTTACCCACCAGTGTGTTAGTGTTACCCCCAGTGTGTTAGTGTTACCCCCAGTGTGTTAGTGTTACCCACCAGTGTGTTAGTGTTACTCCAAAGTGTGTTAGTATTACCCCCAGTGTGTTAGTGTTACCCCCAGTGTGTTAGTGCTATCCCCAGTGTGTTATTTTTACCCCCAGTGTGTTAGTGTTACCCCCAGTGTGTTAGTGTTACCCACCAGTGTGTTAGTGTTACTCCCCAGTGTGTTAGCGTTAGTCCAAAATGTGTTAGTGTTACCCGCAGTGTGTTAGTGTTACCCACCAGTGTGTTAGTGTTACTCCCCAGTGTGTTAGTGTTACTCAAAAGTGTGTTAGTATTACCCCCAGTGTGTTAGTGTTACCCCCAGTGTGTTAGCGTTACCCCCAGTGTGTTAGTGTTACCCCCAGTTTGTTAGTGTTACTCCCCGGTGTGTGTATGTTACCCCCAGTGTGTTAGTGTTACCCACCAGTGTGTTAGTGTTACTCCAAAGTGTGTTAGTATTACCCCCAGTGTGTTAGTGTTACCCCCAGTGTGTTAGTGCTATCCCCAGTGTGTTATTTTTACCCCCAGTGTGTTAGTGTTACCCCCAGTGTGTTAGTGTTACCCACCACTGTGTTAGTGTTACTCCCCAGTGTGTTATTGTTACTCCCAAGTGTGTTAGTGTTACCCCCAGTGTGTTAGTGTTACCCACCAGTCTGTTAGTGTTACCCCTAGTGTGTTAGTGTTACCCCCCAGTGTGTTAGTGTTTCTCCCATTGTGTTAGTGTTACCTCCCAGTGTGTTAGTGTTACCCCCAGTGTGTTAGTGTTACCCTCAGTGTGTTAGTGTTACCCCCAGTGTGTTAATGTTACTCCACAGTGTGTTTGTGTTACTCCCGAGTGTTTTAGTGTTACCCACCAGTGTGTTAGTGTTACTTCCCAGTGTGTTAGTGTTACTCCCCAGTGTGTTAGTGTTACTCCCAAGTGTGTTTGTGTTACCCCAGTGTGTTAGTGTTACCCCCAGTGTGTTAGTGTTACCCCTGTGTGTTAGTGTTACTCCTATTGTGTTAGTGTTACCCCCCAGTGTGTTAGTGTTACCCCCAGTGTGCTAGTGTTACTCCCCAGTATGTTAGTATTACCCCCCATTGTTTTAGTGTTACCCCCAGTGTGTTAGTGTTACCCCCAGTGTGTTAGTGTTACCCCCAGTGTGTTAGTGTTACCCCCAGTGTGTTAGTGTTACTCCACAGTGTGTTAGTGTTACTCCCAAGTGTGTTAGTGTTACCACCTAGTTTGTTAGTGTTACCCCCATTGTGTTAGTGTTAGTGTTACCCCCAGTGTGTTAGTGTTACTCCCAAGTGTGTTATTGTTACCCTCAGTGTGTTAGTGTTACTCCCCAGTGTGTTAGTGTTACTCCAAAGTGTGTTAGTATTACCCCCAGTGTGTTAGTGTTACCCCCAGTGTGTTAGTGCTATCCCCAGTGTGTTAGTTTTACCCCAGTGTGTTAGTGTTACCCCCAGTGTGTTAGTGTTACTCCACCAGTGTGTTAGTGTTACTCCCAGTGTGTTAGTGTTACTCCCAAGTGTGTTAGTGTTACCCCCAGTGTGTTAGTGTTACCCACCAGTGTGTTAGTGTTACCCCCAGTGTGTTAGTGTTACCCCCAGTGTGTTAGTGTTACCCACCAGTGTGTTAGTGTTACTCCCCAGTGTGTTAGTGTTACTCCAAAGTGTGTTAGTATTACCCCCAGTGTGTTAGTGTTACCCCCAGTGTGTTAGTGTTACCCACCAGTGTGTTAGTGTTACTCCCCAGTGTGTTATTGTTACTCCCAAGTGTGTTAGTGTTACCCCCAGTGTGTTAGTGTTACCCACCAGTGTGTTAGTGTTACCCCCAGTGTGTTAGTGTTACCCCCAGTGTGTTAGTGTTACCCACCAGTGTGTTAGTGTTACCCCAAAGTGTGTTAGTATTACCCCCAGTGTGTTAGTGTTACCCCCAGTGTGTTAGTGCTATCCCCAGTGTGTTATTTTTACCCCCAGTGTGTTAGTGTTACCCCCAGTGTGTTAGTGTTACCCACCAGTGTGTTAGTGTTACTCCCCAGTGTGTTAGCGTTACTCCAAAATGTGTTAGTGTTACCCGCAGTGTGTTAGTGTTACCCACCAGTGTGTTAGTGTTACTCCCCAGTGTGTTAGTGTTACTCAAAAGTGTGTTAGTATTACCCACCAGTGTGTTAGTGTTACCCCCAGTGTGTTAGCGTTACCCCCAGTGTGTTAGTGTTACCCCCAGTTTGTTAGTGTTACTCCCCGGTGTGTGTATGTTACCCCCAGTGTGTTAGTGTTACCCACCAGTGTGTTAGTGTTACTCCAAAGTGTGTTAGTATTACCCCCAGTGTGTTAGTGTTACCCCCAGTGTGTTAGTGCTATCCCCAGTGTGTTATTTTTACCCCCAGTGTGTTAGTGTTACCCCCAGTGTGTTAGTGTTACCCACCACTGTGTTAGTGTTACTCCCCAGTGTGTTATTGTTACTCCCAAGTGTGTTAGTGTTACCCCCAGTGTGTTAGTGTTACCCACCAGTCTGTTAGTGTTACCCCTAGTGTGTTAGTGTTACCCCCAGTGTGTTAGTATTTACCCCAGTGTGTTAGTGTTACTCCCAGTGTGTTAGTGTTACCCCCAGTGTGTTAGTGTTACCCCCAGTGTGTTAGTGTTACTCCCAGTGTGTTAGTGTTACCCCCAGTGTGTTAGTGTTACTCCCCAGTGTGTTAGTGTTACCCCCAGTGTTTTAGTGTTACCCCCAGTGTGTTAGTGTTACCCCCAGTGTGTTAGTGTTATCCCCAGTGTGTTAGTGTTACCCCCAGTGTGTTAGTGTTACCCACCAGTGTGTTAGTGTTACTCCCCAGTGTGTTAGTGTTACTCCCAAGTGTGTTAGTGTTACCCCCAGTGTGTTAGTGTTACCCACCAGTGTGTTAGTGTTACTCCCAGTGTGTTAGTGTTACCCCCAGTGTGTTAGTGCCCCAGTGTGTTAGTGTTACCCCCAGTGTGTTAGTGTTACCCACCAGTGTGTTAGTGTTACTCCCCAGTGTGTTAGTGTTACTCCCAAGTGTGTTAGTGTTACTCCCAGTGTGTTAGTGTTACCCCCAGTGTGTTAGTGTTACCCCCAGTGTGTTAGTGTTACTCCCAGTGTGTTAGTGTTACTCCCAGTGTGTTAGTGTTACCCCCAGTGTGTTAGTGTTACCCCCAGTGTGTTATATACCCCCAGTGTGTTAGTGTTACCCCCAGTGTGTTAGTGTTACCCCCAGTGTGTTAGTGTTACCCCCAGTGTGTTAGTGTTACCCCCAGTGTGTTAGTGTTACCCCAGTGTGTTAGTGTTACTCCCAGTGTGTTAGTGTTACCCCCAGTGTGTTAGTGTTACCCCAGTGTGTTAGTGTTACTCCCAGTGTGTTAGTGTTACTCCCAAGTGTGTTAGTGTTACCCACCAGTGTGTTAGTGTTACCCCCAGTGTGTTAGTGTTACCCCCAGTGTGTTAGTGTTACCCACCAGTGTGTTAGTGTTACTCCCAAGTGTGTTAGTGTTACCCCAGTGTGTTAGTGTTACCCACCAGTGTGTTAGTGTTACTCCCCAGTGTGTTAGTGTTACTCCCAAGTGTGTTAGTGTTACCCCCAGTGTGTTAGTGTTACCCCCAGTGTGTTAGTGTTACCCCCAGTGTGTTAGTGTTACCCACCAGTGTGTTAGTGTTACTCCCCAGTGTGTTAGTGTTACTCCCAAGTGTGTTAGTGTTACCCCCAGTGTGTTAGTGTTACTCCCCAGTGTGTTAGTGTTACTCCCCAGTGTGTTAGTGTTACTCCCCAGTGTGTTAGTGTTACTCCCCAGTGTGTTAGTGTTACCCCAAGTGTGTTAGTGTTACCCCCAGTGTGTTAGTGTTACCCCCAGTGTGTTAGTGTTACCCCCAGTGTGTTAGTGTTACTCCCAGTGTGTTAGTGTTACTCCCAGTGTGTTAGTGTTACTCCCAGTGTGTTAGTGCTATCCCCAGTGTGTTAGTTTTACCCCCAGTGTGTTAGTGTTACCCCCAGTGTGTTAGTGTTACTCCCCAGTGTGTTAGTGTTACTCCCAAGTGTGTTAGTGTTACCCCCAGTGTGTTAGTGTTACCCACCAGTGTGTTAGTGTTACCCACCAGTGTGTTAGTGTTACTCCCAGTGTGTTAGTGTTACTCCCAAGTGTGTTAGTGTTACCCACCAGTGTGTTAGTGTGTTAGTGTTACCCCCAGTGTGTTAGTGTTACTCCCCAGTGTGTTAGTGTTACCCCCAGTGTGTTAGTGTTACTCCCAGTGTGTTAGTGTTACCCCCAGTGTGTTAGTGTTACCCCCAGTGTGTTAGTGTTACTCCCAGTGTGTTAGTGTTACTCCCAGTGTGTGTTAAGTGTGTTAGTGTTACCCCCAGTGTGTTAGTGTTAACCCCCAGTGTGTTAGTGTTACCCCCAGTGTGTTAGTGTTACTCCCAGTGTGTTAGTGTTACTCCCAGTGTGTTAGTGTTACCCCCAGTGTGTTAGTGTTACTCCCAAGTGTGTTAGTGTTACCCCCAGTGTGTTAGTGTTACCCCCAGTGTGTTAGTGTTACCCACCAGTGTGTTAGTGTTACCCCCAGTGTGTTAGTGTTACTCCCAGTGTGTTAGTGTTACCCCCAGTGTGTTAGTGTTACCCCAGTGTGTTAGTGTTACCCCCAGTGTGTTAGTGTTACCCCCAGTGTGTTAGTGTTACCCACCAGTGTGTTAGTGTTACCCCAGTGTGTTAGTGTTACCCCCAGTGTGTTAGTGTTACTCCCAGTGTGTTAGTGTTACCTCCCAGTGTGTTAGTGTTACTCCCCAGTGTGTTAGTGTTACCCCCAGTGTGTTAGTGTTACCCCCAGTGTGTTAGTGTTACCCCAGTCAGTGTGTTAGTGTTACCCCCAGTGTGTTAGTGTTACTCCCAGTGTGTTAGTGTTACTCCCAGTGTGTTAGTGTTACCCCCAGTGTGTTAGTGTTACTCAAGTGTGTTAGTGTTACCCCCAGTGTGTTAGTGTTACCCCCAGTGTGTTAGTGTTACCCCCAGTGTGTTAGTGTTACTCCCAGTGTGTTAGTGTTACCCCCAGTGTGTTAGTGTTACTCCCCAGTGTGTTAGTGTTACCCCCAGTGTGTTAGTGTTACCCCAGTGTGTTAGTGTTACCCACCAGTGTGTTAGTGTTACCCCCAGTGTGTTAGTGTTACCCACCAGTGTGTTAGTGTTACTCCCAGTGTGTTAGTGTTACCCCCAGTGTGTTAGTGTTACTCCCAGTGTGTTAGTGTTACCCCCAGTGTGTTAGTGTTACTCCCAGTGTGTTAGTGTTACTCCCAGTGTGTTAGTGTTACTCCCAGTGTGTTAGTGTTACCCCCAGTGTGTTAGTGTTACCCCCAGTGTGTTAGTGTTACTCCCCAGTGTGTTAGTGTTACCCCCAGTGTGTTAGTGTTACCCCAGTGTGTTAGTGTTACCCCCAGTGTGTTAGTGTTACCCCAGTGTGTTAGTGTTACTCCACCAGTGTGTTAGTGTTACCCCCAGTGTGTTAGTGTTACTCCCAGTGTGTTAGTGTTACCCCCAGTGTGTTAGTGTTACCCACCAGTGTGTTAGTGTTACCCACCAGTGTGTTAGTGTTACCCCCAGTGTGTTAGTGTTACCCACCAGTGTGTTAGTGTTACCCCCAGTGTGTTAGTGTTACCCCCAGTGTGTTAGTGTTACTCCCAGTGTGTTAGTGTTACCCCCAGTGTGTTAGTGTTACCCCCCAGTGTGTTAGTGTTACCCCCAGTGTGTTAGTGTTACCCCCAGTGTGTTAGTGTTACTCCAGTGTGTTAGTGTTACCCACCCAGTGTGTTAGTGTTACTCCCAGTGTGTTAGTGTTACCCCCAGTGTGTTAGTGTTACCCACCAGTGTGTTAGTAGTGTTACCCCCAGTGTGTTAGTGTTACCCCCAGTGTGTTAGTGTTACCCCAGTGTGTTAGTGTTACCCAGTGTGTTAGTGTTACCCACCAGTGTGTTAGTGTTACTCCCAGTGTGTTAGTGTTACTCCCAAGTGTGTTAGTGTTACCCCCAGTGTGTTAGTGTTACTCCCAGTGTGTTAGTGTTACCCCCAGTGTGTTAGTGTTACCCCCAGTGTGTTAGTGTTACCCCCAGTGTGTTAGTGTTACCCCCAGTGTGTTAGTGTTACCCCCAGTGTGTTAGTGTTACTCCCAGTGTGTTAGTGTTACTCCCAGTGTGTTAGTGTTACCCCCAGTGTGTTAGTGTTACCCCCAGTGTGTTAGTGTTACCCCCAGTGTGTTAGTGTTACCCACCAGTGTGTTAGTGTTACCCCCAGTGTGTTAGTGTTACCCCCAGTGTGTTAGTGTTACTCCCAGTGTGTTAGTGTTACTCCCCAGTGTGTTAGTGTTACCCCCAGTGTGTTAGTGTTACCCCAGTGTGTTAGTGTTACTCCACCAGTGTGTTAGTGTTACTCCCAGTGTGTTAGTGTTACCCCCAGTGTGTTAGTGTTACTCCCAGTGTGTTAGTGTTACCCCCAGTGTGTTAGTGTTACCCCAGTGTGTTAGTGTTACCCACCAGTGTGTTAGTGTTACCCCCAGTGTGTTAGTGTTACCCCCAGTGTGTTAGTGTTACTCCAAGTGTGTTAGTGTTACCCCAGTGTGTTAGTGTTACCCCCAGTGTGTTAGTGTTACTCCCAGTGTGTTAGTGTTACCCCCAGTGTGTTAGTGTTACTCCCCAGTGTGTTAGTGTTACCCCCAGTGTGTTAGTGTTATCCCAGTGTGTTAGTGTTACCCCCAGTGTGTTAGTGTTACCCACCAGTGTGTTAGTGTTACCCCCAGTGTGTTAGTGTTACCCCCAGTGTGTTAGTGTTACTCCCAGTGTGTTAGTGTTACCCCCAGTGTGTTAGTGTTACCCCCAGTGTGTTAGTGTTACCCCCAGTGTGTTAGTGTTACTCCCAGTGTGTTAGTGTTACTCCCAGTGTGTTAGTGTTACCCCCAGTGTGTTAGTGTTACCCCAGTGTGTTAGTGTTACCCCCAGTGTGTTAGTGTTACCCCCAGTGTGTTAGTGTTACCCCCAGTGTGTTAGTGTTACCCCCAGTGTGTTAGTGTTACCCCCAGTGTGTTAGTGTTACTCCCAGTGTGTTAGTGTTACTCCCAGTGTGTTAGTGTTACCCCCAGTGTGTTAGTGTTACCCCAGTGTGTTAGTGTTACCCCCAGTGTGTTAGTGTTACCCCAGTGTGTTAGTGTTACCCCCAGTGTGTTAGTGTTACCCCCAGTGTGTTAGTGTTACCCACCAGTGTGTTAGTGTTACCCCCAGTGTGTTAGTGTTACTCCCAGTGTGTTAGTGTTACTCCCAGTGTGTTAGTGTTACCCCAGTGTGTTAGTGTGTGTTAGTAAAGTGTGTTAGTGTTACTCCCAGTGTGTTAGTGTTAGTTACCCCAGTGTGTTAGTGTTACCCCCAGTGTGTTAGTGTTACTCAGTGTGTTAGTGTTACCCCCAGTGTGTTAGTGTTACCCACCAGTGTGTTAGTGTTACCCCCAGTGTGTTAGTGTTACCCCCAGTGTGTTAGTGTTACCCCCAGTGTGTTAGTGTTACCCCCAGTGTGTTAGTGTTACTCCCAGTGTGTTAGTGTTACTCCCAGTGTGTTAGTGTTACCCCCAGTGTGTTAGTGTTACTGTGTGTTAGTGTTACCCCAGTGTGTGTTAGTGTTACCCCCAGTGTGTTAGTGTTACCCCCAGTGTGTTAGTGTTACCCCCAGTGTGTTAGTGTTACCCCCAGTGTGTTAGTGTTACCCCCAGTGTGTTAGTGTTACCCCAGTGTGTTAGTGTTACCCCCAGTGTGTTAGTGTTACTCCCCAGTGTGTTAGTGTTACCCCCAGTGTGTTAGTGTTACCCCCAGTGTGTTAGTGTTACCCCCAGTGTGTTAGTGTTACCCCCAGTGTGTTAGTGTTACCCAGTGTGTTAGTGTTACCCCCAGTGTGTTAGTGTTACCCCAGTGTGTTAGTGTTACCCCCAGTGTGTTAGTGTTACCCCCAGTGTGTTAGTGTTACTCCCAGTGTGTTAGTGTTACTCCCAGTGTGTTAGTGTTACCCACAGTGTGTTAGTGTTACTCCCAAGTGTGTTAGTGTTACCCCAGTGTGTTAGTGTTACCCCCAGTGTGTTAGTGTTACCCCCAGTGTGTTAGTGTTACCCCCAGTGTGTTAGTGTTACCCCCAGTGTGTTAGTGTTACCCCAGTGTTAGTGTTGCCCCAGTGTGTTAGTGTTAGTGTACCCACCAGTGTGTTAGTGTTACCCACCAGTGTGTTAGTGTTACTCCCCAGTGTGTTAGTGTTACTCCAAAGTGTGTTAGTGTTACCCCCAGTGTGTTAGTGTTACCCCAGTGTGTTAGTGTTACCCCCAGTGTGTTAGTGTTACCCACCAGTGTGTTAGTGTTACTCCCAGTGTGTTAGTGTTATCCCCAGTGTGTTAGTGTTACCCCAGTGTGTTAGTGTTACCCCAAGTGTGTTAGTGTTACTCCACCAGTGTGTTAGTGTTACCCCCAGTGTGTTAGTGTTACTCCCCAGTGTGTTAGTGTTACCCCCAGTGTGTTAGTGTTACCCCCAGTGTGTTAGTGTTACCCCCAGTGTGTTAGTGTTACCCCCAGTGTGTTAGTGTTACCCACCAGTGTGTTAGTGTTACTCCCAGTGTGTTAGCCCCCAGTGTGTTAGTGTTACCCACCAGTGTGTTAGTGTTACTCCCAGTGTGTTAGTGTTACCCCAGTGTGTTAGTGTTACCCACCAGTGTGTTAGTGTTACCCACCAGTGTGTTAGTGTTACTCCCAAGTGTGTTAGTGTTACCCCCAGTGTGTTAGTGTTACCCCAGTGTGTTAGTGTTACCCCCAGTGTGTTAGTGTTACCCCCAGTGTGTTAGTGTTACTCCCATTGTGTTAGTGTTAACCCCCAGTGTGTTAGTGTTACCCCCAGTGTGTTAGTGTTACCCACCAGTGTGTTAGTGTTACCCCCAGTGTGTTAGTGTTACTCCCAAGTGTGTTAGTATTTACCCCCAGTGTGTTAGTGTTACCCCCAGTGTGTTAGTGTTACCCCCAGTGTGTTAGTGTTACCCCCAGTGTGTTAGTGTTACCCCCAGTGTGTTAGTGTTACTCCCAGTGTGTTAGTGTTACTCCCCAGTGTGTTAGTGTTACCCCCAGTGTGTTAGTGTTACCCCCAGTGTGTTAGTGTTACCCCCAGTGTGTTAGTGTTACTCCCAGTGTGTTAGTGTTACTCCCAGTGTGTTAGTGTTACCCCCAGTGTGTTAGTGTTACTCCCAGTGTGTTAGTGTTACTCCCAGTGTGTTAGTGTTACCCCCAGTGTGTTAGTGTTACTCCCCAGTGTGTTAGTGTTACCCCCAGTGTGTTAGTGTTACTCCCAGTGTGTTAGTGTTACCCCCAGTGTGTTAGTGTTACCCCCAGTGTGTTAGTGTTACTCCACAGTGTGTTAGTGTTACTCCCAGTGTGTTAGTGTTACCCCCAGTGTGTTAGTGTTACTCCCAAGTGTGTTAGTGTTACTCCCAGTGTGTTAGTGTTACCCCCAGTGTGTTAGTGTTACCCCCAGTGTGTTAGTGTTACCCCCAGTGTGTTAGTGTTACTCCCATTGTGTTAGTGTTAACACCCAGTGTGTTAGTGTTACCCCAGTGTGTTAGTGTTACCCACCAGTGTGTTAGTGTTACCCCCAGTGTGTTAGTGTTACTCCCCAGTGTGTTAGTGTTACTCCCAGTGTGTTAGTGTTACCCCCAGTGTGTTAGTGTTACCCCCAGTGTGTTAGTGTTACCCCAGTGTGTTAGTGTTACCCCAGTGTGTTAGTGTTACCCCCAGTGTGTTAGTGTTACCCCAGTGTGTTAGTGTTACCCCCAGTGTGTTAGTGTTACCCACCAGTGTGTTAGTGTTACTCCCAGTGTGTTAGTGTTACTCCCAGTGTGTTAGTGTTACCCCCAGTGTGTTAGTGTTACTCCCAAGTGTGTTAGTGTTACCCCCAGTGTGTTAGTGTTACCCCAGTGTGTTAGTGTTACCCCCAGTGTGTTAGTGTTACCCCCAGTGTGTTAGTGTTACTCCCCAGTGTGTTAGTGTTACACCCAGTGTGTTAGTGTTACCCCCAGTGTGTTAGTGTTACCCCCAGTGTGTTAGTGTTACCCCCAGTGTGTTAGTGTTACTCCCCAGTGTGTTAGTGTTACTCCCCAGTGTGTTAGTGTTACTCCAAAGTGTGTTAGTGTTACCCCCAGTGTGTTAGTGTTACCCCAGTGTGTTAGTGTTACCCCCAGTGTGTTAGTGTTACTCCAAGTGTGTTAGTGTTACCCCCAGTGTGTTAGTGTTACCCCAGTGTGTTAGTGTTACCCCCAGTGTGTTAGTGTTACCCCCAGTGTGTTAGTGTTGCCCCCAGTGTGTTAGTGTTACCCCAGTGTGTTAGTGTTACCCCCAGTGTGTTAGTGTTACCCCCAGTGTGTTAGTGTTACCCCCAGTGTGTTAGTGTTACTCCCAGTGTGTTAGTGTTACCCCCAGTGTGTTAGTGTTATCCCCAGTGTGTTAGTGTTACCCCCAGTGTGTTAGTGTTACTCCCAGTGTGTTAGTGTTACCCACCAGTGTGTTAGTGTTACCCCCAGTGTGTTAGTGTTACTCCCCAGTGTGTTAGTGTTACTCCCCAGTGTGTTAGTGTTACCCACCAGTGTGTTAGTGTTACTCCCCAGTGTGTTAGTGTTACCCCAGTGTGTGTTAGTGTCTCCCCAGTGTGTTAGTGTTACCCCCAGTGTGTTAGTGTTACCCCAGTGTGTTAGTGTTACCCCCAGTGTGTTAGTGTTACCCACCAGTGTGTTAGTGTTACCCCCAGTGTGTTAGTGTTACCCCAGTGTGTTAGTGTTACCCACCAGTGTGTTAGTGTTACTCCCCAGTGTGTTAGTGTTACCCCAGTGTGTTAGTGTTACTCCCAGTGTGTTAGTGTTACTCCCAGTGTGTTAGTGTGTTACCCCCAGTGTGTTAGTGTTACCCCAGTGTGTTAGTGTTTACCCCCAGTGTGTTAGTGTTACCCCCAGTGTGTTAGTGTTACCCACCAGTGTGTTAGTGTTACCCCCAGTGTGTTAGTGTTACTCCCAGTGTGTTAGTGTTACTCCCCAGTGTGTTAGTGTTACCCCCAGTGTGTTAGTGTTACTCCCAGTGTGTTAGTGTTACCCCCAGTGTGTTAGTGTTACCCCCAGTGTGTTAGTGTTACCCCCAGTGTGTTAGTGTTACCCCCAGTGTGTTAGTGTTACTCCCAGTGTGTTAGTGTTACCCCCAGTGTGTTAGTGTTACCCCCAGTGTGTTAGTGTTACCCCCAGTGTGTTAGTTTACTCCCAGTGTGTTAGTGTTACTCCCAGTGTGTTAGTGTTACTCCCAAGTGTGTTAGTGTTACCCCCAGTGTGTTAGTGTTACCCCCAGTGTGTTAGTGTTACCCCAGTGTGTTAGTGTTACCTCCAGTGTGTTAGTGTTACCCCCAGTGTGTTAGTGTTACTCCCAAGTGTGTTATTGTTACCCCCAGTGTGTTAGTGTTACTCCCATTGTGTTAGTGTTAACCCCCAGTTTGTTAGTGTTACCCCCAGTGTGTTAGTGTTACCCACCAGTGTGTTAGTGTTACCCCCAGTGTGTTAGTGTTACCCCCAGTGTGTTAGTGTTACTTCCCGGTGTATTAGTGTTACTCCCCAGTGTGTTAGTGTTACTCCCAAGTGTGTTTGTGTTACCCCCAGTGTGTTAGTGTTACCCCCAGTGTGTTAGTGTTACCCCCTGTGTGTTAGTGTTACTCCTATTGTGTTAGTGTTACCCCCCAGTGTGTTAGTGTTACCCCCAGTGTGCTAGTGTTACTCCCCAGTATGTTAGTATTACCCCCCATTGTTTTAGTGTTACCCCCAGTGTGTTAGTGTTACCCCCAGTGTGTTAGTGTTACCCCCAGTGTGTTAGTGTTACCCCCAGTGTGTTAGTGTTACTCCACAGTGTGTTAGTGTTACTCCCAAGTGTGTTAGTGTTACCACCTAGTTTGTTAGTGTTACCCCCATTGTGTTAGTGTTACCCCCAGTGTGTTAGTGTTACTCCCAAGTGTGTTATTGTTACCCCCAGTGTGTTAGTGTTACCCCCAGTGTGTTAGTGTTACCCCCAGTGTGTTAGTGTTACCCACCAGTGTGTTAGTGTTACCCCCAGTGTGTTAGTGTTACCCACCAGTGTGTTAGTGTTACTCCCCAGTGTGTTAGTGTTACTCCAAAGTGTGTTAGTGTTACCCCCAGTGTGTTAGTGTTACCCACCAGTGTGTTAGTGTTACCCACCAGTGTGTTAGTGTTATCCCAAGTGTGTTAGTGTTACCCCCAGTGTGTTAGTGTTACCCCCAGTGTGTTAGTGTTACCCACCAGTGTGTTAGTGTTACTCCCAGTGTGTTAGTGTTACTCACCAGTGTGTTAGTGTTATCCCAAGTGTGTTAGTGTTACCCCAGTGTGTTAGTGTTACCCACCAGTGTGTTAGTGTTACCCCAGTGTGTTAGTGTTACCCCCAGTGTGTTAGTGTTACCCACCAGTGTGTTAGTGTTACCCCAGTGTGTTAGTGTTATCCCAAGTGTGTTAGTGTTACTCCACCAGTGTGTTAGTGTTACCCCAGTGTGTTAGTGTTACCCCCAGTGTGTTAGTGTTACCCACCAGTGTGTTAGTGTTACTCCCCAGTGTGTTAGTGTTACTCCAAAGTGTGTTAGTATTACCCCCAGTGTGTTAGTGTTACCCCCAGTGTGTTAGTGCTATCCCCAGTGTGTTAGTTTTACCCCCAGTGTGTTAGTGTTACCCCCAGTGTGTTAGTGTTACCCACCAGTGTGTTAGTGTTACTCCCCAGTGTGTTATTGTTACTCCCAAGTGTGTTAGTGTTACCCCCAGTGTGTTAGTGTTACCCACCAGTGTGTTAGTGTTACCCCCAGTGTGTTAGTGTTACCCCCCAGTGTGTTAGTGTTACTCCCCCAGTGTGTTAGTGTTACTCCCAGTGTGTTAGTGTTACCCCCAGTGTGTTAGTGTTACCCCCAGTGTGTTAGTGTTACCCCCAGTGTGTTAGTGTTATCCCCCAGTGTGTTAGTGTTACTCCCAGTGTGTTAGTGTTACTCCCACCAGTGTGTTAGTGTTACCCCCAGTGTGTTAGTGTTACTCCCCAGTGTGTTAGTGTTACTCCCCAGTGTGTTAGTGTTACCCCCAGTGTGTTAGTGTTACTCCCAGTGTGTTAGTGTTACCCCCAGTGTGTTAGTGTTACTCCTATTGTGTTAGTGTTACCCCCCAGTGTGTTAGTGTTACTCCCCAGTGTGTTAGTGTTACTCCAAAGTGTGTTAGTGTTACCCCCAGTGTGTTAGTGTTACCCACCAGTGTGTTAGTGTTACCCACCAGTGTGTTAGTGTTATCCCAAGTGTGTTAGTGTTACCCCCAGTGTGTTAGTGTTACCCCCAGTGTGTTAGTGTTACCCACCAGTGTGTTAGTGTTACTCCCCAGTGTGTTAGTGTTACTCCAAAGTGTGTTAGTATTACCCCCCAGTGTGTTAGTGTTACCCCCAGTGTGTTAGTGCTATCCCCAGTGTGTTAGTTTTACCCCCAGTGTGTTAGTGTTACCCCCAGTGTGTTAGTGTTACCCACCAGTGTGTTAGTGTTACTCCCAGTGTGTTATTGTTACTCCCAAGTGTGTTAGTGTTACCCCAGTGTGTTAGTGTTACCCACCAGTGTGTTAGTGTTACCCCCAGTGTGTTAGTGTTACCCCCAGTGTGTTAGTGTTACCCACCAGTGTGTTAGTGTTACCCCCAGTGTGTTAGTGTTATCCCAAGTGTGTTAGTGTTACCCACCAGTGTGTTAGTGTTACCCCAGTGTGTTAGTGTTACCCCAGTGTGTTAGTGTTACCCACCAGTGTGTTAGTGTTACTCCCCAGTGTGTTAGTGTTACTCCCAAGTGTGTTAGTGTTACCCCCAGTGTGTTAGTGTTACCCCAGTGTGTTAGTGTTATCCCCAGTGTGTTAGTGTTACCCCAGTGTGTTAGTGTTACCCCCAGTGTGTTAGTGTTACCCACCAGTGTGTTAGTGTTACCCCCAGTGTGTTAGTGTTACTCCCAGTGTGTTAGTGTTACTCCCAGTGTGTTAGTGTTACCCACCAGTGTGTTAGTGTTACCCCCAGTGTGTTAGTGTTACCCCCAGTGTGTTAGTGTTACCCACCAGTGTGTTAGTGTTACCCCCAGTGTGTTAGTGTTACCCCAGTGTGTTAGTGTTACTCCCAGTGTGTTAGTGTTACCCACCAGTGTGTTAGTGTTACCCCCAGTGTGTTAGTGTTACCCACCAGTGTGTTAGTGTTACTCCCAGTGTGTTAGTGTTACTCCAAAGTGTGTTAGTGTTACTCCCAGTGTGTTAGTGTTACCCACCAGTGTGTTAGTGTTACTCCCAGTGTGTTAGTGTTACCCCCAGTGTGTTAGTGTTACCCCCAGTGTGTTAGTGTTACCCACCAGTGTGTTAGTGTTACTCCCAGTGTGTTAGTGTTACCCCCAGTGTGTTAGTGTTACCCCCAGTGTGTTAGTGTTACCCACCAGTGTGTTAGTGTTACCCCCAGTGTGTTAGTGTTACTCCCAAAGTGTGTTAGTGTTACCCCCAGTGTGTTAGTGTTACCCACCAGTGTGTTAGTGTTACCCCTAGTGTGTTAGTGTTACCCCCAGTGTGTTAGTGTTACTCCCAGTGTGTTAGTGTTACTCCCAGTGTGTTAGTGTTACTCCCAGTGTGTTAGTGTTACCCCCAGTGTGTTAGTGTTACCCCCAGTGTGTTAGTGTTACTCCCCAGTGTGTTAGTGTTACTCCAGTGTGTTAGTGTTACCCACCAGTGTGTTAGTGTTACCCCCAGTGTGTTAGTGTTACTCCCAGTGTGTTAGTGTTACTCCCAAGTGTGTTAGTGTTACCCCCAGTGTGTTAGTGTTACCCCCAGTGTGTTAGTGTTACCCCCAGTGTGTTAGTGTTACTCCAGTGTGTTAGTGTTACCCCCAGTGTGTTAGTGTTACCCACCAGTGTGTTAGTGTTACTCCCAGTGTGTTAGTGTTACTCCCAAGTGTGTTAGTGTTACCCCCAGTGTGTTAGTGTTACCCACCAGTGTGTTAGTGTTACTCCCTAGTGTGTTAGTGTTACCCCCAGTGTGTTAGTGTTTCTCCCATTGTGTTAGTGTTACTCCCAGTGTGTTAGTGTTACTCCAGTGTGTTAGTGTTACCCCCAGTGTGTTAGTGTTACCCCCAGTGTGTTAGTGTTACTCCCAGTGTGTTAGTGTTACTCCCAGTGTGTTAGTGTTACCCCCAGTGTGTTAGTGTTACCCCCAGTGTGTTAGTGTTACCCCCAGTGTGTTAGTGTTACTCCCAGTGTGTTAGTGTTACCCCCAGTGTGTTAGTGTTACCCACCAGTGTGTTAGTGTTACTCCCCAGTGTGTTAGTGTTACTCCACAGTGTGTTAGTGTTACTCCCCAGTGTGTTAGTGTTACTCACCAGTGTGTTAGTGTTACTCCCCAGTGTGTTAGTGTTACCCCAGTGTGTTAGTGTTACCCCCAGTGTGTTAGTGTTACTCCCCAGTGTGTTAGTGTTACTCCCCAGTGTGTTAGTGTTACCCCCAGTGTGTTAGTGTTACCCCCAGTGTGTTAGTGTTACTCCCAGTGTGTTAGTGTTACCCACCAGTGTGTTAGTGTTACTCCCAGTGTGTTAGTGTTACCCCCAGTGTGTTAGTGTTACCCAGTGTGTTAGTGCTATCCCCAGTGTGTTAGTTTTACCCCCAGTGTGTTAGTGTTACCCCCAGTGTGTTAGTGTTACCCACCAGTGTGTTAGTGTTACTCCCCAGTGTGTTATTGTTACTCCCAAGTGTGTTAGTGTTACCCCCAGTGTGTTAGTGTTACCCACCAGTGTGTTAGTGTTACCCCCAGTGTGTTAGTGTTACCCCCAGTGTGTTAGTGTTACCCACCAGTGTGTTAGTGTTACCCCCAGTGTGTTAGTGTTATCCCAAGTGTGTTAGTGTTACCCACCAGTGTGTTAGTGTTACCCCCAGTGTGTTAGTGTTACCCCCAGTGTGTTAGTGTTACCCACCAGTGTGTTAGTGTTACTCCCCAGTGTGTTAGTGTTACTCCAAAGTGTGTTAGTATTACCCCCAGTGTGTTAGTGTTACCCCCAGTGTGTTAGTGCTATCCCCAGTGTGTTAGTTTTACCCCCAGTGTGTTAGTGTTACCCCCAGTGTGTTAGTGTTACCCACCAGTGTGTTAGTGTTACTCCCCAGTGTGTTATTGTTACTCCCAAGTGTGTTAGTGTTACCCCCAGTGTGTTAGTGTTACCCACCAGTGTGTTAGTGTTACCCCCAGTGTGTTAGTGTTACCCCCAGTGTGTTAGTGTTACCCACCAGTGTGTTAGTGTTAACACCCAGTTTGTTAGTGTTATCCCAAGTGTGTTAGTGTTACCCCCAGTGTGTTAGTGTTACCCCCAGTGTGTTAGTGTTACCCCCAGTGTGTTAGTGTTACCCATCAGTGTGTTAGTGTTACTCCCCAGTGTGTTAGTGTTACTCCAAAGTGTGTTAGTATTACCCCCAGTGTGTTAGTGTTACCCCCAGTGTGTTAGTGCTATCCCCAGTGTGTTATTTTTACCCCCAGTGTGTTAGTGTTACCCCCAGAGTGTTAGTGTTACCCCCCAGTGTGTTAGTGTTACTCCCAAGTGTGTTTGTGTTACCCCCAGTGTGTTAGTGTTACCCCCAGTGTGTTAGTGTTACCCCCTGTGTGTTAGTGTTACTCCTATTGTGTTAGTGTTACCCCCCAGTGTGTTAGTGTTACCCCCAGTGTGCTAGTGTTACTCCCCAGTATGTTAGTATTACCCCCCATTGTTTTAGTGTTACCCCCAGTGTGTTAGTGTTACCCCCAGTGTGTTAGTGTTACCCCCAGTGTGTTAGTGTTACCCCCAGTGTGTTAGTGTTACTCCACAGTGTGTTAGTGTTACTCCCAAGTGTGTTAGTGTTACCACCTAGTTTGTTAGTGTTACCCCCATTGTGTTAGTGTTACCCCCAGTGTGTTAGTGTTACTCCCAAGTGTGTTATTGTTACCCCCAGTGTGTTAGTGTTACCCCCAGTGTGTTAGTGTTACCCCCAGTGTGTTAATGTTACCCCCCAGTGTGTTAGTGTTACTCCCATTGTGTTAGTGTTAACACCCAGTTTGTTAGTGTTACCCCCAGTGTGTTAGTGTTACCCACCAGTGTGTTAGTGTTACTCCCCAGTGTGTTAGTGTTACTCCAAAGTGTGTTAGTGTTACCCCCAGTGTGTTAGTGTTACCCACCAGTGTGTTAGTGTTACTCACCAGTGTGTTAGTGTTACCCACCAGTGTGTTAGTGTTACCCCCAGTGTGTTAGTGTTACCCCCAGTGTGTTAGTGTTACTCCCCAGTGTGTTAGTGTTACTCCAAAGTGTGTTAGTGTTACCCCCAGTGTGTTAGTGTTACCCCAGTGTGTTAGTGTTACCCCCAGTGTGTTAGTGTTACCCCCCAGTGTGTTAGTGTTACCCCCAGTGTGTTAGTGTTACTCCCCAGTGTGTTAGTGTTACCCCCAGTGTGTTAGTGTTACCCCAGTGTGTTAGTGTTACTCCCCAGTGTGTTAGTGTTACTCCCAAGTGTGTTAGTGTTACTCCCAGTGTGTTAGTGTTACCCACCAGTGTGTTAGTGTTACCCACCAGTGTGTTAGTGTTACCCCAGTGTGTTAGTGTTACTCCCAGTGTGTTAGTGTTACCCACCAGTGTGTTAGTGTTACCCCCAGTGTGTTAGTGTTATCCCAAGTGTGTTAGTGTTACCCACCAGTGTGTTAGTGTTACCCCCAGTGTGTTAGTGTTACCCCCAGTGTGTTAGTGTTACCCACCAGTGTGTTAGTGTTACTCCCAGTGTGTTAGTGTTACTCCAAAGTGTGTTAGTATTACCCCCAGTGTGTTAGTGTTACCCCCAGTGTGTTAGTGCTATCCCCAGTGTGTTAGTTTTACCCCCAGTGTGTTAGTGTTACCCCCAGTGTGTTAGTGTTACCCACCAGTGTGTTAGTGTTACTCCCCAGTGTGTTATTGTTACTCCCAGGTGTGTTAGTGTTACCCCCAGTGTGTTAGTGTTACCCACCAGTGTGTTAGTGTTACCCCCAGTGTGTTAGTGTTACCCCCAGTGTGTTAGTGTTACCCACCAGTGTGTTAGTGTTAACACCCAGTTTGTTAGTGTTATCCCAAGTGTGTTAGTGTTACCCCCAGTGTGTTAGTGTTACCCCCAGTGTGTTAGTGTTACCCATCAGTGTGTTAGTGTTACTCCCCAGTGTGTTAGTGTTACTCCAAAGTGTGTTAGTATTACCCCCAGTGTGTTAGTGTTACCCCCAGTGTGTTAGTGCTATCCCCAGTGTGTTATTTTTACCCCCAGTGTGTTAGTGTTACCCCCAGTGTGTTAGTGTTACCCCCCAGTGTGTTAGTGTTACTCCCCAGTGTGTTATTGTTACTCCCAATTGTGTTAGTGTTACCCACCAGTGTGTTAGTGTTTCCCACCAGTGTGTTAGTGTTACCCCCAGTGTGTTAGTGTTTCTCCCATTGTGTTAGTGTTACCCCCCAGTGTGTTAGTGTTACCCCCAGTGTGTTAGTGCTACTCCCCAGTATGTTAGTGTAACCCCCCATTGTTTTAGTGTTACCCCCAGTGTGTTAGTGTTACCCCCAGTGTGTTAGTGTTACTCCCCAGTGTGTTAGTGTTACTCCCCAGTGTGTTAGTGTTACTCCCCAGTGTGTTAATGTTACCCTGAGTAGTACTGTGGAGTAAAAATGGTTCCACTTCTCATCTGTTGCTTTCTCCTATGAGTGGCCAAGTTAGTTGTGAATTTATTACATTGCTATCACATTGGGTCTTCATCTGTGCCTGTTTAAAAATGCATCACTGATTGCTGCGGCGGCTGTATTGTGGAGCTGAGGGCCAGCTACATATGAGAGGAGCGAGAGGGAGGGAGAAGGAGAGCGAGACAGAGACAGAGGCAGAGAGAGAGAGAGAGAGAGAGAGAGAGAGAGAGAGAGAGAGAGAGAGAGAGAGAGAGAGAGAGAGAGAGAGAGAGAGAGAGAGAGAGAGAGAGAGACAATGAAAGATTTATGACGGGCAAAGGCAGAAGACAGCTGCTTTATCAGACCATTATCAACCAAATCACCCCCTCCAAGAGATTCCACACAAATCACTGCTCAGTCTAGAGCCTAGCAGATCACAGCCTGAATATGTTACCACTCCATCTCTCTCCCTGCTTGACTCTGTTATTCCCTTTTCTCTCTCCATCCGTTGTCTGTCCAGTTCTGTATCTCTCTCCTTTTCTAACACATTGCCTTTCCTACCTCTCTCACCTTACCCGTCCCTCTCTCCCTCTGTCCCTTTATCCCTCTCTCGCCCCCTCTCTCGCCCCCTCTCACCCTCCCTCCCTACCTCTCTCGCCCCTCTCTCCCTCTGTCCCTCTCTCCCCCTCTCCCTCTCTCGTTTCATTCTCCTCCTTACTCCATCTCCAATTGAAAATTCCCAGATTTCCTCTCAATCCCTTTCCAATTGAGTTTTCACCTTCTCTTCGTCCATCCTTCCCTCCATCCATCCATCCATCCTCCCTTTTTCACCCATTGGGTTTTCTCTATGTAGATCTCTAACCTGCAAGTGGTTCTAATGAATGGGAGTTCGCCCCCACCCTCTCTCTCTCTCTCTCTCTCTCTCTCTCTCTCTCTCTCTCTCTCTGTCTCTCTCTCTCTCTCTCTCTCTCTCTCTCTCTCTCTCTCTCTCTCCCTCCCTTTTTTGCTCCCCCTCACTCTCTCTCTAACCCCCTGGTGGAGCGAAGCACCTTAGGTGAACAGGTACATTTTCTGGCAGTTTGAGATACGCTCGTGACATTTCAATCCAGCATCTGTTTTTATCGTCGCTGATTTAGGAAGAAGGGAGGGATGTAAGCACTTTCAGTTCCAGCGTGGACAGCATAGTAGCTGAAACAGACGAGATTGCAACCACAGCTGCAGATCCATAAAGAAATGGATCTGTGTGGGCGTGTTGCCCCCAAGTGGTGATATTTATAAATGTTGCACATTACTGCGGCAGTGCAATCAGCAGGTCACAAGATGAGTGAAATGATCAAGGCTACTGTACGTGCATTTTGGGTAATGTGATCTTTCATAGTACTCAGTAAAATAGTTTCATATTCAGATATTCAGAAAACAAGTACTTTGATAGATGAGACTGTGTTCATATTTAAATGCTTGATTTTAGTGGGGGGCAGATAGAAGACGTGAAAGAAGAGCATTTTAAGCTTGAGGTGAGAAGAGAGAACTGTGGAGAGAGAATCTGTGATAAAGGGAGGAACTGAAAGAGAGAGATTGAAAGAGAAAGAGAGAAAAGAGAGAGAGAGGGTGGAGAGAGCCAGAGGGTGGAGAGAGAGACAGAGAGTGGAGAGAGAGACAGAGGTTGGAGAGAAAGAAATCACAGGAGACTAAGATAAATAAGGAGAAACGGTTTAATATAGAGATTTAATATAGAGACAAACAAATTGAGAAGAGAAAAAGAGAGAGAGAGAGTAAAAATAAGAAACTGACAGAGAGAACAAAAAATGAGAGATTAAGGGAAAGAAACATGGGCTTCCAAAACCATGGGGAAGTAGGAGAATGAGAGAAATAAAAAGACAAAAGAGAGAGATTAGAAGAGAAAAGAGACAGAGAGACAGATTGATAGAGGGAGAGTAGATATGAGAGCTTGAGTAAGTGAATTAGGAGAGTGTTGGGGCTGGAGATGAACAGTGGGTAGCCGGAGACAGACAGTGGACAGCCGCCACGGCCGGCCGGCGCTCTGACGCTTTTTAAATTTCATTTGATATGAATTGAATAAGCGCTGCTGATCTCTCTTGGCTCTGGTGTAATTACTGGCAGAACAATGGGGGCATTGTGGAGCCGCGCGACCATCTAAACGCTCCCCCCCACCCGCGCACCACCACCTAAATGTCCCGCCGCTCTCTTCCAGGTCGCCACTGATCTGTCTGAGAATGTCAATTATCGTATAAAATGCCGACCGAGAGAGAGAGAGAGAGAGAGAGAGAGAGAGAGAGAGAGAGAGAGAGAGAGAGGGATGAGTTCAGACTGCAGAGCTTAATAAAAGTGGAAGAAAGAGAGCAATACAGAGTGCGAGTGAGGGGAAATGGAAAGAGGACCGCAGAGCTTGAGAGAGAGAAAGAAGGAGGGGGGTTCCGACTGCAGAGCTTAAAACGGGGGATGTGGAATGGGATGGAAAGGAAGGAGAGGGGAGGAGAGGGGGAGAGGGAAGGAGTGGGAAGGACAGGGAGGAAAGGAGAGGGAAGGAGAGGGGAGGAGAGGGAAGGAGAGGTGAGGTGAGGAGAGGGAAGGAGAAGGGAGGGAGAGGGATAGAGAGGGAAGGAGTGGGAAGTACAGGGGAGGAGAGGAGAGGGAAGTAGAGGAGAGGAGAGGGAAGGAGAAGGGAGGGAGAGGGATAGAGAGGGAAGGAGTGGGAAGTACAGGGGAGGAGAGGAGAGGGAAGTAGAGGAGAGGAGAGGGAAGGAGAGGTGGGGAGAGGGAAGGAGAGGTGGGAGAGGGAAGGAGAGGTGGGGAGAGGGAAGGAGGGGTGGGAGAGGGAATGACAGGAAAGGAGAGGTGGGGAGAGGGAAGGAGCGGTGGTGAGAGGGAAGGAGAGGTGGGAGAGGGAAGGAGAGGTGGGGAGAGGGAAGGAGAGGTGGGAGAGGGAAGGAGAGGTGGGAGAGGGAAGGAGAGGTGGGGAGAGGGAAGGAGAGGTGGGAGAGGGAAGGAGAGGTGGGGAGAGGGAAGGAGAGGTGGGAGAGGAAAGGAGAAGTGGGAGAGGGATGGAGAGGTGGGGGAGAGAAGGAGAAGTGGGGGGAGGGAAGAAGAGGGGAGGGAAGAAGAGGTGGGGAGAGGGAAGGAGAGAGAAGTAAGGAAGATGAGGTGGGGAGAGTGAAGGAGAGGGAAGGAAGGAGAGGTGGGGAGAGTGAAGGAGAGGGAAGGAGAGGGGGAAGAGGCGGGTGGTATGCTGATGAACACTAATCCTCTATTCTGTGTTATGGGATGCGGTTAATAAGTAGGATACATGACCTGTTATCTGTGTGTGTTGGTCTTACAGTGGTATTAGTTTAATGTTCTGTTGTATCCCCAACGTGCAAAAGGAGACCTTCAGGAGCCTGCAACAGTAGGGGTCCGGGGAAATTGTGATGGGTGGTGGGTGTATTGACACAAAATGGTCATCAATCAGCACTCACACAATTGGGTGCTGTATAGTTGTCGAAAATGAGGATGCAGAGGATTATTTTCTAATGTCTTGATACAGTCCTCCCTTCAAACTCTCTTTACCCTACCCTCTACAGACTACACCGTGTCCCACCCCACCATAGTCCCTCTCTGAGTCTCAGAGGGAGTGGGTTACCTTGATCTCCCTCTCAGTACAAACCGCCTGGTAAACATCATGAAACATTTAGAGCAGTCAAAGCTGCATCTCACTAATTCACCCTGGCAACCTAGAGACACACACAAACAGATGCTCCCAAAACACAGGGATTTGGTCTGTGTGTGCGTCGGCAGGGGGTCTCTCTCTGTGTGTGTGTGTTGTGTGTGTGCTTAGGAAATACTTGTGTTCTGGTGTCCTACCAAGGGCTTTTCACCGTAAAAACATACATTCAGATAATCAGATGACATACGATTTACATTTCTGGAAAGTATTTAGTAGTGGAGGAAAAGGAATTAGAATCATGTTTTCCTTGGTGTGTGAATGGACGTGTGTGTTTGCCTGTTTTTTATTTTATTTAACCTTCATTTAACTAGGCAAGTCAGTTAAGAACAAATTCTTATTTACAATGACAGCTTGTAAATGTCATCTTGGGGATTTGATCTTGGGGATATTGATTTGGCCCACTACTCTAACCACTAGGCTACCTGCCGCCTGTAGAGAGATGTGAATTGTCCTGGTGTGTGCATAGGTGTGTGTTGGTCTGGTGTGTGTATAAGTGCGTGTTGGTCTGGTGTGTGTATAGGTGTGTGTTGGCCTGGTGTGTGCATAGGTGTGTGTTGGTCTGGTGTGTGTATAAGTGCGTGTTGGTCTGGTGTGTGTATAGGTGTGTGTTGGCCTGGTGTGTGCATAGGTGTGTGTTGGCCTGGTGTGTGTATAAGTGCGTGTTGGTCTGGTGTGTGTATAGGTGTGTGTTGGTCTGGTGTGTGTATAAGTGCGTGTTGGTCTGGTGTGTGTATAGGTGTGTGTTGGCCTGGTGTGTGCATAGGTGTGTGTTGGCCTGGTGTGTGTATAAGTGCGTGTTGGTCTGGTGTGTGTATAGGTGTGTGTTGGTCTGGTGTGTGTATAGGTGTGTGTTGGCCTGGTGTGTGCATAGGTGTGTGTTGGCCTGGTGTGTGTGTTGGAGTGGTACAAGTGTATATTCCCTGTTGAGTTAGAGCGCAGGAAGCACCAGAGATCATGCAGGTTTGGATAGTTAGGAATGAGGCAGTATACAACAGCATCAGTTTGAAACAAACACAAGCACATACACGCACACACCCTTTGCCAAACAGATCACTTCGTCAGCTGTGTTATCAGTCAAATGAAACATTTTATATTAGCTTCAGCAGAGAGAGGGAGAAAAAAGCAGAGATCCTAAATCCTGAGGAGATAGAAGGGGAAATTAACAGAGAGGAGGAATAGAGGACAAGGCAGTGACAGATTGAGAACAGACACGTTTTCTAACTCACTTCAAAAGCGCCGCTGGCCAACAAATAATTGACACCTGGCCAAGGTCGGAAGTTGACGCTGTCTTGTTCTAATTGCCTAGGAACTGTAATGGCATTCAATCAGCTTTAAAATGCAAAACTGCACTTAAAGGAATTACACTAACTCACCTGAATACATATTTCTGCGTAGGGCTGCACATATCAAGTGATACAGTGTTTAGTGACAAACCCTAGTCTCACTACATGGAGGCATAAGATACAAACAAGCATATGCTCACACAATCACGGACACACACACACACACACTCAAACACACATGCACTCACACACACATGCACGGACAGAAACACACACACACACACACATGCACGGCCGTGCAGTATCTGTGATCTACGTCTGTCTATGTTAGTTACTATGTTGTTGCTAAGCAGTAACGCATTACGGAAGTTTTATGTTCTACCAGCTCTCACAGTCTCACGTCAGAATTAGACGTTCTTCCATGCTTCTCAAACGTAAAAAATGTTTAACTTCGAATGGTTAAAAAAAGGGTTACGTTTTGGGATAGGCTTAAAACAAAACTATAAAAAACAACTATTTATAACTAGATTCGAACTTGCAACCTTTGGAATCAGAGGCAGATGGGCTCACTGTTGCCCTTAGTGGCCGGTTTCCACGTCATCTCCCAACATCCTCAGACATGGATGCACGTAGACTACTGACTTGTATCACAGGTGACTTGGCTGGTTATGTTACGACACCTAATAAGGGAAAGGGGGATACCTAGTCAGTTGTACAACTGAATGCCTTCAACTGAAATGTGTCTTCCACATTTAACCCAACCCCTCTGAATCAGAGAGGTGAGGGGTCTGCCTTAATCGACATCCACGTCTTCGGCGCCCGGGGAACAGCGGGTTAACTGCCTTGCTCAGGGACCGTACTACAGATTTTTACCGGGGATTTGATCCAGCAACCTTTCGGTTACAGGCCCAACGCTCTAACCACTAGACAGTTCACATGCGCACTATGGTCCTAAGTTGCATTCCACAAGACACTCTAACCTGTACTCTCGTCTCCTGCCTGGTGATGTAGTCCACAACACAAATATTACAGGCCAAAACACACACACACAGACACACACACACACACACAGACACAGACACACATATAAACAATTTAATTAGCATGAAATTAACTTCATACGATCATAAATGCATAACTGAATTGCATGTGTGTGTGTGGCTTCAGTTCCTCTGTGGTCAATTCCTGTAGGTCATACAAGACACAACACACAGGAAGTGTTTAACTCAATCAATATAAGCATGTTGCTGGATTCATACACACACACACAGACACGCACACACACACACACTCTGTCACTTACAGTGAGTGTCTATAACCATATGAATGTGTGTGTATGTGTAATCTCCAAGTTATGTCTACCATATGTCTCCTGTCTCCTCTCTGCACCGGACAATAATCAGTTAATACAACAACTGCATCCTTATAAGGACATTCACAACTATAGCACTTTGGAATGCTATTCAATCAAAGTCTGTGTCCCGCTTTGCAGGATGTTCTGAAAACAGTTTTTAACAGCAAGAGATCTTGAATGTAGCTTCATCGCCTGTTAGCACCAGGTTTTAGCCCATTGCAATGAAGAATGTAGCTTTGTCTATAGCAGTTTTTCTGTTTCTTGAATGGGATCCCCAGCTTGACATTTCTTTGGTGAAAGATGTTTGGTGAAGATGTTTTAATCCAAACCCATGTGGTCTAATAATCATAAGTATAGGCTCTTATTTAGTGCAAAGGCAATAAATTTCACTCTCAGTCATTGTTAAAAACACATAGGAACATCTAGGTTACAGATTAGCTAAGTGATTGTTTGAACATTCACAAACTGAACGGTGATCAAAGCACATCTTGTTCAGAGAAATACCTTACTGTAACAGGTAAGGGTAAAGTGGTAGCATGTTAACATGGGTGTCATCGCAAACAGTAGCCCAGCCTAGCCGTAGTGTGGCCCTGTGTGTATTCACCCACCTAGCAGTTAGCTTAGCATTAACAGAGCGGCACGTAGAGATGTTACCTTTCATTTGGCATTCTGTCTGATCATTGGCATGTACCGTCGCTCTCTCTCTCTCTCTCTCTCTCTCTCTCTCTCTCTCTCTCTCTCTCTCTCTCTCTCTCTACCACTCCTCTCACACTCTCTTTCCCTCTCTCTCTCTCTCTCTCTCTCTCTCTCTCTCTCTCTCTCTCTCTCGCTCTCTCTCTCTCTTTCTCTCTCTCCCCCGCTCACACACCAGCGCATCTCTCTCTCAATTAGTTTAGATTAGCAAAGCCCCGCGGCACGCTAGCTAGCCTAAGCCCATCAGTCCGTGGCGGAGCTAACGGTAAAGGGATACATAAATACTGAAGGGCAGAGGTAATTACGGAGGTGTGAAGGAGTGAATACACACAGCAGACACTTGTACACAACATGCACATACGTTAACACACTTCTATGCAACACAAATAGGCCTGAAACCACACACAAGCAGGCCAGCTGCAGGGAAGCGTGTATGCACATACATATGCTTGTGTGCGCGTGTATAACGTTAGCTATCGGTAGTGTGTGTGAGTGCGTTCATGTGTGTGTGTGTGTGTGTGTGTGTGTGTGTGTGTATACATACGTGTGCTTGTTCTTACTTGTGCACGTGTGTGTATAGCCCTAGCTGTCAGTAGAGTTTGTGTGTGTGTGTGTGTGTGTGTGTGTGTGTGTGTGTGTGTGTGTGTGTGTGTGTGTGTGTGTGTGTGTGTGTGTGTGTGTGTGTGTGTGTATGTGTGTGTGTGTGTGTGTGTGTTTGCTCCAGTGGGTTAAGACAGCAGTGATTTACAAACCTGTTATTCCCTGTGAGTACTTGTTCTGTATCTCCTTGGATCATTGAGGATCCCACAGGGAGTAGATCTATCCTCTTTCTCCCTGTAGAGAACCACTCTGCTCCTCATCATGTGCACAGATCAATGACTCTACCCCAGAGAGAGCGAGAGAGAGAGGGGAAGAAAGAGAGAGGAAGAGACCGGGAGAGAGAGAGAGAAGAGAGAGATAGGGATAGAGAGCAAGACAGAAACAGAGAGAGAGAGAGAGAGAGAGAGAGAGAGAGAGAGAGAGAGAGAGAGAGAGAGAGAGAGAGAGAGAGTGCTAGGGAGGTAGGGATGGAGAGAGATCTCATTGGTCTCATTGGAGAGAGGAAGAGACCGGGAGAGAAAGAGAGAGAGAAAGAGAGAGAGAAAGAGAGGGAGAGCGAGACAGAGACAGAGACAGGGAGAGAGAGAAAGAGAAAGAGAGAGAGAGAGAGAGAGAGAGAGAGAGAGAGAGAGAGAGAGAGAGAGAGAGAGAGAGTGCTAGGGAGGTAGGGATGGATCGAGATCTCATTGGTTAACTCCCAGAGACTGATAGCATCGATCAGAGGGGGTCTACTATACTAAACTGTCCCTGCTGTGCTGAAGCAGGGAAGGCAGCAGCTTCACATGAATACATTTGACCCCTACGCCAGAGTGTGTACACAGTGGGGCTTCCTTATTACCATCGCTCTGATACACACACACACACACACACATGCTTACACATAAACATAGACAGTAACACATACACACAGTTCAAACACTGGTCGTTTATGTGTGTGGGTGTGTGATATGATAAGAACCCTCCGTAGTGCACAGGCTCCGAAGTGGGAGTCAAGAGTGTGTGTGTATATGTGTGCGTGTGTGTGCTTGTGTGTGTCCGTGGGGCTTGCACTAACCCCTCCAGCCTTTATCCAAACAAGGAAGAATGGGATACGTACAGTACATGCTCCCACATCAGCGACAGAGGGAAAGCGACACAGACAGACGTCAGTGGGAACTCATGGTATTTATTTCCTGGAAGATAGAGAGAAAGAAAGTTAAAAGGTTCATATGTAATGCTGTCAGTTTCACATTTCTCTGGAAAATGAATTTGGCATTGGGATAGAGAGATTCATGTTTGAGTCAGATTTGTGGTGCATGTTTGGAAAACGCTACGGAAAAGTTAGGAAATATGTAGGAGAGCAGGAAGGCTGTTACCAAGGAGCCAATAGGAATGTGGCCTGAAGTTCATTTGACCTTTTAAAACCAGCATCCATTTGTGTCCCAATACTAAACCTGTCAACCTCAAAATATATATTTTTGACATCACACTCCAAAAAGCAAATCCTGCAGGCTCTAGTTTTGTCTTATCTTCATTATTGTCCAGTCATGTGGTCGAGTGCTGCAAGGAAAGACCTAGTTAAGCTGCAGCTGGCCCAGAACAGAGCTCTTGCTCTTCATTGTAATCAGATGGCTGATATAAATAGTAGGCATGTCAGTCTCTCTTGGCTAAGAGTTTGGAGAGACTAACTGCATGCATCACTTCTTCTTTTTATAAGAAACATTCATGTGTGGAAAATACCAAAAGTTTGCATAGTCAACTTACACACAGCTCTGAAACACACACTTACCCCACCAAACATGCCACCAGAGGTCTATTCACAGTCCCCAAATCCAGAACAAATTTAAGAAAGCGTACAGTATTATATAAAACCATTATTGCATGGAATGTTTTATCTCATGTTGCTCAAATGAACAGCAAACCTGGTTAAAAAACAGATAAAGCAACACCTCACGGCACAACGCCTCTCCCCTATTTGACTTAGATAGTTTGTGTGTTTGCATTGATATGGAGGATACATGTGCCTTTAAAAAAAACGTATGTAGTTCTGTCCTAGAGCTGTTCTTGTCTATTAATGTTCTGTATTATGTCATGTTTCATGTTTTGTGTGAACCCAGGAAGAGTAGCTGCTGCCTTTGCAACAGCTAATGGGGTTCCTAATAAAATACCAGAACACACACACACACACACAGTCGCAGAAACAAACACATTATTGTGCTAGTCAGACTGGGAAGTGGTTTAGGTGCCAAACCCTGAACTCAGACAGAGAGAGAGAGAGTGAGAGAGAGAGAGAGAGAGAGAGAGAGAGAGAGAGAGAGAGAGAGAGAGAGAGACACACACATGCGCACACACACCCTTCCAGATGCCAGTGGAAATGTACTACTGTATTTTCTGGTGTGTTCTTTCTTTCATTAGCCTGTGTCAGCATATTCCACAGCCCTCATCCCCCTCCTCTCTTCTCTCTGGATATAAAGAATGAAACACAGAAAGAAAAAAAGGAAGTAGAGCTGTTGGAATATATGTCAGTTGGCCACATGGACCCAATGTCCTCTTAGCCAGGCCCTGGAGTTAACCTCACTGTCTGCTGCTAATGGGAAGTTTCCTCACTCTCTCTGTCTTTCTGTTACTCTCCCTTCTTTCTCTGTCTCCTCTCCCCTCTACAGTATCTCTAACTGTTTCTGTTCATCCCCCTTTAACTGTCTCTGTTTCTCTCTCTCTCTCTCACTCTCTCTCTCTCTCTCTCTCTCTCTCTCTCTCTCTCTCTCTCTCTCTCTCTCTCTCTCTCTCTCTCTCACTCCTTCTCTGTATCTCTCTCTCTCTTTCTCTCACTCCTTCTCTGTATCTCTCTCTCTCTCACACTCCTCTCTCTCTCTCTCTCTCTCTCTCTCTCTCTCTCTCTCTCTCTCTCTCTCTCTCTCTCTCTCTCTCTCTCTCTCTCTCTCTCTCTCTCTCTCTCTCTCTCTCTCTCTCTCTCTCTCTCTCTCTCTCTCTCTCAATCTCTCTCTCTCTCTCTCTCTCTCTCTCTCTCTCTCTCTCTCTCTCTCTCTCTCTCTCTCTCTCTCTCTCTCTCTCTCTCTCCTCTCACTCCTTCTCTGTATCTCTCTCTCTCTTTCTCTCACTCCTTCTCTGTATCTCTCTCTCTCTCACACTCCTCTCTCTCTCTCTGTCTGAGTTCAGGGTTTGGCACCTAAACCACTTCCCAGTCTGACTAGCACAATAACACAGACCAGTGAGCTGAGGACACACTCACTCAGAGACAGAAAAAGACACTCACAAACACACACAAACACTTTTATACAGATTTACAAATTCCAGGCTTTGCTTTCATTCCAGGAGAGTGATAGTCATTTTAGCTTCTCTCAAGCAGTGCAATATTGACATCCAGGATTAACTCAATTTGGCATTCTCAATCTGTTTTGCTACTCTGCTCTATGGTGTGTGTGTGTGTGTGTGTGTGTGCGTGTGTCCTTAAGCTTGTAGATGCCATCCCACCAGAGGCAGCATGAACAAGTGCCCCCTTCTTCCCCTCTCTGTCTCTCATTCTCTCCTCCTTCTCTTTCCCTCCTCTCAGTCTCTCCTCCTTTTCTTTCCCTCCTTTCATTCTCTCCTCCTTCCCTTTCCCTCCTTTCATTCTCTCCTCCTTCCCTTTCCCTCCTTTCATTCTCTCCTCCTTCCCTTTCCCTCCTTTCATTCTCTCCTCCTTCTCTTTCCCTCCTCTCATTCTCTGCTCCTTCTCTTTCTCTCCTCTAATTCGCAGCTCCTTCGCTCAGCCATCTCTCATCCTCTTAGGAAAGCAGAGGAGCATGGAGTGGAAATAGGAAGCCAATAAAGACACTGCCAGAGCCCATACACGCATTAGCCCTCACACTGCTACTGATGGAGAGAGAGCGAGAGAGGTAGGGAGGTAGGGAGGGAGGGAGGGAGGGGTAGAGGACTGTACCATTGACACCAGGCATGATGGGGCCATGGACTCATGCTGGTTATGCCAAATCCTGACTCTGCCATCAGCATGACATTTTTCCACTTTTCCAGTGTTGGTGATCGCATTGCCCACAGGAGCGGCTTCATCTTGTTTTTAGCTGATAGAAGTAGAACACGATTTGGTCTTCTGCTGCAATAGCCCATCCATGACAAGGATCGACGAGTTGTGCTGTTAGCTTGCCCTCTTACCATTTCTTTGACCTCACTCATCAACAAGTTGTTTTAACCCACAGGACTGCCGCTGACTGGATGTTTTTTGTTTGTCGCAACATTCTCGGGGTACCCTTGTCACTATCGTTTCTGAGATACTAGATCTGGCGTGCCTGGCACCGACGATCACCCCACTCTCAAAGTCGAACAGTACATGAATACCGCAATGTCTGTCTGCCTGCTTTATAAAGCAAGCTACAGCCACATGACTCACTGTCTGTACTAGCGATCCTAATAAACTGGCCAGTGAGTGTAGTCTCCCCTAGCTAAACACACTACTATTGAGGGAGGGAGGGAGGGAGGGAGGGAGAGAGAGAGGGAGGGAGAGAGGGAGGGAGGGAGGGAGGGAGGGAGGGAGGGAGGGAGAAAAGGGTGAAACAGCGATGCAGCGTGAGCCCCAACCTCTTCAACATAGTATATATGAATTGGCGAGGGCACTAGAACTGTCTGCAGCACCCAGCTTCACCCTACTGGACTCAGAAATCAAATGTCTACTGTTTGCAGATGATTTGGTTTCTCTGTCCCCAATGAAGGACGGCCTACAGCAAAACCTATATCTTCTGCACAGATTCTGTCAGGCCCTGACAGTGAATCTCAATAAGACAAAAATAATGGTGTGGCAAAAAATGTCCAGTAGCCAGGACAACAAATACAAATTCTATCTAGACACCGTTACCATAGATCACAAAAATAATTCTACCTCGGCCTTAACATCAACATCACAGGTAACTTTCACAAGGCTGTGAATTATCTAACAGACAAGGCAAGAAGGGCCGTCTATGCCATCAAAGGAACATAAAACTCAACATCCCAATTAGGATCTGGCAAAAAATACTTCAATCAGTTATCAAGCTCATTGCCCTCTATGGTTGTGAGGTCTGGGGTCAACTCACCAACCAAGAATTCACTAAATGGAGCAAACACCCAATAGAGACAGAATTCGGCAAAAATATATGCTTTGTGTACAACTCAAAACCCCAAACAATGCATGCAGAGCAGAATTAGGACTATACCCAATAGTTATCAAAATCAAAAAGGAAGCAATATTTATTTGTTCATCTATTTTCCCTTTCATACTTCAACTACTTGCACATTGTTACAACACTGTGCATAGCCAATAATAAAAAATTGGAAATGTCTATATTCTTTTAAAACTGTTGTGACTGTAATGTTTAATGTTTCCCTTTGTTTATTTCCCTTTTGTTTATTGTCTATTCCATTTGCTTTGGCAATGTAAACATATGTTTCCCATGCCAATAAATCCCTTTGAATTGAATTGAGAAAGTAAACTAAGTAATGTTCTGTCTGAAGCTACTTCTGAAGCCAAAAAGTAAAAGACAACAATCTCTAGAGAATTTTGTCATATAAAGCTAAGTAAATAAGGCTACTAAGCTACCAAGCTGCTAGGACGGAACAGACCTGGCTGCAACTTCAATTAGCACTGAAGTGTGAAGTGAAACGTGTGAAAACTCTTGAGCCCACCCAACAATGGCACCCAAATGTAGAGGCCTTTGAAGCCCTGTACTCCATGACCTCCCCCCTGTGCAGATGTCATCACAGTACAGTACTCCTTGGATACTAAAAAGAACACTGCACGGATGAGTACAAGGACAATCCAATCACACCTTGTTTTATTATCATTTTTAAAATTATTATTAACCCATCCACCAACCCCCCCATATATTTTTTGTTTTAAAGCTTTTCTGCTACATTTACATACATTTTACATAGGCATTTAATATAAACATGTTACCTACCACATTTTACATACATTGTACTTTTATATAAAGCAATCACATCATTTTTATTTATTTTAAAAATATATATTTCACATTTATTTAACCAGGTAGGCCAGTTGAGAACAAGTTCTCATTTACAACTGCGACCTGGCCAAGAAAGCGCAAAGCAGTGTGAAACAAACAACACAGAGTTACACATGGGATAAACAAACGTACAGTCAATAACACAATAGAAAAGTCTATATACAGTGTGTGCAAATGTAGTAAGTTTAGGGAGTTAAGGCAATAAATAGGCAATAGTGGCGAAATAATGACAATT
The DNA here is from genome assembly GCA_030435695.1 of Brachymystax lenok tsinlingensis. Lineage (NCBI taxonomy): Eukaryota > Metazoa > Chordata > Actinopteri > Salmoniformes > Salmonidae > Brachymystax > Brachymystax lenok. Next base: position 25,366,841 of record CM059806.1, read on the forward strand.
TAGCAATTAAACACTAGAGCGATAGATGTGCAGAAGATGAATGTGCAAGTAGAGATACTGGGGTGCAAAGGAGCAAAAAAAATAAATAACTGTATGGGGATGAGGTAGTTGTGTGGGCCATTTACAGATGGGCTATGTATAGGTGCAATGATCGGTAAGCTGCTCTGATGCTAGAGCTTCTCTATGCGGGCGTGCGGGTGCGGGCAGCGATCGATTGAAGAGCATGCATTTAGTTTTTCTTGCATTTAAGAGCAGCTGGAGTCCACGGAAGGAGTGTTGTATGGCATTGAAGCTCATCTTGAGGTTTGTTAACAGTGTCCAAAGAAGGGCCAGAAGTATACAGAATGGTGTCGCATAGCGGAGAAGGTATGGTGGGATTCGAAATGGTCGGTGATCTGTTTGTTAACTTTGTTTTTCAAAGACTTTAGAAAGGCAGGGTAGGAAAGATATAGGTCTGTAACAGTTTGCGTCTAGAGTGTCTCCCCCTTTGAAGAGGGGGATGACCAAGGCAGCTTTCCAATCTTTAGGGATCTCAGACGATTCGAAAGAGAGATAGAACAGGCTAGTAATAGGTGTTGCAACAATTGAGGCGGATAATTTTAGAAGAGAGGGTCCAGATTGTCTAGCCCAACTGATTTGTAGGGGTCCAGATTTTGCAGCTCTTTCAGAACATCAGCTATCTGGATTTGGGTGAAGGAGAAAAGGGGGAGGCTTGGGAAAGTTGCTGTGGGGGTGCAGGGCTGTTGACCGGGGTAGGGGTAGCCAGGTGGAAAGCATGGCCAACCGTAGAAAAATGCTTAGTTCTTGATTATTTTAGATTTATCGGTGGTGACAGTGTTTCCAGTGGGCAGCTGGGAGGAGGTGCTTTTGTTCTCCATGGACTTAACAGTGTCCCAGAACTTTTTGGAGTTTGTGCTCCAGGATGCAAATTTCTGTTTGAAAAAGTTAGCCTTTGCTTTCCTAACTGCCTGTGTATATTGGTTCCTAACTTCCCTGAAAAGGGCTATTCGATGCTAATGCAGTACGCCACAGGATGTTTTTGTGCTGGTCAAGGGCAGTCAGGTCTGGAGTGAACCAAGAGATATATCTGATTTTAGTTCTACATTTTTTTGAATGGGGCATGCTTATTTAAGATGGTGAGGAAAGCACTTTAAGAATAACCAGGCATCCTCTACTGACGGAATGAGGTCAAAATCCTTCCAGGATACCGGGGCCAGGTCGATTAAAAAGACCTGCTTGCTGAAGTGTTTTAGGGAGCGTTAGACAGTGATGAGAGGTGGTCGTTTGACGGCAGACCAATTACGGACACAGGCAATGAGGCAGTGATCACTGAGATCCTGGTTGAAGACAGCAGAGGTGTATTTAGAGGGCAGGTTGGTCAGGATGATATCTATGAGGGTTCCATGATAATTTGTGTGATATTAAGGGGATTGAGGGCATCAATCTTGAGGGCATAATAATAATACATTACCAAACGTAAGCTCTTTAATCCCACCCTTCAGTCACTCAGCCCATCTCACCTATTACCATAGACCACCCTCGTTTGGTTTCCATGTGCCATATATTTTTTTATTGTGCTGTGATGTTTTACATACCTTTTGAACCTTTCTAATCGTATAGTTCCACAGATTGTGAGCTAAAGGTTAAAACCTTTCCTATGAGCATTATAATATTAGTTATTGACTGACTATGGCTTTCCAAATCGGCCAACACTGCTATTTGTAAGGTTAGTGTTGTGATTCTTTCATCATTCCTGAACCTGTGACCAGAAACAAGCTGCAAAAGGGCAATACCAGAATAAATGATTGAGTGATTCTGTCTCTTCGCAGCAAAATCTACAGAGCTGAGATTGTTGCATGCCCCCTATACTGTATATAGCATTCTGTTGGTGGCAAGAAGTGTTGAATCAAGTGTAGTTTTTTGTACCAGTTCATAAACCACGTGCCATGGAATCGGTACATCGAAAATCTCTTCCCATTTATTTTGCAACCTGTTGGTGCAGCATTTTTGTCCTCAAATGAAACTGGTATATTTTTCTATTTATGCCGATTCCTTTCAGCTAATTTGCATCTTTAATGCACAGTGGAAAGAAAAAGTATGTGAACCCTTTGGAATAACATGGATTTATGCAGAAATTGGTCATCACATTTGATCTTCATCGAACACAGTCTGTTTAAACTAATAACACAGTACAAATTATATGTTTGCATGTCTTTGTTGAACACACCGTGTAAACATTTACAGTGGAGTGTGGGAAAGTATTTGAACCCTTGGATTTAATAACTGGTTGACCCTCCTTTGGCAGAAATAACTTCAACCAAATGTTTTCTGCAGTTGCGGATCAGACACAATGGCCAGGAGGAATTTTGGACCATTCCTCTTTACAAAACTGTTTCAGTTCAGCAATACTCTTGGGATGTCTGGTGTGAACTGCTCTCGAGGTCATGACACAGCATCTCAATTGGGATGAGGTCAGGACTCTGACTGGGCCACTCCAGAAGGCGTATTTTCTTCTGTTGAAGCCATTCTGTTGTTGATTTACTTCTGTGTTTTGGGTCGTTGTCCTGGTGCATCACCCAACTTCTGTTGAGCTTCAATTGGCAGACAGATAGCCTTACATTCTCCTGCAGAATGTCTTGACGAACTTGGGAATTCATTTTTCCATCGATGATGGCAAGCTGTCCAGGCCCTGAGGCAGCAAAGCAGCACCAAACCATGATGCTCCCTCCAACATACTTCACAGTTGGGATGAAGTATTGATATTGGTGTGCTGTGCCGCATAGTGTTTTGTGTTCCTTCCAAACAACTCGACCTTAGTTTAATCTGTCCACAGAATATTTTGCCAATAGTGCTGTGAACATCCAGGTGCTCTTTTGCGAACTTCAGACATGCAGCAATGTTTTTTTGGGACTACAGTGGTTTCTTCCGTGGTGTCCTCACATGAACACCATTCTTGTTTAGTGTTTTATGTATCATAGACAAAGATGTTAGCATGTTCCAGAGATTTCTGTAAGTCTTTAGCTGACACTCTAGGATTCTTCTTAACTACTTACGGAGTGGTGGGGCGCCTACAATAATTATCCATTAGCATAAATTCATAAACCATCGCGGTTCACACAAAACACATTTCACAGCAAAAACAAATCCCTTACCTTTTGAAGAACTTCTGCTGAGGGCTTCCCAAGTGTCCAATGAAGACATCCAATGGTTCTTTTGTTAGAAAAAGTAATTTATTATATCCATAAATCTCTGTTTGGTTGGCGCGTTATGTTCAGAAAATCCAACGTCGAATCGCCCATTGAAACGTGAAGAGAACGCGTTCAAATATACCTATAAACTTTTCCTAAACAAATCAAATACCAGTTAAAATGCATCCTTAGCTATCCTTTTATGAATATTAGCGATAATATTTCACTCGGATGGTCACCTATACCTTATATAAGTAAAATAAAGTGAGGCGCGCAGCCAGACTCACGCCCGAGAAAACCTGTTGACATCTGAGCCACCTTGACCATTTCCTGTAACCTATTTGTTCTATTCACTCCAATCTCCCTGAGTCTTTGTATATAGACTGTTGACATCTAGTGGAAGCCATAGGTACTGCAGTCTCAGTCCTGGTTACAAATGGATTCAATAGGGAGTGTGTCAAACAGAGCAATAGGTCACCAGAAACGGATTTCCCGGATAGATTTTTCTCGGGTTTTCTCTGGTTTTCTTTATGACCGGCCCTGGTAACTTCACCCCAACTTATCTTATCCCCAGAACACAGTAACTTAAGAACATAAGCGTTTTTCTGAAATTTTACTGAAAATAAAAAATACAGCCCTAGCAGAGCCCCAAGTCCCATGGGGACGTCCTCTAGGGCGTGGATGTTCTCCCCATCAAAGGCCAGCGTGATTTCACTCTCATGGTGAAATGGAGTTCTGCCTATGTTCAGTAAAGGAGTGGGGAGCGGTGAAATCTATGTCAACAAAAGAAAGAAAATATAATTTAAAAAAAAATAAAAAATGTAACGTTATTTTACCAGGTAAGTTGACTGAGAACACATTCTCATTTACAGCAACGACCTGGGGAATAGTTACAGGGGAGAGGAGGGGGATGAATGAGCCAATTGCAATACATATACAATTAACAAAGAACATAACAAATGTTCAGCTGTAGTTTTATATAAGCATGCACACTTGTGTTTTTGAAGAAACTGATTATTTGTGCATAGGCATACCTTGTCATGGACATGAAGGCCACTCGGGTTCCCTTTGAAGATGTAGGGAAAGATACATTATATATTAGAGAAAGGGAAGGAATAAGAGCAAATACACCTTTGTGCCTCTTCTGTATTGTCCTTTAGGGACTGTCTAAATAGCAGGATGATGTCCTCATCCCTGCCGCGCCTCTCTACCTCTGCTAGTCCTTGAATTAAAATTTTGTTTATATCCATTCCATGGACTTGATTCATTTCTGAGAAGATCGGAAAAGATCATTTGCACACAATTGTATGCTAATAGATTTCAGTTTGTATTGACTGCTATGTAGGTTAAATGTACATTTCAAATGCAGCTGCCCAACAAGATATCCGTACCTTCTTCTTGATCCCAATTGCGTTGTGTCCATGTTCTATCTTATAAGAATTTCAAAGGAAGATAAAATGTGTCAATGAATAGTCTTACAAGCATTTTTTTTAGATATCTTGAATAAATATTAAAAGATAAATGGCATCGACATACAGTTGAATGCAAATAGAAGAACATATTGGAGAAAGCACTAGCCAATACAGTACTGCCATACAGTACAAATACTGCCATACAGGCCTAATATCACATTTCAATCCATCTTTGTACACAAATTGTTCAATATTTATTCAGGCTGACTAAAGACTATACGCAACATTTTGCTGCGTGGCAATACTGTGGGTTATGAAGGACATGCATTGATACAAAAGAGGTCTAGTCACTGTACTAATACCATTATGAATCCCATCTATAACTAACATCTAAGCTATTCATTTCCCTCTAGGCACAAGTTGGCATACATGTAACGTTTCCAAAATGGGATCGTTTTGTGCATGTAATGTTATACCCCTTAATAATAGTATTGCATGATGTAGCAGGCTATAAGGAGGAAGCCCTCCATTGACTGATTCAGTTTGTTTTAACATCTCGTCTGGACAGGTCACCGTCCTTAGTTAGATAGCTAGCGTCAACGAAGAAAACGTTAGCTAGTTAATTCTCACAAAAGTGAGAACTGCTGTAGATTGGAAACTTACTCTACTGAGTGTGAAACCATGTTGGCTTTATGGAAACGATATATAAAATATAGTTCAGACAATAATACAAACGTAGTTCTGCCTAGTTAAGACAATGTTAGCTAGCTAGCTAGCTAGTTAACGTTACACTACTGTATCTCATACAGTGCCAACAGTCAAAACCGGCTTTTTAATATTTACGTAAATTCTTCTGAACTATAGCTAACTAATGGGACAGCTAACGTTATGGAAGCTATTCACAGAAGACCATAATTGTCTTCGTTATTCATTAGTATTTTATATTAGATTTCGATACATATTCAGAGCCAAACATCAACCGAACTTACCTTTTTTACTGTTGTTGCATTCAAACTTGGCATTAGTGTTTTCAGTTGCAATTGAGAAGTTCCCCCGAAGAACTCCAGCAACAATGGGGGTTCCTCGATGAACCCCACCTCCTAAGAAGTTATTTGAAGAACCTTTTGGGGCTTTTTTTCATTGCCAAGAACCCTAAGGTTCTTCGAGGATCTTTGAGGATCTTAGAAGAACTCCAGTTGAACCCCAAATTTGTGTTCAGTGGACTGATGAACATCAAGGCTTTTAAAGATATTTTTGTAACCCTTTCCAGCTTTATGCAAGTCAACAATTCTTCATCTTAGGTCTTCTGAGATCTCTTTTGTTTGAGGCATGGTTCACATCAGGCAGTGCTTCTTGTGAATAGCAAATTCAAATATTGTAAGTGTTTTTACAGGGCAGGGCAGCTCTAACCAACATCTCCAATCTTGTCTCATTGATTGGACTCCAGGTTAGCTGACTTCGGACTCCAAATAGCTTTGGGAGAAGTCATTAGCATAGGAGTTCACATACTTTTTCCAACCTACACTGTGAATGTTTAAATGATGTATTCAATACGGACAAGAAAAATACAATAATTTGTGTTATTAGTTTAAGCACATTGTGTTTGTCTATTGTTGTGACTTAGATGAAGATCAGATCCAGGTAATTCCAAAGGGTTCACATACTTTTTCTTGCCACTGTATGGCAGGCAAACAACCTTCTTGTCACGTCCAGGCCTGAAATGACAGGCTGGCGTGTTTTTTGCTTTGGTTTTGGTGTAGGGTTTTTATGTTCTAGGGGTTATATTTCTATGTTGGGCCGGTTCCCGCTCCCCGCACCAGAGTGAGCGTCACGAGCCCAGTACGGCCGGTTCCCGCTCCCCGCACCAGAGTGCGCGTCCACGAGCCCAGTACGGCGGTTCCGCTCCCGCACCAGAGTGCGCGTCCACGAGCCCAATGCGGCCGGTTCCGCTCCCGCACCAGAGTGCCAGAGAGGTCCCCAGTCCGGGGCGCCAGAGAGGTCCCCAGTCCGGGGCCGCCAGAGAGGGTCCCCAGTCCGGGGCCGCCAGAAGGTCCCCAGTCCGGGGCCGCCAGAGAGGTCCCCAGTCGGCGCCGCCAGAGAGGGTCCCCAGCCCGGCGCCGCCAGAGAGGGTCCCCAGCCCGGGCCGCCAGAGAGGTCCCCAGTCCTGCAAATGGCCCAGGGCCTCCGGTGTGTGACCGGGCCAGCACCGAGCCGCCACCTGGGACAGATAAACCCACTCGAAGACCCCCATGGACTTTTGGGTGGCGCGGTCGGAGTCCGGCGCCTTTGAGAGAGTGCTGTCACGTCCAGGCCTGAAATGACAGGCTGGCGTGTTTTGCTTTGGTTTTGGTGTAGGGTTTTTATGTTCTAGGGGTTATATTTCTATGTTGGGGTAATGGTTCCCAATTAGAGGCAGCTGTGTGTCGTTGTCTCTAATTGGGAACCATATATATATTGGGGTTTTCATTTAGGTTTTGTGGGTGATTGTTTGAACATAGCTTGTTTGTGTTTAGTGTGTTCATCTTCACGATCTTACGTTCACGTTTACCTTTTGTTGTTTTACCCAGTTACGTGAGTTTCGTTTTGGATAATAAACATGTATACTGGATGCCTCGCTGCGCCTTGGTCTGTCCCTTATGAAGATCGTGACAAAATCACTCCACCATAAAAGGACCAAGCAGCGAGAGACCGGAGTCCTGGACTTGGGGAAATATTAGCTGGGAAGGGACCTTGGGGGAAGACGGAGGATTATCGTCACCCCAGGGAGAAAAAGCGTCGGAAAAGGAGCATCGTTACCCAAGAGGAGGATGGAAGCGGCGATGACTGAGAGCGAGGGAGCTACGAGGATATATATGGAGCGTGGAACCCGGAGAGGAGAGATACGTTGGAACTCGCCTGGCACGGAAACCCGAAGACAGCCCCAAAAATTGGGGGGCACGGAGAGTTTGGCGGTTCAGGAGAGGGACTCCTGAGCCAACTCCTCGTGCTTTGTGGAGAGAGCGTTGGGGAGAGCGGCGCACGGAGAGGACACCGTGTTATGCAGTTTGCGCACTGTTTCTCCTGTGCGCATTCACAGCCCGGTGCGGGAGATTCCAGCGCCACTCGTCTGTCAGGCTACATTGAGTGTGCAGCCTGGTAGAGTGGTGCGGCTCAGCGCTCCTGGTCTCCGATGCGCCTCTAGGACCTGGATATCCTGCACCGGTTCTGCGTTCAGTATCTCCGATGCGTGTCCACAGCCCAGTGCGAGAGATCCCAGCGCCACTCGTCTGTCAGGCCAAGGTTAGTGTTCTACCTGGAAGAGTGGTGCCAGCTCTGCGCGCCAGGTCTCCAGTGCGTCTCCTGGGACCAAGATATCCTGCACCGGTCCTACGGGCAGAATCTCCGGTTCGCATCCACAGCCCAATGCGTCCTGTCTCTGCTCACACTCCAGGATCCCTGTTCTACGCTCCAGGACCCCTGTGACCGGCGTGGACTCAGTCACGTCCTGTCCCTGCTCCACGCTCCAGGATCCCTGTTCCACGCTCCAGGGTCCCTGTGCCTGTGGGAACCCAGCACGTCCTGTTCCCGCTCCCGCACCAGAGTGCGCGTTCACGAGCCCAGTACGGCCGGTTCCGCTCCCCGCACCAGAGTGCGCGTCACGAGCCCAATACGGCCGGTTCCCGCTCCCGCACCAGAGTGCGGCGTCACGAGCCCAATGCGGCCGGTTCCGCTCCCGCACCAGAGTGCGGCGTCACGAGCCCAGTATGGCGGTTCCGCTCCCGCACCAGAGTGCGCGTCACGAGCCCAGCACGGCCGGTTCCCGCTCCCCGCACCAGAGCGCGCGTCACGAGCAGCCCAGTTCGGCCGGTTCCCGCCCCCCGCACCAGAGTGCCAGAGAGGGTCCCCAGTCCGGGGCCACCAGAGAGGGTCCCCAGTCCGGGGCCGCCAGAGAGGGTCCCCAGCCCGGCGCCGCCAGAGAGGGTCCCCAGCCCGGCGCCGCCAGAGAGGGTCCCCAGCCCGGGGCCGCCAGAGAGGGCCCCCAGTCCTGCAAATGGCCCAGGGCCTCCGGTGTGTGACTTCGGGCCAGCACCGAGCCGCCACCTGGGACAGATAAACCCACCCGAGACCCCCATGGACTTTTGGGTGGCGGTCGAGTCCGCGCCTTTGAGGTACTGTCACGTCCAGGCCTGAAATGACAGGCTGGCGTGTTTTTGCTTTGGTTTTGGTGTAGGGTTTTTATGTTCTAGGGGTTATATTTCTATGTTGGGGTAATGGTTCCCAATTAGAGGCAGCTGTGTGTCGTTGTCTCTAATTGGGAACCATATATTTGGGGTTTTCATTTAGGTTTTGTGGGTGATTGTTTGGACATAGCTTGTTTGTGTTTAGTGTGTTCATCTTCACGATCTTCGTTACGTTTACCTTTTGTTGTTTTACCCAGTTACGTGAGTTTCGTTTTGGATAATAAACATGTATACTGGATGCCTCGCTGCGCCTTGGTCTGTCCCTCATGAAGATCGTGACACTTCTCCCTTTTTTACTTGCCTCCTCCATTTTTGTGGTAATGCTGTAATCAGTTGGTTGTAAATTTGGATTGAGCAGACATTCACATATATTTTTGATAGCTGCACATGTGACATAACTCCAACATTTCTATTCATATCATTAATAAATATAATAAGGAATGTTTTTTTATAATCAGTATATTTTAGTTAAACCATAACATTTCTGGTAATATTTGTTTTATCTTTTCTGGAGGATAGAACTGAAATTGTAACCAGCTTTTGTACGGCTTGTTTAAGAAAGGACCATACTTTAAAACAACATTTATTTTTCAATTAGTCGGAAATTAGATGTTGTAATCTGTATAAAGGCAAAACGGCCACTTTTGAACAAAGTCTGTCTTAATAATCTACTGGAGAACCATTTTGGGTTTAAGTATAATTTATGTATGAGTGACGCTTTTAGTGAGAGGTTTACAGCTTTAATATTTCATGATTTTAGCCCACCAAACTCATATTCATTATATGAATATGCATGTTTAATTTTGTTTGGCTTAGCATTCCAAATAAAATATTTTTTGCTCATATGATATAAAAAACAAGTCGTTTGGAGTAGGCAGCACCATTAGTAAGTAAGTAAACTGTGATAGGACCAAATAATGGCCAATGTGATTTATAATGGCCAATGTGAAGTATTTACCTCTACATGGTTGCAGAATCGTGTCTATTTTTGCAAACTTTATATTGAATTTGAGTGTGGTAAGTTAATTTATATTTTTTGAGATGTGAATATCACATGTCTACTTCACCCTCCGCTCATTTTATTGGTAAACTACAAGGTAGTGTAAACACTGTCTTTTAATGATCCAATACATAATATGGTACACTTGTCATAATTAGGTTTTAGTCCAGAGAGGCTAGAAAAGTGATCAAGATCTTCAGTGAGACTGTACAGGGATCCAGATTGCAGACTTAAGAAACAACTTGAGTCATCGGCATACATTGACACTTTTGTTTTTATTCCCTGGATTTGTAACCCCTTGATGTTCTTGTTGGATCTATTTGCTAACTGCTACAAACCAGGGGAACGTAAGCAACTTAATTTTCCACACAGACCATCCCCTGGCATGGCACAGTGCTATAAGAGCACACTACCCTTATGTCAAGAGAGAGGGTATTAGCCCAGGGTGGAAACTCAGAATACTATACATTGAGGAAATTGAAATAACCTATATTAAAAACCTCTACAGGATCGGCGGGTCCCACGCGAGACAGTTGAGCTAACGTAGACTAATGCGATTAGCATGAGGTTGTAAGTATCAAGAACATTTCCCAAGACATAGACATATCTGATATTGACCGAAAGCTTAAAATTTTGTTAATAGAACTGCACTGTCCAATTTACAGTAGCTATTACATTGAAAGAATACCATGCTATTTTTTGAGGAGTGCACATTTATGATCATAAAATCCACCGTTGAGTCGCCCATCGAACTGTGAAGAGAACACGTTCAAATTATACCTATACACTTTCTACAAACAAATCAATCATCATTTTTTTATGTATCCTTAGGTATCCTTTTGGGTATATTTGCTGTAATATTTCAACCGGACGATAACGTGAACGATAGGAAAGGAAAATAAAGTGGTGCGCGTTCACAATCTGCCTTTGGCCTAAATAGCAGAAACCCAGACTTCATCACAGAAACTGGAAATACAGACATTCTCATCCTAAAAGAAGCATGGTATAGAGGAGACGGAAGCACTGGTTGCCCTCTAGGTTACAGAGAGCTGGTAGTCCCATCCACCAAACTACCAGGTTTGTTAACTACTTAAGGAGTAGCGGAAGCGTTAGCGCCAAATTCAAAATCCAAAAGTTGAATTATTAAACATTCATCAATATACAAGTGTTGCATAGTCATCAAAAGCTCTGCTTCTTGGCAATATCACAGCGCTGTCAGATTTCAAAAACGCTTCATGGCGAAAGCACAACATTTGATTGTTTGAGGATAGCACCTCATATATTTTCCACATTAGCATAAATTCATATCCAGCGCGGGTCACACAAAACCCATATAAGAGCTAAAAAATACATGTTCAAAATATACCTATAAATTTTCTACAAACAAATCAAACATCATTTTTAATGTATCCTTAGGTATCCTTTTATGTATATTTACTGTAATATTTCAACCGGACGATAACGTGAACAATAGGAAAGGAAATATAGTGGAGCGCGCTCACAATCTCGCGCCCGTCAAACATTGTTGACAAAAGTGGTCCCCTGACTACTTCCTCTTCCTATCTGTTCTGCTTACTGCTACAGCTTCCAGACTCTGTATAAGACTGTTGACATCTAGTGGAAGCCATAGGTACTGTAGTCTCAGTCCTAGTTAAAATACAAATGAATAGGCAGCCTGGAAAAGAAGGTAATTTACAAAAAAAACTGCAAATCCGGATGGACTTTCCTCTGGTTTTCGCCTGCTATATCAGTTCTGTTATACTCACATACATTATTTTAACACTTTTAGAAACTTCAGAGTGTTTCCTATCCAATAGTACTAATTATGTGCATATCCTACTTTCTGGGCCTGAGTGGCAGGCATTTAACTTTGGGCACGCCAGACTCTCCAAAACCGTCACCTCTGCTGCCGCTCCCTAAGAAGTTAATAGGAAAGAGACTTGAGGGGTATACTAATTTGGTATAGAGCCGACCTAACCCACTCTATTAATTTTGAAATTAATTAATTGCTAGAAATTAATAAAGAAATTCTCTCTACAGAGAAAAATGTCCTCATGTGTGCTACCTATATCACCCCAATAGAATTCCCATACTTTAACAATGACAGCTTCTCCATCCTGGAGGGGGAGACCAACCATTTCCAGGCCCAGGGACATGTACTAGTCTGTGGTGACCTAAATGCCAGAACTGGACAAAAACCTGACACTCTCAGCACAGAGGGGGACAAACACCTACCTGGAGGTGACAGTATTCCCTCCCAAATATGCACCCCTAGACACAACTATGACAACGCAATCAACAAAACGTGTCTCAACTCCTGCAGCGCTGTCACACGCTGGGTCTGTAAATAATCAATGGTATGCTTCGAGGAGACTCCTATGGTAGGTGCACCTACAGCTCATCCCTTGACAGTAGTACTGTAGATTACTTTATCACTGACCCCAACCCAGTATCCCAGATTGTTCACAGTCAGCCCACTGACACCCTTCTCAAATCACAAAAATCACAGTCTACTTGAACAAAGCAATACTCAATCTGCACACATTTTTTAAAATTCTATAGATGGAAGGAAAGTAGTGTACAAACCTACCAAAAAACAATTAGGCAACAACAAATTCAATCCCTTTGAGACAACCTTCTGAAAAAACATTTCACTGTAATAGTGAAGGTGTAACTTGGCAGTAGAAAGCCTAAACAGTATATTTGACCTTTCATTTTTACTATCCAATTTAAAAATGTCAAGCAGAAAACCTAAAGTTAAAAACAATGACAAAAGGTTTGATGAAGAATGCAAAAACATAAGAAAGAAATTGAGAAACCTATTCAACCATAAACATAGAGACCCAGAAAACCTGAGCCTACGCCTTCACTATGGTGAATAACTAAAACAATACAGAAATACCCTACGGAAAAAGAAAAGTAACAGCACGTCAGAAATCAGCTCAATGTAACTGAAGAATCCATAGAATCTAACAACTTCTGGGAAAATTGGAACACACTAAACAAACAACGACACAAAACAAAGATGAGTGGATTAACCACTTCTTCAATCTTATTGGCCCTATAACAAAAAAAATATAGATGATCAATTACAAATGTTAGAATCAACTATTAAAGACTGCCAGAACTACAGGACAAAATACCAACCCTCCAACCCAAAAAGGCCTGTGGTGTTGATGGTATTCTAAATGAAATGATAAAATATACAGACCACACATTCCATTTGGCTTTACTTAAACTCTTTAACATCTTCAGCTCATACCCAATATTTGGAACGATGGACTGATCACCCCAATCCACAAAGTGGAGACAAATTTGACCCCAATAACTACAATACCGTTGGATATGTGTCAACAGAAACCTTGGGAAAATCCTCTGCATTATCATTAACAGCAGACTTGAACATTTACTCAGTGAAAACAATGTACTAAGCAAATGTAAAATTGGATTTTTACCAAATTACCGTATGACAGACCACATATTCACCCTATACACCCTAAATGAGAAACACACAAACCAAAACAAAGGCAAAGTCTTCTCGTGCTTTCTTGATTTCCCCAAATCTTTTGACTCAAAAATTTTTTTCACCTTTATTTAACCAGGTAGGCAAGTTGAGAACAAGTTCTCATTTACAACTGCGACCTGGCCAAGATAAAGCAAAGCAGTTCAACACATACAACAACACAGAGTTACACATTGGAGTAATCAAACATACAGTCAATAATACAGTAGAAAAAAAACAAATCTATATACAATGTGTGCAAATGAGGTAAGATAAGGAACGTAAGGCAATAAATAGGCCATGGTGGCGAAGTAATTACAATATAGCAATTTAACACTGGAATGGTAGATGTGCAGTAGATAAATGTGCAAAGGAGCAAGATAAATAAATGAATGCTATAGGGGATGAGGTCGTTGGTTGGGCTATTAACAGATGGGCTATGTACAGGTGCAGTGATCTGTGAGCTGCTCTGACAGCTGGTGCTTAAAGCTAGTGAGGGAGATAAGTGTCTCCAGTTTCAGTGATTTTTGTAGTTCGTTCCAGTCATTGGCAGCAGGGAACTGGAAGGAAAGGCGGCCAAAGGAGGAATTGGCTTTGGGGGTGGGTGCTGCTATGGTTACCAGCGAGCTGAGATAAGGCGGGGCTTTACCTAGCAGGGACTTGTAGATGACCTGGAGCCAGTGGGTCTAGCGATGAGTATGTAGCGAGGGCCAGCCGATTAAAGCATACAGGTCGCAGTGGTGGGTGGTATAAGGGGCTTTGGTGACAAAGCGGATGGCACTGTGATAGACTGCATCCAGTTTGCTGAGTAGAGTATTGGAAGCTGTTTTGTAGATGACATCGCCGAAGTCGAGGATTGGTAGGATAGTCAGTTTTACTAGTGCAAGTTTGGCAGCATGAGTGAAGGACCCTTTGTTGCGAAATAGAAACCTGATTCTAGATTTTATTTTGGATTGGAGATGTTTAATGTGAGTCTGGAAGGAGAGTTTACAGTCTAACCAGACACCTAGGTATTTGTAGTTGTCCACATATTCTAGGTCAGAGCCATCCAGGGTCGTGATGCTAGTCGGGCGGGCGGGTGCAGGCAGCGAACGGTTGAAAAGCATGCATTTGGTTTTACTAGCATTTAAGAGCAGTTGGAGGCCACAGAAGGAGTGTTGTATGGCATTGAAGCTTGTTTGGAGGTTCGTTAACACAGTGTCCAGAGAAGGGCCAGAAGTATTCAGAATGGTGTTGTCTGCATAGAGGTGGATCAGAGAATCACCAGCAGCAAGAGTGACATCATTGATGTATACAGAGAAGAGAGTCGGCCCAAGAATTGAACCCTGTGGCACCCCCATCGAGACTGCCAGAGGCCCGGACAACAGGCCCTCCGATTTAACACACTGAACTCTGTCTGCAAAGTAATTGGTGAACCAGGCGAGGCAATCATTTGAGAAACCAAGGCTGTTGAGTCTGACGATAAGGATGTGGTGATTGACAGAGTCGAAAGCCTTGGCCAGGTCAATGAATATGGCTGCACAGTAATGTCTCTTATCGATGGCGGTTATGATATCGTTTAGTACCTTGAGCATGGCTGAGGTGCACCCGTGACCAGCACCCGAGAAATGCTTGTTGAATTTTTCTATTATCCTGGATTTATCGGTGGTGACTGTGTTACCTAGCCTCAGTGCAGTGGGCAGCTGGTAGGAGGTGATATTGTTCTCCATGGACTTTACAGTATCCCAAAACTTTTTGGAGTTAGAGCTACAGGATGCAAATTTCTGTTTGAAAAAGCTAGCCTTTGCTTTCCTGACTGAGTGCGTGTATTGGTTCCTGACTTCCCTGAACAGTTGCATACCGCGGGGACTATTCGATGCTATAGCAGTCCACCACAGGATGTCATTGTGCTGGTCAAGGGCAGTCAGGTCTGGAGTGAACCAAGGACTGTATTTGTTCTTAGTTTTCCATTTTTTGAAAGGGGCATGCTTATTTAAGATGGTGAGGAAGTTGCTTTTAAAGAATGACCAGGCATCCTCGACTGACGGAATGAGGTCAATATCCTGCCAGGATACCCGGGCCAGGTCGATTAGAAAGGCCTGCTCGCAGAAGTGTTTTAGGGAGCGTTTGACAGTGATAAGGGGTGTCATGAGGGTCTGCTATACAAATTGATGGGAACTGGTGTTGGGGGGAAAACATACGACATTATAAATTCAATTTACACAAACAACAAGTGTGCAATTAAAATTGGCAAAAAATACACACACATTTCTTTCCACAGGGCTGTGGGGTGAGACAGGGATGCAGCTTGAGCCCCACCCTCTTCAACATATCAGCTAATTGGCGCGGGCACTAGAACAGTCTGCAGTACCCAGCCTCACCCTACTAGAATCTGAAGTCAAATGTCTACTGTTTGCTGATGATCTGGTGCTTCTGTCCCCAACCAAGGAGGGCCTACAGCAGCACCTAGATCTTCTGCACATATTCTGTCAAACCTGGGCCCTGAGAGGAAATCTCAGTAAGACAAAAATAATGGTGTACCAAAAAAGGTCAAGTTTCCAGGACCACAAATACAAATTCTATCGAGACCGTTACACTAGAGCACACAAAAAAACGATACATACCTCAGCCTAAACATCAGCGCCACAGGTAACTTCCACAAAGCTGTGAACAATCTGAGAGACAAGGCAAGAAGGATATTCTACGCCATCAAAATAAACATAAAATTCGACATCCCAGTTAGGATCTCGCTAAAAATACTTGAATCAGTTATAGAACCCATTGCCCTTTATGGTTGTGAGGTCTGGGGTCCACTCACCAACCCAGAATTCACAAAACGGGACAAACACCAAATTGAGAGTCTGCATGCAGAATTCTGCAAAAACATCCTCCGTGTACAATGTAAAACACCAAATAATGCATGCAGAGCAGAATTATGCCGATACACGATAATTATCAAAATCCAGAAAAGAGTGTTTAAATTCTACAACCACGTAAAAGGAAACGATTCCCATACCTTCCATAACAAAGCCATCACCTACAGAGAGATGAATCTGGAGAAGAGTCCCCTAAGCAAGCTGGTACTGGGGCTCTGTTCACAAACACAGAAAGACCCTACAGAGGACAGCAACACAAGTAGAACCAACTAAATCATGAGAAAACAAAAAGATAATTACTTGACACACAAAAAAGCATTGCAAACTGGAATGCTATTTGGCCCTAAACAGAGTACACAGTAGCAGAATACCTGACCACCCTGACTGACCCAAACTTAAGGTAAGTTTTGACTATGTACAGACTCAGTGAGCATTGCTATTGTTAGAGGCCGCCGTAGGCAGACCTGGTTCTCAAGAAAAGACAGGCTATGTGCACACTGCCCATAAAATGAGGTGGAAATTGAGCTGCACTTCCTAACCTGCCAAATATATAACCATATTAGAGGCACATACTTCCCTCAGAATACACAGACCCACAAAGAATTTGAAAACAAACCCAATTTTGATAAACGCACATATCTATTGGGTGAAATACTACAGAGTGCCATCTGTAACGTCTGCTTCCAACTCACACCCTGAAACGCGTAGATCCCCTGAACACAGCTCACTTTCCAGCCCACTTTCCAGTTCACACTCACAAACACCTAGATCTCCTGAACGCAGCTCACTCTCCAGATCCCAATCACCTGAATTCGAATCACCTGTTCACACACCTGTATGTCATTATCACACACTATTTAGTTCAGTTCTTTGCACCCCGTCACTGTGAGGTATTGTTTGTTTTGTGACACATGTCTTTCAGAGCACTGGGTTTCCCTGTGAGTTAATCCTCCCGTGTATGATAGTTTTTGCCTATTCCATGCCTATACTTTAGCCTATTGGATTTCCTGTTATCTACCTATTACCTGATCTCCTAACTAGGTTACTAGCCTTTTCCCTGCCTGTACTGTTGCCCTTTTGGGCCCCATGTGTATGACTTTCTGCCTGCCCCTGGACCCAGCTACCTGCCTCCTCCTGTGATCCTTTGCAATAAACACCTGCTGTGCCCTGCGCCTGAATCCAGCTCTCTGTCTCCCCTTGTGTTCATTACACATCACAGCAGCAAGATTTGTGACCTGTTGCCACAAGAAAAGGGCAACCAGTGAAGAACAAACACCATTGTAAATACAACCCATATTTATGTTTATTTCAACTATTTGCACATCATTAGAACACTGTAGATAGCCATATTATGACATTGACATGTCTCTATTCCTTTGAAACTTTTGTGAGTGTAATGTTCACTGTTTATTTTTTATTCACTTTTGTTTATTATCTATTTCACTTGCTTTGGCATTGTAAACATATGTTTCCCATGCCAATAAAGCCCTTGAATTGTTAAAAAAAAAAAGGGGGGGGAGGAGAGACAGAAAGAAACAAAGTGTTAGAGAGGCAGACTACACACAGAATGCTGTGTTCTGTCCTGGAGTGCCCCCTGGAGGTGTTAACATGATGCCCTCTGATTCACAGACAGTTTATTGGTCCAATACCATGTGACCTATAGGGACCATGATGTCTTTACTCACGTCTCCAGCTGATAGCACTTCTTAGTTGTCTTAGGGAAACTTTTTTTTGAAATCATGGTGGTAATTGGAAAAAGCAGGAAGAGCACTCAGAGGTACTATAGACTGATTAAACTTGATTGCCTATTTAATTCACTTAATTACTGTGAGTCTGGGTGAGTGTAATACCACAAGGGTCCCTCATGCGGTGGAGGGCCACTTGCAGCCATCTGAGTCTAACTGATTTAGGGTTGGAAAGGCACAGAGGAAAATCTCAGAAATGGTACCCTATCCCCTATATAGTACACTATATGGTCCTGGTCTATGGTCAAAAGTAGTGCACTATACGGGGAATAGAGGTCCATTTCAACCCACCAAATCAACCCACACATCATCTCTGATGCCAGAATGAGGTCTAGACAACAATAAAAACTGTCTGAAAAGGAAAGGATCAAAAGATATTGTCTTAAATATGTCAGTTCCTTTTATAGCCACAGTGAGAGTGAAACATGCTTTGAGTCAGGGCCAAGTCCTCTGAAACCCTATCCTAGCCCCGGGCCCTTGGTTATATTAAACATCTATATGGTATTATGGTTAGGGGTCAGGAATAATAGGATTTTGAATGGGAATAAATTGTTTGGTGTCCACAACGATAGTAAAACAAGTGTGTGTGTGTGTGTGTGTGTGTGTGTGTGTGTGTGTGTGTGTGTGTGTGTGTGTGTGTGTGTGTGTGTGTGTGTGTGTGTGTGTGTGTGTGTGTGTGTGTGTGTGTGTGTGTGTGTGTGTGTGTGTGTGTGTGTGTGTGTGTGTGTGTGTGTGTGTGTGTGTGTGGGGGAGGCGGGGTGCTCACACTTACATATCTATGTGTGAGGGAGAAAGCTCAAGGGGAGAGGTCGAGGGAGAATGGAAAAAAAGAGAGAATGTGCTTAGGAAGTTAGATTTTCTTCTATCCAGGGGGAAAAAATTATGAATTGGAAATTAATAATCTGTTCTCTGGACCACTGTATAGCTGGCTTTCAATAGAATCTGATCTCTGGACCGCTGTATGGCTGGGTCTCAGTAGAATCTGTTCTCTGGACCGATGTATGGCTGGGTCTCAGTAGAATCTGTTCTCTGGACCGCTGTATGGCTGGGTTTCAATAGAATTTGTTCTCTGGACCGCTGTATGGCTGGGTCTCAGTAGAATCTGTTCTCTGGACCATTGTATGGCTGGGTCTCAATAGAATATGTTCTCTGGACCGCTGTATGGCTGGGTCTCAGTAGAATCTGTTCTCTGGACCACTGTATGGCTGGGTCTCAGTAGAATCTGTTCTCCGGACCGATGTATGGCTGGGTCTCAATAGAATATGTTCTCCGGACCGCTGTATGGCTGGGTCTCAGTAGAATCTGTTCTCTGGACCACTGTATGGCTGGGTCTCAGTAGAATCTGTTCTCCGGACCGATGTATGGCTGGGTCTCAATAGAATATGTTCTCCGGACCGCTGTATGGCTGGGTCTCAGTAGAATCTGTTCTCTGGACCGCTGTATGGCTGGGTCTTAGTAAAATCTGTTCTCTGGACCACTGTATGGCTGGGTTTCAATAGAATGTGATCTCTGGATCGCTGTATGGCTGGGTCTCAGTAAAATCTGTTCTCTGGACAACTGTATGGCTGGGTTTCAATAGAATGTGATCTCTGGATCGCTGTATGGCTGGGTCTCAGTAGAATCTGTTCTCTGGACAACTGTATGGCTGGGTTTCAATAGAATGTGATCTCTGGTCTGCTGTATGGCTGGATCTCAGGAGTCTACTGCTACTGCATACGCATCCTCTCATCTATAATACACACTACTACTCTCCAATGTAATTGCATCTTTCTTATACATTGCTTTCCTTCTCTTTCTCTGTCTCTTTCTTTTGCTCTGTATTTATTTCCTCTCAATGTCTCTTCCTGTCTGCCTCCCTCTCTTTCTGTCTCTCTACCCTTGTTTATTTATCTCCCTCTATCCCCTTCCTCTTGCCCTCTTTCTGACCCTTCATCCCTTTGTCTGCCTCCCTCTCTTTCTGTCTCTCAGTGTATCTATCCCTCTTTCTAATTTCTCTCTGTCCCAATCTAGATTGTTCCACTTTGATTCTTCTCTTGTACAGAACAGTGTAGTAAGGAAACAAGCCCCTCACTATGACGTATACAAATAGATGTGTCTGCTTCCTGATCGATGACATTCACTGTCCGATAGTGAGAATCAGGGAAACTGGCGTGTGTGTGTGTGTGTGTGTGTGTGTGTGTGTGTGTGTGTGTGTGTGTGTGTGTGTGTGTGTGTGTGTGTGTGTGTGTGTGTGTGTGTGTGTGTGTGTGTGTGTGTGTGTGTGTGTGTGTGTGTGTGTGTGTGTGTGTGTGTGTGTGTGTGTGCGTGCGTGCGTGCGTGCGTGCGTGCGTGCGTGTGTGTTGCCAACAACTCCCAACATAACAAGGACGCCAAGAGAACAACAAGTTACTTAATTGTATCTACTTGCCTGTTTCTTTATTTACTTTTTGATTTACAATCAATACAAATTAGATTGATATGACCATAAAGATGAGCCATTCATTGTGAATGGCCAGGTAAAGGGACATTATATTGTTTGCTGGTGATAAAACCAGTCATGGTTGCAGCTGGACTCATCTGTCAATCATTCAAATGATTTAATTGCAGATTTGTGATGAAGATGATGATGATATAATGTATCACTTTTTCATTACAACAATAACAGAACACAAATACCTGCATGTTTTGCAAATAATACGGTTAACATTGTATATAAATTGTGCTTAAAAAACAGTTGTATCTACGCAACATTATTTTGAGTGAAGAGTAGCTTTAGGCCTAACTATAGCAATGACGTCACCTTAACTTGTGACGGACGTTCGACCAGGGCGGCAGAACGTGAGTCGTTTACAGAGAGGAATCAAACGAACCCCGACTCGTGAGAGACGGAGAGCTGTACTGACTTGTATCACGGGTGACCTGGCTGACAGTAAAGTAGGGGGATAAAAGGAAATAGGCAGGGGAGGGAGAGAGGGGTAATGCTCGCAGCTACTTTTCCAACGCTGGACCAGGTGATGTCACTACACGTTCTAACTGGAGGATGTCCAAGAGACGAGGGGGGATAGAGGGAGATAATTGAATTGAGAGAGAGAGAATGAACTCTTTTCGAACAACAGCCTGCAGAAAGAGGGAAGGGGAAAGAACTTGAACATGATCACTCTGGCAGTAACTTTTTCTTTCCCCTGGTAAGAAGGCTCCAGCAGAAAAAGTATTGAAGGGAGAGAACAGTGTGGATTACAACGGGACAGCAGCAAAAGGGTTTCAACCTGCCTCAGCAGCATATAGGCGTATGTAGAGTTTGGATTAATGTTGTCGTAACTGCAGGTATCTAACAATAGCTGTAAGTATGGATAACAGTTTTTTATTGATTGCAGTTGCGCTGAAGCAAGTCGTTTTTGTCAATAGCGCGTGTCTCACCTAGGCTACTCATAGCTCTACAATGCATAGGCCTACAATGCATGTATTGTTATCTGGTCTGGACATCATATCTGTTTTCTTCTGTTCAAGCATATGGCCTGGGGCCTGCCTGTAGCTAAAAGAATAGCAACTCCACGATTTACCATGGAGTTGAGCGGCGACTATTGTGGGCGAACTGAAGCTTTTTATGCAAATCTATTGATTTCAGCACTCAAAGAATATTCTTAAAAAAACGTAATTTTATGTGACGTCGGGTGCTCCAGTCCGCCGACAAAAGTCGCCCCTCAACTCCATCATAAATCGTGGAGTTGAGTTTACTCGGCTACCAAGTGAGGACTCAGTGGAGCTTGGTCGGAGCCTGGTCGCGTTATAGACGTTGCCTGTTGGCGCACGCAATATTCAATATACAAAATGAGGGGAACCAAAACTGAATGTAGCTAACTGTGTAGTGGCAGCTTCATCCTCGGATGAATTTGGTTGAAAATTGAATGTGTGTAACTGAGCATTGGTCACAGCTGGCTTTCTCGTTTAGACTAGTTTCACATGGAGGCTGCCCTTCCTTTATGCCCAAGGGATAATAAATATCTCTGCATTCAGAGACGTGTGGTTTTTCAACGGCAAACTTTGATGTAACATGATAGGCCTACTACAGATATAGTATCTTAATTTGAGACATTTTATTACAGCAGGAAAATTATCCTGCAGGAAATTTGAATTATTATGTGGATTGTAATTCATGGACAGTTTTGTAGGGGTTGATACATTTTTCGTAAAGGACAATCAAGTCTGAAATGTCAAAGTGTAAAGTTCTCATGCAACAGGTTGATCAAATTAAGATCTTACATGTGTATGTTCACCAATCGCATATGGGCAACCAATTCTACGCAGCTCAACCAAAGTGCTGAGCAAATCTTTACAGGGATGGAATGGATTTCTATAATGTCCACTATGTTTTTTTTCTACTGCCTTGAAGCACCTGATTATCTGTTGCTTCTAGAATTAACTCACATTGGAAGCTTTCCAGGTGTCAACATTGAGAGATAAGAGCCTTTTATATTTCTCTCATGACCCTATATTCCAACGTGGTCTCAGAGCATTTCGTATTATACTAACCCTATTATTCTGTACATAAATTATATGTTACATTTTGTATGATATGTGTTAATTTGTGGATGTCCATCATGCATTTCATATGATATGCTATGAATTGAAATTTGTACAATATGTTACAAATTGCAATTCATACAATATGTTTTGAATTTGCAAAATGTATGACATGTTATGAATTCCAATTTGTTGTGGCTAACATTAGCTAGGTGGCTAATGCTAACATTAGCTAGCTGGCAAATGTTAGCCCTAGGGTTTAGGGTTCGTTCTTAAGGTTATGTTTAAGGTTAGGAGTTAGGTTAAAGGGTTAGGAGAAGGGTTATCTAAAATGGTTTAGGTTGGGGGAAAGGTTGGCTAAAAGGGTTAAGTTTAGGGGCAGGGTCAGCTAACATGCTAAATAGTTGCAAAGTAGCTCAAAAGTAGTAAGTAGTTGCAAAGTTGCTAAAATTATAAACTTGTCCATGATGTGATTCAAACACACAACCTTTGGGTTGCTAGATGTTCGGGTTATATCCTTCTCTAGTTTTTGCCTTAAGTAACCTATCTCATGTAACCATACCAAACGTAACATGTCATACTAATTTGAGTGGCCCCGATTTATGTTTACTATGTTAAGTATAGTCTATAAGACCTGTCTGTATTATTCCCTCCTGCATTGGTTGGCCGTGGTGCTTTGGCCTTTTCAAATAGCAATGGTTTAGTCAAGCCTCAAACCCTTCCCTTGAGGTGGAACAATGCAATGGAAAACATGTGTAAATGTGATGTCAGCCAACCTAAAAGAGTACTTTTTACACATGAGTTGAAAATTAGAAACAGACCATGAGTTCTAGCAAAAATCTAGCTTATTCTGCAGGCCTAAAAGTAGAGGAGTGACGGTAGACCCATGTGGTAGACCCATTTTTCTCACCAATTGGTAATTACAATCTTGTCCCATCGCTGCAACTCCCAAACGGACTCGGGAGAGGCGAAGGTTGAGAGCCATGCATCCTCCGAAACACGACCCTGCCAAACCGCACTACTTCTTGGCACAGTGTTCGCTTAGCCTGGAAGCCAGTCACACCAATGTGTCAGAGGAAACACAGTACAACTGGTGACCGTGTCAGCGTGCAAACCCTCCCCTAACCCGGATAACGCTGAGCCAATTGTGTGCTACCTCATGGGTCTCTCTGTCGCGGCCGGCTGTGACACGGCCCGGGATCGAACCCGGATCTGAAGTGACGGATCAAGCACTGCAGTGCCTTAGACCGCCGCGCCTCTCGACAGGCCTAGAAATAGGTTAAATGACCAGAAATTATCACATGGCCCATTATATTAGGCGATGTGTATTACTGGGCTGTAGTTTGAAGAGAGCACAGTTAGAGGGACTTGCACTTTCTCTTGAGCTACTTTATATTTATTCAGACGGAGACAAATATAAGTGATCAATATGTGTTTCTAGGCAGTGACGTAAACTATAACCTAATCTTATTTAGAAAGCACATTTCCTTGGAAAGATAACTGCCCAGTGCCCATGCATAGGCCATAGCCTACCCTATTTAATTGATACCACACATGCCTGATCTCGCTGGCTCATATGGCTCTGAACTTGAAGCAGCAAGAATGATGAGACCGACACTTGCACTTTCTCTTGAGCTACATTTTGCGTATAGTATACAGCCTACCTTTTAGGAGGATGATTAGGATATAGCCTACCTTTTTAGGAGGATGATTAGCATATAGGATATAGCCTACCTTTTTAGAAGGATGATTGGCGTATAGGATATAGCCTACCTTTTAGGAGGACGATTAGCATATAGGATATAGCCTACCTTTTAGGAGGACGATTAGCATATAGGATATAGCCTACCTTTTAGGAGGATGATTAGGATATAGGCTATCGTTTAGGAGGACGATTAGCATGTAGGATATAGCCTACCTTTTAGGAGGACGATTAGCATATAGGATTTAGCCTACCGTTTAGGAGGACGATTAGTATATAGGATATAGCCTACCTTTTAGGAGGACGATTAGCATATAGAATATAGCCTACCTTTTAGGAGGACTATTAGCATATAGGATTTAGCCTACCTTTTAGGAGGACGATTAGCATATAGGATTTAGCCTACCGTTTAGGAGGATGATTAGTATATAGGATATAGCCTACCTTTTAGGAGGACGATTAGCATATAGAATATAGCCTACCTTTTAGGAGGACTATTAGCATATAGGATTTAGCCTACCTTTTAGGAGGACGATTAGCATATAGGATATAGCCTACCTTTTAGGAGGACGATTAGCATATAGGATATAGCCTACCTTTTTAGGAGGACTATTAGCATATAGGATATAGCCTACCTTTTAGGAGGACTATTAGCATATAGGATATAGCCTACCTTTTAGGAGGACTATTAGCATATAGGATATAGCCTACCTTTTAGGAGGACGATTTGCAGGCAGAGACAAATAAATGGGTCATCAATATTTATTGAAAATGAAAACATGTTGGTCCTGCGCTACAGATGTCCTATATCGTTCTGCTAATACAGGACTAGTAAAGGCCCAGTGCACTACTTTTGTGAAGCAATTAGTTTTATATAATATTTTTTTTAAATTCAGATTTCAGGGGTTCCCAGGACCCTCAGCACCCATACTTCCCACGGCTATGTGTGTGTTGCACCTTTTCCTTTTTAATGATGATCAAATATGTTGATTACACCTCGACTTACGTTGGTTGAGTGCCCTCCACTTCTTTCCATGATCAATATTTATTTACAGACACTGTAGTAAACTATAGTCTAATCACATTTTATTTCATTGCCTTGGAAACTGCCACGTGCTCCTCAGCCCGTGCATAGGCAGCCTACTCTATTTCATTAAGACCACACATGTAGCTACTAGGCGCACTTGATCTCACACGTCCAACTAGGAGAGAAAAGGTAGGCTACTTAACTTGAAGCAGTGAATTCTGAGAGTGTGTGAATAATGCAACAAATATGTCCCTTAAATGCAATAGGCTAAAGCATACAAAGCAGAAAGATGACAATTTTAAATAATTTGCGGGACAACAAAAATCTTTTTTATCCCAAAGTTGTCCGTCTGAACAACAATCCAACAGCAGCATGAAAAATGCCAAATGTGCCTCAATGATCTCTGTTGGGACCCGCAGACATGTCTATGTTTGTTAGGCTGTGCAAAAGGCTGCACAAGTCTCAAAACAGTTGTGTCCAGTATCCTTGCACTTCAAAGCGCAATTTAAGACCGAACGTGATATTTACAGAGCATTTCCCTGACCCAATAGTTACTTGATAGAACAGTGTTCCTTCTGCTTTGGCTTCTCATTATGAACACTCATGATAACTTCACTTTGAACGCAGCCCAGAGGAGATATAGTAACGACTTGTCCCTGTTTATTTAATGAGTCATCCTTTGAATCCATTTGGATTTGCTCCAATCTTGGCTTAACCCAGGTCAGAAATATTTGGAGGGACTACTGTAGCCTAAGGACATACATTATATTTAGTTTCTCTGTCTGCCTTCATTCCATGTCCCATGTTGCAACAGGTCTGAAACACATGAATGCTTAGCCTATTAAACACAGACTGGGTTGAATGAGGTCCAAGTGTGTGTTTGTGTGTGTGTTGGGGAGGCCGTTGTGTGTGTGTGTGTGTGTGTGTGTGTGTGTGTGTGTGTGTGTGTGTGTGTGTGTGTGTGTGTATGTGGTCTTAGCCTTTAGGGACCTGACCCTACAGAATGGATTTGAGGTTGTTTTCATAGCACAGCACCAAACCCACTCCTCAGTGTCTGAGAGGGATAAGTCCTGTGATTGGGCTGTCACTCAGTGAGGTGGGCATGTGACCGAAGACCTTCCAAGAGTAGCTGCAGTTTACACACAACAGACGCATAGACACAGACACACACACTAGTGCACTTGTCACACACATCCTATGCAAACAGTACAACATCATTATACCGCACCTCTATTGATGTTATTACACAAAAGTTATATATTGTAATATTATATTAAATGTTACTCACTGGTTAAATTTGACACTCACCGGTCGCGTGTGTGTGGTGTGTGTCCGCCCGTCTGTCCTTTTCCCCTCCTCTCCTGTTGTCCTGTCTTTCCTCCACAGACAGAGCCAGTCCCTCCTGAACAGCTCATACAGCCTTTATCTGTTATAGCCAGCTGTTAGAACATACTCTGAGAGAAGAAAGAAAGAGATCAGTGGATCTGTTGGGGCGGTAAATGAATTGGAGTGGGTCCAGGGTGTCTGGGATGATGGTGTTGACGTGAGCCATGACCAGCCTTTCAGCTAACTCGGGATGTGTTCATACTTTTTCATTTTTATGAATAGATCTATCCAGAATAGGCTATCCCATTGACATCAATGTTTCATGTCTGACAAAAGTTATGCAGGCGGTTGGACGGATCTCAAGTTGGCCCTAAATTATCAGGAATAGACATGCATTATGTTCTTTCATTGCCTTGCAGCTAGTTAGTTCTTCTCTGGAAGACTCTGACTCTTCTCCTAAATGACCCCACCTAGGGTTCTGGTCAAGACTAGTGCACTGTATGGGGAACACTAGGGTGTCTTTTGAGATGTAGGTACTATGACCCAGGGGTTTGTGGGTAATTCCTTTTCCTGGATAGGTGGGTAAAGACTCCCAGTGTGTGTTTCTGTCTGTCTTCAGGGGTTTGCTGTACCTGGAAACATAGGAGTGGTATGTGGTTACACTTTGAGGTGTGTGTGTGTGTGTGTGTGTGTATTTGTGTATGTTTTTGTGTGTGTATGTGTGTGTAAGTAATCGTTACTGAGGCTGCCTGTGTCTGTGTCGAGACAAGCTACACTTTCACAATCATTATAACTGATCTTCTCCAGCTGAGCCTAAAGGGCAATGTAGTTGATGTGTTAGAAAAGGCACGTGTGTGTGTGTGTGTGTTGTTGTCAGGCCACGTGTGACCATCTGGCGCAGGTGGTTGGCTATAACGCTGTCGTGGATCCAGTGAAATTCTCCCCAGATGTACACTTAGTTGTTTGTGTATTTTTGCCTTTGTTTATTTCTTCTGGGTCTGTTCTTTGTACTTTCATGCATGCGTGTATAGCGTTTGTTTATGCAGGTTTATTTTTATGAGTTTGTGTGTGTGTCAGTATCCAGTCACAGCTGGTCAGGTCCAGATGGACACTATAATGAGGATCATCAGACTACAGTGAGTGACATTTCTCCCATATGAATACTGGCCATTAGTTAACTAAGTAATAGACATATACTGTACCTAATCACCTTTTCAATCTTTAACACATCAGCTCTTAGCTATTATGATCATCAGGACAGTTTTTTTTAATATATTTTTTTGTTCTATTTTACCCACTTTTTCTCCCCAATTTGCGATCCAATTTCGATCTTGTCTCATGGCTGCGACTCCCCAACGGGCTCGGGAGGGAAAGGTCGTGTCCTGCGTCCTCTGAAACATGATCCGCCAAACAACGCTCGAGGGACGCCTGTAGTGACGCCTCAAGCACTGTGATGCAGTGCCTTAGACAGCTTCGCCACTCGGGAGGCCCCACAGGACAGTTTTCTATGAATATAGTAGCTAATTCTGGCTGGACACTGTTGCTTCAACACCAATACAACCCTTTTTCTGCAACACTGTTGGTTCAACACCAATACAACTTGTTCCTGCAACACTGTTGGTTCAACACCAATACAACTAGTCCCTCCAACACTGTTGGTTCAACACCAATACAACTAGTTCCTCCAACACTGTTGGTTCAACACCAATACAACTAGTCCCTCCAACACTGTTGGTGTAACACCAATACAACTAGTCCCTCCAACACTGTTGCTTCAACACCAATACAACCCTTTTTCTGCAACACTGTTGGTTCAACACCAATACAACTTGTTCCTGCAACACTGTTGGTTCAACACCAATACAACTAGTTCCTCCAACACTGTTGGTTCAACACCAATACAACTAGTTCCTCCAACACTGTTGGTTCAACACCAATACAACTAGTTCTTCCAACACTGTTGGTTCAACACCAATACAACTAGTCCCTCCAACACTGTTGGTTCAACACCAATACAACTAGTCCCTCCAACACTGTTGGTTCAACACCAATACAACTAGTTCCTCCAACACTGTTGGTTCAACACCAATACAACTAGTTCCTCCAACACTGTTGGTTCAACACCAATACAACTAGTTCCTCCAACACTGTTGGTTCAACACCAATACAACTAGTTCCTCCAACACTGTTGGTTCAACACCAATACAACTAGTCCCTCCAACACTGTTGGTTCAACACCAATACAACTAGTTCCTCCAACACTGTTGGTTCAACACCAATACAACTAGTTCCTCCAACACTGTTGGTTCAACACCAATACAACTAGTTCCTCCAACACTGTTGGTTCAACACCAATACAACTAGTCCCTCCAACACTGTTGGTTCAACACCAATACAACTAGTCCCTCCAACACTGTTGGTTCAACACCAATACAACTAGTCCCACCAACACTGTTGGTTCAACACCAATACAACTAGTTCCTCCAACACTGTTGGTTCAACACCAATACAACTAGTTCCTCCAACACTGTTGGTTCAACACCAATACAACTAGTTCCTCCAACACTGTTGGTTCAACACCAATACAACTAGTTCCTCCAACACTGTTGGTTCAACACCAATACAACTAGTTCCTCCAACACTGTTGGTTCAACACCAATACAACTAGTTCCTCCAACACTGTTGGTTCAACACCAATACAACTAGTTCCTCCAACACTGTTGCTTCAACACTGTTAGGTTCTAATTTTCAGAGTACAACCTCAACAGCACTATGAAAGCTTAATTGCACACACTATATACTTTCCAGCTTAATTGCACACACTATATACTTTCCTCCTACAGATAACCATGAACCTCTGGTGTAGACCCTCGGCTATGGCACCCCTAAGGTCTCTATTACAGCTAATGATTAATAACATTTCCAGTTCAGAAATCCAAAACTATCAACACCAATACAACTAGTTCCTCCAACACTGTTGTTTCAACACCAGAACAACCAGCTGACTTAGTATTAGTTCATTGTACGTGGTTGTGTAGTCTCTCTGTGTGTACTGCCTGTTTCTTACAATGTGTTCTCATATCAAATACTGCCATTTTTATATTGACTCTCCCTTTCCACCTCCCTTCCCTCTATATCTCTCTCCATCTCCTCCTTCTCTCTCCCTCTTTCCCACCCCATATCAATTTCTCTCTCTCTATCTTTCAATCTTCTCACTCTCTCTATCAATCTTATATCTCTCTCTCTCTCTCTCTCAATATTTTTTGTCTCTCTCTCCCAGGTAGCAGTCGAGGTGTGTGTGTGTATCCAGAGGAGTGCATCATGAGGAATCTCCGCTTCCTGGTTCTGCTCTCCCTCAGCCTCTGGTCATGTGACCTGGGAGCATCATCCAAAGGTGAGTCTATTTTTATCCCCACAGTAGAATCTGGTATACGGTCAAATACGATGTGTCCCAAGTCATTGCTTTTGCCAGGAATTGAATGTATTATCTACTTCACATGTCTACTGCCTTCACTTCAGGATTTTACTTCAAATGGGTGGGTTGGTAGATGGGTGCAAGTGTGTGCGTGACCACGCCTGAGTGTGTGTGGTCGAGGTTGGTAGCTGTTTGGTCTAGCTGTGGTAGAAAGGCCATGTGTTTTCAGTATGTGGTACCCATTCATTACGTGTGTGTGTGTGTGTGTTTGTCTATGTCAGGAGCTGTCGCGACTCCGGTGTGGTCTTGTTGTGTTTTTATGATCTGTCAGATTCCCTCTTCAGCATCTCTTCTATAATATTCCTCCTGGGGCAATACCTCCGGAACTTCTGCAGCTCAGGGGGGGATAGGCTCCCGGGAGAGCCCAGCCAGAGTGCTTCAGCTGGGGCTGAGCTAGTTTGCTGTTCCTCTGAGACCCTGGTGGTGGGTGGAAGGAAACACTTTGAAATAAGTGAAGTGTTTGAATACCCAATCAGCTCCCTGCTCTCCCTCTGTCCCGTCTCAAACTCCAGAAGTGGCTAGTAATGTGCTAACATCAGCGGAAGGTTGAGACAGAATGAAGAACGGGCCATCAAAACAGATGTTCCAGTTTTCAACTCAGAACTTTATTGGTGGAAAATGTGTGTGTGTGTGTGTGTGGGGGAGGGGATCCTGTGTATTTGTGTGTGTGTATAGTGAGTGAGATGTTGAGAGTGGGAAAACGGTCTTTAAGGGAAACATTTGTGACCTCATCTTTAAGTATGGCTTAGTGATAGTAATTTCAGGTCTAAAGTGATACATGTTTCCACTCCTCCCCTCCTCCCCTCTTTTATCTCTGGAAAAAACAACCAGGAATGTCCTCTTCTGTCTTTCTCTCTCTTCACTTGCTTTCCCTCTCTCTTATCACTCTTTCCTTCCCTTTTTCATGTTCTCTCCCTCTGTATACAGTGGGGAAAAAAAGTATTTAGTCAGCCACCAATTGTGCAAGTTCTCTCACTTAAAAAGATGAGAGGCCTGTAATTTTCATCATAGGTACACTTCAACTATGACAGACAAAATGAGGAAAAAACATCCAGAAAATCACATTGTAGGATTTTTTATGAATTTATTTGCAAATTATGGTGGAAAATAAGTATTTGGTCAATAACAAAAGTTTATCTCAATACTTTGTTATATACCCTTTGTTGGCAATGACAGAGGTCAAATGTTTTCTGTAAGTCTTCACAAGGTTTTCACACACTGTTGCTGGTATTTTGGCCCATTCCTCCATGCAGATCTCCTCTAGAGCAGTGATGTTTTGGGGCTGTCGCTGGGCAACACGGACTTTCAACTCCCTCCAAAGATTTTCTATGGGGTTGAGATCTGGAGACTGGCTAGGCCACTCCAGGACCTTGAAATGCTTCTTCACGAAGCCACTCCTTCGTTGCCAGGCGGTGTGTTTGGGATCATTGTCATGCTGAAAGACCCAGCCACGTTTCATCTTCAATGCCCTTGCTAATGGAAGGAGGTTTTCACTCAAAATCTCACGATACATGGCCCCATTCATTCTTTCCTTTACGGATCAGTCGTCCTGGTCCCTTTGCAGAAAAACAGCCCCAAAGCATGATGTTTCCACCCCCATGCTTCACAGTAGGTATGGTGTTCTTTGGATGCAACTCAGCATTCTTTGTCCTCCAAACACGACGAGTTGAGTTTTTACCAAAAAGTTATATTTTGGTTTCATCTGACATTCTCCCAATCCTCATCTGGATCATCCAAATGCTCTCTAGCAAACTTTAGACGGGCCTGAACATGTACTGGCTTAAGCAGGGGGACATGTCTGGCACTGCAGGATTTGAGTCCCTGGCGGCGTAGTATGTTACTGATGGTAGGCTTTGTAACTTTGGTCCCAGCTCTCTGCAGGTCATTCACCAGGTCCCCCCGTGTGGTTCTGGGATTTTTGCTCACCGTTCTTGTGATCATTTTGACCCCACGGGGTGAGATCTTGCGTGGAGCCCCAGATCGAGGAAGATTATCAGTGGTCTTGTATGTCTTCCACTTCCTAATAATTGCTCCCACAGTTGATTTCTTCAAACCAAGCTGCTTACCTATTGCAGATTCAGTCTTCCCAACCTGGTGCAGGTCTACAATTTTGTTTCTGGTGTCCTTTGACAGCTCTTTGGTCTTGGCCATAGTGGAGTTTGGAGTGTGACTGTTTGAGGTTGTGGACAGGTGTCTTTATACTGATAACAAGTTCAAACATGTGCCATTAATACAGGTAATGAGTGGAGGACAGAGGAGCCTCTTAAAGAAGAAGTTACAGGTCTGTGAGAGCCAGAAATCTTGCTTGTTTGTATGTGACCAAATACTTATTTTCCACCATAATTTGCAAATAAATTCATAAAATATCCTACAATGTGATTTTATGGATTTTTTTTTCCTCATTTTGTCTGTCATAGTTGAAGTGTACCTATGATGAAAATTACAGGCCTCTCTCATCTTTTTAAGTGAGAGAACTTGCACAATTGGTGGCTGACTAAATACTTTTTTTCCCCACTGTATCAGTGTCTCTTTCCTCTCTCATCTCCCTCTTCCTCTTTCTTCTTCTCCCTAGCCCTTGTACTACATCTAATTGTCTTTCTATCACATCATTACCTACATTACCCAGCGTGCCCTTCTCCACCCACAATGCACTCTCTTAAGTGGTTCCAGCAGTGCTACTGGCAGAACCAACCTTCTCCTTGATCCCACTGATCCCCTTATCAAGAGTGTGTGTGTGTGTGTGTGTGTTTGTGTGTGTGTTTATGCGTATATGTGTAAATACACACTGATCTACAGCCCAGTCCAATTACAGAGGAATGCCACTTTATAAAGCAGAAAATTCCCATAATCCTCTCCTGCTTCTTCTGCCTTCTCCCTGTTGCTCCGAACACCCTTCTGACCCTGTCCCTAATAAAACCATGCTGCTAAGCTCTAGGGAACAGTGAACATAAACAACAATAGAAACAGCCTGCAAAATGGAGCACAGCCACAACAATTACTGCTGCAGTGCAGACTGAGACAGACAGACCAACTGACCGACAGGGTCCGTGAGGTTTGGAACGGTTGAAGGATCTAGAGTTACATGGTCCTTTCATTGCCTGCTACATTCTGGTAACGTTTCCAAAAATGCCCAGGCTTTCCAGAAACCCTGGTTGGCGGATTCCGGATTTCCTGCTTATTCCCACCTGATTCCGGGAAAACTGGGATTTATGGAAAACCTGGGAATTTTGGCAAAGAATTTTGCAACCCTACTCCTCTCCCTCCTCCTATACAGTATTTAAGGACTGAAATCACACTGCTGGTTTCAGGTAATCCAGATACTGTTTCTCTTCATAGAAAGTTGTAGAAAATTGTCAGTAAGTTGTCAGTGTCTGGACTCAATAGGTGAAAGCAACATAGGTATATTGATAGATATGATAAGGTCTCTAGGAGAAAGCCTTTGGGGTAAAGGAGGTTTTGATCTCTTCATTGTATGGTACAGTGTCAGGTAGATACTCTTTTTCAGTGGTGCGGAACGCTTAAGATGATAAGGATGTAGAAAGATGGCAGTATGTCTTCGAGCGATAACTCTTCCTCCACCTCTATTCCTCCTTTTTCTAACCTGTTCTCCCTCTCCTCCTACTTTCTCCTCCCTCTCATCTTCCTTTCTCTTATTTTCTTACTCTCTTTTCCTTCTTATCTTCCTTTCTCCTGTCTCTTTTCTTACTCTCTCTTCCCTCTAATCTTCCTTTCTCCTCCTACCTTACCCTTCACTCTACTTTTTCCTGTTCCAAACGTCTGTTCTCCCTCTTTTCTTCCTTCCTCCATCCATCTCTTCTTCCTCTCTCTCCTATCATCCTCTCTTCCTCCTCTCTCTCTTCTTCCTCTCTCTCCTATCATCATCCCTTCTCCTCCTCTTTCCCTCCCTCTATTCGCCCCCCCTCTCTTCTTCCTCTCTCTCCTATCATCCTCCCTTCTCCTCCTCTCTCTATCCCTCTCTTCCTCCTCCCTCTCTTATTTCTCTCCTATCATCCTCCCTTCTCCTCCTCTCTCTCCCTCCCTCTCTTCCTCCTCCCTCTCTTCTTCATTTCTATCCTATCATTCTCCCCCTCCCTCTTTTCCTCCCCTTTCCCCACTTCTTTCTCATCACTCTGTCACTCCCTCCCCGCCCATCTCCTGGTCTTGACGTTTCTTTACTCTGACAGGTCTTCATCTTAATTCTGCTTCTAAGTGCCTGTATAAAAGTTACAAGGGGGTAGGATAGGGGTGTAGAGTGAGGGGATATGCTGAGAAGAAAGCACTTTTTAAGGAGGCAGTGAAGTGTCTCTTGACTTCAAACAGCCCATGTTGAGTGGCAATAAAATATGAAGTCTGTGTGTTTCTGGGAACTTTTTGAAAGGCAGTTTTTGTTCTTTGTGAGAGAGCTTGCTGAGTAAGCAGGGGAGGTAAGGGGTTAGAGGGGGAGGTAGGGAGGAGAGACTACCTCATGGGGTGTTTCTGATGTGTTGAGAAACTGATTAGGGAGCTGCTGCTATACGTTCTCCTCTACACTCCAACTTCACCTTGATACTCTCTACAGTCAGCATTGACAGTTGACAGTAATCTGCCATTATCCTTTGTTTTGTGTAAGTTAACTATACAAATATACCAAATGTACGTATTTCATCCTAATGCATCTGGATATAGGCCTGTATCTGTATACCCGGGCCATATTCATTCGGGTTAGGGTCATATTCATTAAGGTTAGGGTCATATTCATTAGGGTTAGGGTCATATTTATTAGTCACCAAATGGAAGAAAATGGACTGAATCTTGTCCAATAAGAAATGTTCATATTTGTTTTCCTTTGAAAATATTTTTTTCCTATGATGTTCCCTAATAAAAATGACCTGAATCTGATAGTTTCGTTCATCCCTATAGAGTACCACAGTATTGGTCACAATACCGATTACACCTAGCGGTCAAACAGGGAAATGGTTCCAATAATCTTTCCACCATTAATTTTCCCATGGGGATTTTAGAAACACTGTTTCGTGTAGGCTCACGTGTTTATTACCGTGTAAATCTCTCTAGGACAAGGTGACTTTTATCAATATATTCACCTGTGTTTACCCCCCAAAATGAAATTATAATTAGCTGCTAATGTGGCTATCAGAAAGAACTACAAATTCCATGATTATCTGGACGAGACTTCTGAATCAAGGCAGAGGTAAGAATCTCTTGACTAACTATCTAATGTTATCTAAATGTAGAAATGAATAAATTAGCTACATTTATTTAACGGGCAATTATGTGAACTGACTTGCACAATACCTGTTAGCAAAGGTGTCAGCTAGAGATGACGTGCAGGAGCCTGCAGGGATTTGTAGTCTTACTTTGATGCTAATTATCATTTTAGAATCTGAGAGTAAATAGAACCAAATATATTGATAAAAGTCACCTTGTCTGAGAGAGACTTACGTGGTTATAAAAATGTCACGCCACCCTAACTCTAACCCTTCCTTGAAACAAACCCCTTATTTTAAGTGTTTCTAAAATCTCCTTTGGGAAAAAAAAATCATTTTTTGACCGCTAGGTTTTATGGGTATTATGACACCTCAACTGTGGGCTCTATTGAGTTGACATATTCATTCTAGTAAATGGTAGGTTCATGAGTTAATTCATTTAAATTCACTCACTCATTTCAATAAAGTGAACAAATAGAATGATAGAAGTTAAAAGCTCTTGATTTAGCCTCTTAGTCTGCTTCTCTTTCCTGGGTGAGAATATAACTCAGACCCTCAGGCTAGCAACTCACTCTCACTTTGTCACACACACACACACAGCTGAGCTGTAATCGATGAACAGCATTCTTACATAGGTATTCCTGTTGTCCAGATGGGTTAGGGCAGTGTGCAGAGTAATTGCGATTGCGTCGTCTGTGGACCTATTGGGGCGGTAAGAAAATTGGCGTGGGTCTAGGGTGTCAAGTAGGGTGGAGGTGATATGATCCTTGACTAGTCTCTCAAAGCACTTCATGATGACAAAAGTGAGTGCTACGGGCGATAGTTGTTTAGCTCAGTTACCTTAGCTTTCTTGGGAACAGGAACAACAGCTGACTGGGATAGGGATTGATTGAATATGTCCGTAAACACACCACCCAGCTTGTCTGCGCCTGCTCTGAGGACGCGGCTAGGGATGCCATCTGGGCCAGCAGCCTGCGAGGGTTAACACGTTTAAATGTTTTACTCACGTTGGCTGCGGTGAAGGAGAGCCCGCAGCCAGCGCTGTTTAGTTTGTTTGGGAGCAAGACGTTGGTGTCTGCGACGGGGCTGGTTTTCTTTTTGTAATCTGTGATTGACTGTAGGTAGACCCTGCCACATACGTCTCGTGTTCAAGCCGTTGAATTGCGACTCTTTGTCTCTATTTATAATTTTTTTTATTTTATTTCACCTTTATTTAACCAGGTAGGCCAGTTGAGAACAAGTTCTCATTTACAACTGCGACCTGGCCAAGATAAAGCAAAGCAGTGCGACAAAAACAACAACACAGAGTTACACATGAAATAAACAGTCAATAACACAATAGAAAAAAAAAAAAGGTTATATACAGTTTGTGCAAATACTGATGCTTAGCTTGTTTGATTGCCTTGCGGAGGGAATAGCTACAGTGAGGGGAAAAAAGTATTTGATCCCCTGCTGATTTTGTATGTTTGCCCACTGACAAAGAAATTATCAGTCTATAATTTTAATGGTAGGTTTATTTGAACAGTGAGAGACAGAATAACAACAAAAAAATCCAGAAAAACGCATGTGAAAAATGTTATAAATTGATTTGCATTTTAATGAGGGAAATAAGTATTTGACCCCTCTGCAAAACATGACTTAGTACTTGGTGGCAAAACCCTTATTGGCAATCACAGAGGTCAGACGTTTCTTGTTGTTGGCCACCAGGTTTGCACACATCTCAGAAGGGATTTTGTCCCACTCCTCTTTGCAGATCTTCTCCAAGTCATTAACTTCTTGCAGCACGGATCCCGTGAGCGGGATAATTTTCGATAAAAACAAAGCACGCCAAATTCAAAATAAGAATTCGTCATATTTAACATTCATGGAAATACAAGTGTTGCACATGGTTAAAAAGCTTAGCGTATTGGTAATCTAAATCTGTCAGATTTCAAAAAGGCTTTACGGCGAAAGCAAAACATTTGATTATCTGAGGTCAGCACCTCACAAAAATAGCTTTTTCAACCAGCACTGGCGACACAAAATCACAAATTAAAGATATAAAAACTCACTTTTTAAGATCTTCTGATGTTTCCAACCAGGAGGGTCCCAGCTACAAAACCGCTGTTCGTTTTGTTCGATAAAGTACATATTTATATCAGAAAAATGCCGTGTAGACGGCGCCATTGAATTCAGAAATCCACAGGAAACACAGAAAAGTCAAAATTGCTCCCGGAAAACTTTGTCTATTTTTGTCAAACAAAGACTCTATAATCCGTAGGTTGTCTAAAATGTTAAACGAGAAAACTTCACGCGGGAAACAACTATGTTCAGTAGACAAGTCAAATTCCCTCGCGAGTGCTCTCCCCAGAATGCGCCCAAACATTGTTTTGCTTCCGGTTCACTCTTTCCTTCATGTGAAAAAACGTATTTCATTTTTCAAAATACAAGCCCAAAGCCATCAATAGTAGACTGTTACCATATAGGGGAAGCCATAGGAATAGGAAAATGGTGGATGGATTCAATACTTTTCAATAGCTTTTCAAAATATTTTTTTTTTTTTCTGGTCGGATTTCCTTCGGGTTTTCGCCTGCCAAATCAGTTCTGTTATAGCCACAGACATAATTTTAACAGTTTTGGAAAATTGAGTCTTTTCCAAAGCTACTAAATGATATGCATATCCTAGCTTCTGGGTCTGAGTGACAGCCCGTTTACTTTGGGCACGTCAGACAGGCGGAAACTAGGAATTGTGTCCCCTAGCTGTAAGAGGTTAAGGTTTCGAGGCTGACGTTTGTCAACTCGAACCTTCAGCTCCCTCCACAGATTTTCTATGGGATTAAGGTCTGGAGACTGGCTAGGCCACTCCAGGACCTTAACTTCTTAGGGAGCAGCGCATGAGGTGACCGTTTTGGAGAGCCTGGTGTGCCCAAAGTAAAATGCCTCACATTCAGGCCCAGAAAATAGGATATGCACGTATTTGGTACCATTGGATAGGAAACACTCTGAATTTTCTAAAAGTGTTAACCATTCGTCTGTGAGTAAAACACAACAGATATGGCAGGCGAAACCCCGAGGAATTTCTGTCCTGGAAAAAGTGGTTTTGACAGAGTGCCTCATTTGGAACCCCTCCCTTGTGAAAATGCCCTTATAAGGGCATATGAATGCAGTACCGATCGCTTCCTCTGGATGTCAACAGTCTCGAGACAGTGTTCAGTTTTGTTTTGGATGCTTTAGAGCAGAGAAGAAGAGGAAAACAGGAAGTTCTCCTTCAGATGTCAACAGAAGAGATTGCGCGCTCTGTGTTTTTTTCTGTTTCTTATATCTCAGTTTATATTCCGGTTGAATTATTATAGTAAATATACGTAAAAGTGTTCCTAAGGATACATTTAAAACTATGTTTGATTGTTCTTGGACAAGTTTATAGGTATAAGTTGAACGAGTTCTATTCACGTTTCAATAGAGGAGTGGAGGCTGTAGTTTCTGATTATAACGCACGAACCAAATGGAGATTTATGGATAAAATACATTACTTTTTCTAACAAAAGAACCATGGATTGTCTTCGTTGGACACTTAGGAAGACCTCAGCAGAAGTTCTTCAACAGGTAATTGATTTGTTTTCGCTGTGAAATGTGTTATGTGTGAACCGTGAAGGCTAATGTATTCATGGCTATGGGAAACATATGTGAGGTGCTACCCTCAAACAATCAAATGTGCTGCTTTCGCCGTAAAGCCTTTTTGAAATCTGACAACGCTGTGATATTGCCAAGAAACAGAGCTTTTGATGAGTATGAAACACTTGTATATGGGTGCATGTTTAATAA
Source organism: Brachymystax lenok tsinlingensis (assembly GCA_030435695.1). Taxonomy (NCBI): domain Eukaryota; kingdom Metazoa; phylum Chordata; class Actinopteri; order Salmoniformes; family Salmonidae; genus Brachymystax; species Brachymystax lenok. The sequence goes on from CM059806.1 coordinate 25,405,798, forward strand.
TTCAACTTTTGGATTTTGAATTTGGCGCCTTGCATTTCACCTGGTAGTGTCGGGATTGGGGTGCTAGCGCACCACTGATCCCTAAGATGTTAATGTGTTTCTTCTTGAGCCACTCCTTTGTTGCCTTGGCCGTGTGTATTGGGTCATTGTCATGCTGGAATACCCATCCATGACCCATTTTCAATGCCCTGGCTGAGGGAAGGAGGTTCTCACCCAAGATTTGACCGTACATGGCCCCCGTCTATCGTCCCTTTGATGCGGTGAAGTTGTCCTGTCCCCTTAACAAAAAAACAACCCCAAAGCATAATGTTTCCACCTCCATGTTTGACGGTGGGGATGGTGTTCTTTGGGTCATAGGCAGCATTCCTCCTCCAAACACAGCGAGTTGAGTTGATGCCAAAGTGCTCCATTTTGGTCTCATTTGACCACAACACTTGAATCATTCAGATGTTCATTGGCAAACTTCAGACGGGCATGTATATACCTTGCGGGCGCTGCAGGATTTAAGTCCTTCACAGCGTAGTGTGTTACCAATTGTTTTCTTGGTGACTATGGTCCCAGCTGCCTTGAGATCATTGACAAGATCCTCCCGTGTAGTTCTGGGCTGATTCCTCACCGTTCTCATGATCATTGCAACTCCACGAGGTGAGATGTTGCATGGAGCCCCAGGCCGAGGGAGATTGACAGTTATTTTGTGTTTCTTCCATTTGTGAGTAATCGCACCAACTGTCACCTTCTCACCAAGCTGCTTGGCGATGGTCTTGTAGCCCATTCCAGCCTTGTGTAGGTCTACAATCTTGTCCCTTGACATCCTTGGAGAGCTCTTTGGTCTTGGCCATGGTGGAGAGTTTGGAATCTGAGTGATTGATTGCTTCTGTGGACAGGTGTCTTTTATACAGGTAACAAGGTGAGATTAGGAGCACTCCCTTTAAGAGTGTGCTCCTAATCTCAGCTCGTTACCTGTATAAAAGACACCTGAGAGCCAGAAATCTTTCTGATTGAGAGGGGGTCAAATACTTATTTCCCTCATTAAAATGCAAATCAATTTTTCACGTTTTTTTCTGGCTTTTTTGTTGTTATTCTGTCTCTCACTGTTCAAATAAACCTACCATTAAAATTATAGACTGATAATTTCTTTGTCAGTGGGCAAACGTACAAAATCAGCAGGGGATCAAATACTTTTTTCCCTCACTGTACAATGTTTGTATTCGGTCATGTTTCCAGTCGCCATGCCATGATTAAAAGCAGCGGTTCGCACTTTCAGTTTTGCGCGAATGCTGCCATCAATCCATGGTTTCTGGTTGGGGAAGGTTTTAATAGTCACCGTGGGTACCACATCACCAATGCACTTGCTAATAAACTCGCTCACTGAATCAGCGTATACATCAGTGTTGTTGTCTGAGGCTATCCGTTAGGTTTAGGGTATGGTTTAGTGTTGAGGTTTGGGGTTAGGGTTATGGTTAGGGGTTAGGTTAAGGGTAATGGTTAGATTTAAGGGTTAGGTGTTAGGGAAATAGGATTTTGAATGGGAATCAATTGTTTGGTCCTCACAATGATACTAAAAGAAACATCTGCACTGCACACCAGGGTCATGGACTTAGTAATACTGTACATGTGTCCTCCTAGCTGCTGTGTGTGTGTCACAGTGTGGATTTATTGGACAATCTCCAGGCATATCAATCTCCAGGCTTGTACAATCCTTTTAGGTTCTATTATTCTAACACACTGTTAGGACTGGAGACAGTGGTGGTCACCAGCCCTGGTCCTGGAGAGCTAGGAAAACAGCCCATCCCATCAATAATCTCATCAAGACCTTGATTGGTAGAATTAGGAATGTTAGAATTGGTGACCATTCATGAATGTTCCTCTCAGAATCATTCTAGGGTTCTGTGACCCACTTTGTTCCTGGGGTCTGTCCCAAATGGCCCCCTATTCTTCATATAGTCCACAACTTTTGGCCGGGGCCCATGTACAGGTAGTGGACTATATGGAATAGGGTGCCATTTGAGAAAGACCCCAGGAACAAAGTGGGTCACACCTGAGCCTGAACATGTACTCCTATGTTATTGAACCCCTACCTGGGCCTGAACATGTACTCCTATGTTACTGAGCCCCTACCTGAACATGTACCCAGGGCTCACAATGTAGTGAGGACTCACAATATGACAGATTCACAATATGACAGGCAACACATTTCTCCTTGACATCTGCTAACGGGGTCAGGATGTATCCATCAATTGTGTGTGTGACACGTGTCTCTCTCTCTCTTGTATTTTTTGGTTTTTAACTTTAACCCCTTTTCCCACCCAATTTCGTGGTATCCAATTGGTAGTTACAGTCTAGTCTCATCGCTGCAACTCCCGCACGGACTCAGGAGAGCCGAAGGTCGAGAGCCGTGCGTCCTCCAAAACACAACCCAGCCAAGCCGCACTGCTTCTTGACACAAGGCCCGCTTAACCCGGAAGCCAGCCGCACCAATGTGTCGGAGGAAACACTGTACACCTGGCAACCGTGTCAGCGTGCACTGCGCCCGGAGTTGCTAGTGCGCAATGGGACAAGGACATCCCTGCCGGGCAAACACTCCCCTAAAACGGACGATGCTTGGCCAATTGGTCTGTTAGTGTTTGTGAACAGATCCCCAGGAACAGCTTGCTTAGGGGACTCTTTTCCAGGTTTCTCTCTGTAGGCGATGGCTTTGTTATGGAAGGTTTGGGAATCGCTTCCTTTTAGGTGGTTCTAGAATTTAACAGCCATTTTCTGGATTTTTATAATTATCGGGTATTGGCCTAATTCTGCTCTGTATGCATTATTTGATATTTTATGTTGTCCCATTTTGTGAAATCTTGGTTGGTGAGCGGACCCCAGACCTCAAAACTATAAAGGGAAATGTGTTCTATAATTGATTCAAATATTTTTTAGTGAGATCCTAATTGGTACATTTTATGTTCCTTTTGATGGCATAGAAGGCCCTTCTTGCCTTGTCTCTCAGATCATTCATAGCTTTGTGGAAGTTACCTGTGGCGCTGATGTTTAGGCCGAGGTTTGTATCGTTTTTTGTGTGCTTTTCCTGTACAATTTGTATTTGTGGTCCGGGCAACTGGACCTTTTTTGGAACACCATTAATTTTGTCTGAGATTTACTGTCAGGGCCTGGGTCTTACAGAATCTGTGCAGAAGATCTACATGCTGCTGTAGGCCCTCCTTGGTTGGTGACAGAAGCACCAGATCATCAGCAAACAGTTGACATTTGACTTCAGATTCTACTAGGGTTAGGCCGGGTGATGCAGACTGTTCTAGTGCCCTTGCCAATTCGTTGAAATATATGTTAAATACGGGGGGGCTTAAGCTGCATCCCTGTCTCACCCCACGGCCCTGTGGAAAGAAATGTGTGTGTTTTTTGCCAATTTTAACCGCACACTTGTTGTTTGTGTACATGGATTTTATAATGTTGTATGTTTTTCCCCGAACACCACTTTCCATCAATTTGTATAGCAGACACTCATGCCAAATTGAGTCAAATAATTTTTTGAAGTCAACAAAGACTACCTTTGTTTTGGTTTGTTTGTTTGTCAATTAGGAAGTGCAGGGTGAATACGTGGTCTGTCATATGGTAATTTGGTAAAAAGGCAATTTGACATTTGCTCAGTACATTGTTTTCACTGAGGAAGTCTGCCGTTAATGATAATGCATAGGATTTTCCCAAGGTTACTGTTGACGCATATCCCATGGAAGTTATTAGGGTCAAATTTTTCTCCACTTTTGTGGATTGTCCTTTGTCTGAATGGCATTTCACACAACATGTATTTTGTCCTGTCCATCTCTCCTTCTTACTCTCCTCTGTCTCATTCTCTCTCTCCAGAAGTACGATGCCCTTCCCAACAGGTAGATGACTGGAAGTTCCCTCAGACGGCCAGACACAACATCACAGGTAAATTATATACGCACGCACACACACACACACAAAACAGTTAGTACCACTCACCTTGTTTATCCTGTCTGATCTACTGTGGCTCCTCTCTGTGATTGATTACTCTGCCTGGCCTGAGGATTAATGTGGTGATGGATGTGATGCAGGTTTCAATCTGGTGCGGCGCTTCTCCCTGCTCAAGACAGCAGCGGTCAGGAAGATCCGTAACCCCCAAGGACCCGTCATCCTCCGACTGGGCAAAACAGCACTCATCCACCCTACAGAGTATGTCCTCCTCCCTCCCTCCATCACTTTTAACTCTCTTTCTTTGTCTGTCTGTCACCTTCTGTCTTTTCCCATATCATCCACCTGACATAGTAGGTCCCCATCCCTTCATCACTGCTGCTAGCTCTCTCTTTATCTCTCGCTCTCTCTCTCACACACTCTCTCTCACACACTACCTCCTGTCCCTCTCTCTCTCGCTCTCATTTACGTAATTTAGTAGAGACTCTTATCCAGAGCGACTTAAAGTACAGTGAGGGAAAAAAGTATTTGATCCCCTGCTGATTTTGTACGTTTGGCCATTGACAAAGAAATGATCAGTCTATAATTTTAATGGTAGGTTTATTTGAACAGTGAGAGACAGAATAACAACAAAAACCCAGAAAAAAACGCATGTGAAAAATTTATAAATTGAAATGCATTTTAATGAGGGAAATAAGCATTTGACCCCCTCTCAATCAGAAAGATTTCTGGCTCCCAGGTGTCTTTTATACAGGTAATGAGCTGAGATTAGGAGCACACTCTTAAAGGGAGTGCTCCTAATCTCAGCTTGTTACCTGTATAAAAGACACCTGTCCACAGAAGCAATCAATCAATCAGATTCCAAACTCTCCACCATGGCCAAGACCAAAGAGCTCTCCAAGGATGTCAGGGACAAGATTGTAGACCTACACAAGGCTGGAATGGGCTAAAAGTCCTCAGCAATCTACACACAATACCCATAATGACAAAGCAAAAACAGGTATTTAGAAATGTTTTCAAATGTATAAAAAACAAAAATACTTGCTATGAGACTCGAAATTGAGCTCAGGTGCATCCTGTTTCCATTGATCATCCTTTCTACAGCTTTATTGGAGTCCACCTGTGGTAAATTAAGTTGATTGGACATGATTTGGAAAGGCACACACTTGTCTATATAAGGTCCCCCAGTTGACAGTGCATGTCAGATCAAAAACCAAGCCATGAGGTCAAAGGAATTGTCCGTTAAGTGCCGAGACAGGATTGTGTCAAGGCACAGATCTAGGGAAGGGTACCAAAAAATGTCTGCAGCATTGACGGTCCCCAAGAACACAGTAGCCTCCATCATTCTTAAATGGAATACGTTTTTAACCACCAAGACTAGAGCTGGCCGCCCGGCCAAACTGAGCAATCGGGGGAGAAGGGCCTTGGTCAGGAAGGTGACCAAAAACCAGATGGTCACTGACAGAGCTGTAGAATTCCTCTGTGGAGATGGGAGAATCTTCCAGAAAGACAACCATCTCTGCAGCACTTCAGGGCTTTATGGTAGAGTGACCAGACGGAACCACTCCTCAGTAAAAGGTAGGTAACAGCCCGCTTGGAGTTTGCCAAAAGGCAACTAAAGACTCTCAGATTTTGAGAAACAAGATTCTCTGGTCTGATGAAACCTGACTCCATCCCTACAGTGAAGCATGGTGGTGGCAGCATCATGCTGTGGGGATATTTTTCAGCTGCAGGAACTGGGAGACTAGTCAGTATCGAGGCAAAGATGAACTGAGCAAAGTACAGAGAAATCCTTGATGAAAACCTGCTCCAGAGCTCTCTGGGCCTCAGACTGGGCCGAAGGTTCACCTTGCAACAGGACACTGACCCTAAGCACACAACCAAGACAACGCATGAGGAGCTTCGGGACAAGTCTCTGAATGTCCTTGAGTGACCCAGCCACAGCCCAGACTTGAACCCAATCAAACAACTCTGGAGAGACATGAAAATAGCTGTGCAGCAACGCTCCCCATCCAACCTGACAGAGCTTGAGAGGATCTGCAAAGAAGAATGGGAAAAACTCCCCAAATACAGGTGTGCCAAGCTTGAAGCATCATACCGAAGTCGACTCAATGCTGTAATTGCTGCCAAAAATGCTTCAAAAAAGTACTAAAGAAAGTTTATTTATTTATAAATTAGCATAAATTTGTACAAATCTGTTTTTGCTTTGTCATTGTGGGGTATTGTGTGTAGATTGATGAGAAAAAAACTATTTAATACATTTTAGAATAAGGCTGTAACTTAACAAAATGTGGGAAAAGTCAAGGTGTCTGAATACTTTCCGAAGGCACTGTAGGTAAAACACAGGAGGATATTTTTCTCTGAGATAATTTCCTTTTTTATTTCTAACCATATGTAAAATGCTCCTGTTTTGATTAATTTAAGAGTTAGGTCTGCTCTATACCAAATTATCGTACCCCCTGAGTCCCTTCCCTGTTTTACTCCTGGTCGTTTGGTGGATGGGACTACCAGCTCTCTGTAACCTAGAGGGCAACCAGTGGGTCTATCTCCTCTATACCATGTTTCTTGTAGGATGACAATGTCTGTATTTCGGATTTCTTTGTTGAAGTCCAGGTTTCTGCTCTTTAGGCCAAAAGCAGATACCCTCGGGCCTTGGATATTCCAGGATGCTCTCTCTCTCTCTCACTACTTCCTCTCTCTCTCTCACTACCTCCTCTTGCTCTCAACCCCCTCTCATGCTTTCTCTCGCTCTCCCTCTCTCTCTCTTCCTCCTTCTCTTCATTCGTCTCTTACTCCAGCTCTTTTGTTAAATCACCACTTAGTGTGTTGGTGAATGAAGGTGGTTGCTGGTTGAACTGACAGTATGTCTGTGAAACCAATTTTTGATGTGACTATTCATTCAGCTTTCCCTCCCACAATCCTAACCTTGCAAAACTGACCCAAGATCAGCGTCTATGAGAAACTTCACCCTACACACATAGAGCTGCCTACTTTCTGATTGTTTTAGCAGAAGACCAGAATACCACATATTTTCCTCCAGTGGTAACACAAAACTGTTACAGTCACATTAACAATAAGTGGTCGAGTTTCCTGGAGCAAACACATAAAAATTACAACCATTTTAACATCATATGTTAATTTTAATACCATTTACCTGAATCATATTTAATAATATGCAGGGCTTGAAGGTTTTTATCTGCTTTTTGTTCACCATTGTCAGACTATGTAGAGGACCTGATTGAGACCACCGTCTCTGGTGGTTCAGAGTTGTTGTTTAGTCTGGTGAATGTTCCCTCTTTCCTTCTCCAGTCTGATAAACCATAAAAGTTCCCCAGGAGCTGCCAAGTGTATTTTGTTGAGATTTATGGCTTGATAACTCAATATATTTCCCCCTCTAAGTCGTTTTAGAGCAGACGTTGTGTGCTCCAGGTGCCACATAATATTGTCACATTGTGTGTCAGAGCGTCTCGAATCACTCTGGAAATATGACAAACAGAAATTAGCAGGTCAGGAGTCAAAAGCTTTGAAAGCCAAGAGAAAAGTACTCAGGCTGTTTTGTATGGCATGATACCAATATGGCATGAAGAGAAGAGAGAGTCTGTACATTTTCTTGTTGTATTGTGGATCAAAATACAGTCATTCCGGGTGTCACTAATCTTATAGTATACAGCAAATTCTCCAGTGTTAAATCAACAGTGTTCAATTTAACATAGGTCCAGTGTCTATACGGGTCCAGAATTTTTGGTGATAAATCATCACACTGCTTGGTGTAAAACCATATTTACATATTTGCCAGAGTGCCTTGCCTTTCAAGTAAATTCTAGATTTACCACCCATGACTGTATTTGTTAGTGAGAGACATGGTTGTTGCATTCATCCATTCTCAGTCCTGTGGCCTTCACCAAGTGACATCCTAAGCCAATATGTAATCATTAAAATTTAATTATTTAAACACAATACAACCTGTATTTCATAAGGCCTTATTTTGAGGGCCTAGTTTTAGACTAATACAGTGGCCTGAAACTCATGGTTTACAGGCAAAATCAGGCCTGTATGTCACTTTGTTGGCTTCCAAAATGTTGATTATCCAACATTTAGAATTTTTACGACTAAGATATGAGTGTTATAGATTTTATGTTTAATGACTAAATGTTTGTACATCTAAGAATATTCCATTCTGAAAATGTATGCAATAGAGATAGGGTTATAAGACAAAAGGTATTCCAATAGATGTGTGTGTGTCTATAAATGAATATTGTGTGAAGAGTGGAACAGGATGGTACGACTTGTGAGAAGGAGTCTGAGAACAAAGCATTCTTAGTTCTAATCAGACATATGTGGGAAGGCTTCTGTCCTTGAGACAGGAGGGACTGTTAGGAGCTGTCCAAGTTTGACTTATGTTGTAAGATTGTGATAGGCCGCTGAATGTGTACTGTGGGAAAACACTATTTTCCTGGAAAGGGTGGGGAATATGGTGGGGCCTTTGTATTTTTTGTATTTCAACATTGTACAGTATAAAAGACTGTGTACACCTTTTAAAATCAGAGCTCTCCTGAATAAACACTTTTACATTTGACCATAGTAGATTGGGCCTCTGTTTGTCTCATTACAACCAGTATCTTACAAATACTGGGTAACAGACAGAGTATCTAAACTGGAACAGCCATTTCAGTAGCGGGTGCAATAAGTCCAAGTACCAGATTTAGAAAAAATGTCAGCTTCATTAAATAGTACCCGCAAAACACCAGTCTCAATGTCAACAGTGAGGAGGCGACTCTGGGATGCTGGCCTTCTAGGCATAGTTCATCTGTCCAGTGTCTCTGTTCTTTTGCCAATCTTAATCTTTTATTTTTATTGGCTAGTCTGAGATATGGCTTTTTCTTTGCAACTTTGCCTAGAAGACCAGCATCCCGGAGTCCCCTCTTCACTGTTGACGTTGAGACTGTTTTTTTTGCAGGTACTATTTAATGAAGCTTCCAGTTGAGGACTTGTGAGGCGTCTGTTTCTCAAACTAGACACTCTAATGTACTTGTCCTCTTGCTCAGTTGTGCACCAGGGCCTCCCACTCCTCTTTCCATTCTGGTTATAGCCTGTTTCTGTTCTGTGAAGGGAGTAGTACACAGCATTGTACTACTTCAGAGATCTTCAGTTTCTTGGCAATTTCTCGCATGGAATAGCCTTCATTTCTCAGAACAAGAATAGACTGACGAGTTTCATAATAAAGTTATTTGTTTCTGGCCATTTTGAGCCTGTATTCGAAACCACAAATGCTTATACTCCAGATGCTCAACTAGTCTAAAGAAGGCCAGTTTTATTGCTTCTTTAATCAGAACATAACATAATTGCGAAAGGGTTTTCTAATGATCAATTAGCCTTTTAAAATTATAAACTTGGATTAGCTAACACAACGTGTCATTGGGAACACCGGAGTGATGGTTGCTGATAATGCGCCTCTGCATGATTGAAATATAATAGGTTGTTTTCAATAACACTTCACAATACGATGCAGAGCATTCCATTTGGCTGCTGCGGGACAAGGAGACCCCAGCTCTGTTAAAACCATCGACAACTATGTGCCGTTTTCAAGGGTTTGTTAAATAAATGTTAGAGCTAACTATTTGGTTTTAATATCATCACCTCTTGAAGAGCATAGTCAGAACTACAAATGTCCATTCATTCCAAGCAAAACAATTGTGCATATGTACAGTATCTCTATCAGAGTTATAAATCAAGTAACTGAATGCTTTCCATGATCAGTAAACATCCATTGATCATGTCATTTCAGATACGCGAGGGTAACCCATTGTTATTATAGCTGGTAGCCTCACGATATCTCACAATAAAGTAAACAATGAAAAACCAGTGTCCACCACCAGGATCGGACACGTAACCTTCTGATCCAAGAGTCATGGGATTATTCCCATCCACAATGCCCTAGCAAAACCCAGGCCTACTTGATGGTAATAATGCTCACTGTTGCCCCTAGTGGCTGTTTTTGAAGGCATTTCACAATGTCCTCAGGGCATGGATAGACGTCCAATTTTGAGGTCAATCTTGAGCGATCTCCCTGGCAGATACACACTTCCTTACTGAACTTATTCTCACAGTGTTTTCCACAGACCCCGGTGATTTTCTGATCTGAAACGTGAAACTCTCATCTCCCTCTTTCTCTCTCTATTCTCTCTCGCCCTCTCTCATATCCTCCTTCCATATTTGAACAGCAGCTTCCTTTCTAAATGAGTGAAGATCTGAAGATGTCTGCCCCCTCCAACTGATTTGTGTGTGTAAACTAGTAAAACATCAGGTCAAGGGTGAGAGGGAGTGAAACACAGCTGTTCACGTTTAGAATGATTCTGTTGCAACCTCTGTCCCGTTACATGATCACGTTACACATTCACTAACTCTGTGTTGGTCTACGTTATCCTTCTTTCTAGAGCTTTATTTCTCTCTCTTTTCACCCCATTCTTTCTAATTCTTTCCATGTCCTTTTCTGTCACCCCATTCTCATATACACTCTCTATTGCTGCTTTTCTCTATAGGCAATGACTCATACTTTGTCCAACTTATATCTCCTTTCTCCCCTCCATCGCTCTTTACTTCTCTCTCCCTCTTTGTAAGGTCTGCAGTTCTTCTGTTATTTCCCTTCGATCCCCTCTATGTTATAAATCACTGTCAGCCCTCTTCTCTCCGAGTGAGAAACCAGCTGCCAACAAAACCACAACTGTCTGTGTGTGTGTGTGTCCTGCGTGTCTTTGTGCGTGCGTGCATATGTGTGTGTATTCTTGCAGTGTGTGCTTATTTATATATGGTAGCCTATATTATACTCTGTCAATCACTGTTAATGTGTGTGTGTATTTCTGCATTGGGAGAGACCGGAAGAGACAGGGACATGAGGAATTAGACGAGAGACAGGGAGGTGCAGGGAGAGACAGTGCGATGAGGAATTAGATGAGAGACAGGGAGATGAAGAATAAGATGAGACAGAGAGAGACAGGGAGATGAGGAATAAGATGAGAGGCAGGGAGATGAGGAATTAGATGAGAGACAGGGGGGTACAGGGAGATGAGGAATTAGTTGAGAGACAGGGAGGGACACATGATCAAGGAACCTACCAGGTACAACCCTAAATCCGTAACCTTGGGCACCCTCTTAGATATCATCCTGACCAACTTGCCCTCTAAATACACCTCTGCTGTCTTTAACCAGGCCTTTCTAATCGACCTGGCCCGGGTATCCTGGAAGGATATTGACCTCATCCCGTCAGTAGAGGATGCCTGGTATCTCTTTAAAAGTGCTTTCCTCACCATCTTAAATAAGCATGCCCCATTCAAAAAAATGTAGAACTAAGAACAGATATAGCCCTTGGTTCACCCCAGACTTGACTGCCCTTGACCAGCACAAAAACATCCTGTGGCGTTCTGCATTAGCATCGAATAGCCCCCGTGATATGCAACTTTTCAGGGAAATCAAGAATCAATCTACATAGTCAGTTAGGAAAAATAAGGCTAGCTTTTTTAAACTGAAATTTGCATCCTGTAGCACTAATTCCAAAACGTTCTGGGACACTGTAAAGTCCATGGAGAATAAGAGCACCTCCTCCCAGCTTCCCACTGCACTGAGGCTAGGAAACACTGTCACCACCGATAAATTTATGATAATCGATAATTTCAATAAGCATTTTTATACGGCTGGCCATGCTTTCCACCTGGCTACCCCTACCCCAGCCAACAGCTCTGCACTCCCTGCAGCAACTTGCCCAAGCCCCCACCCCTTCTCCTTCACTTAAATCCAGACAGATGATGTTCTGAAAGAGCTGCAAAATCTGTAGCCCTACAAATCAGCTGGGCTAGACAATCTGGACCCTCTCTTTCTAAAATTATCCACCAAAATTGTTGCAACCCCTATTACTAGCCTGTTTAACATCTCTTTCGTATCATCTGAGATCCCCCAAAGATTGGAAAGCTGCTGCGGTCATCAAGCCTCTTCTAAGGGGGTGACACTCTAGACCCAAACTGTTATAGACCTATATCCATCCTGCCCTGCCTTTCTAAAATCATCAAAAGCCAAGTTAACAAACCGATCACCGACCATTTCGAATCCCACCATACCTTCTCAGCTATAAAATCTGGTCATGGGTGCACCTCAGCCACGCTCAAGGTCCTAAATGATATCTTAACCGCCATTGATAAAAGACAATACTGTGCAGCCGTCTTCATCGACCTGGCCAAGGCTTTCGACTCTGTCAATCACCGCATTCTTATCGGCAGACTCAACAGCCTTGGTCTCTCAAATGACTGCCTCGCCTGGTTCACCAACTACTTCTCAGACAGAGTTCAGTGTGTCAAATCGGAGGGCCTGTTGTTCGAACCTCTGGCAGTCTCTATGGGGGTGCCACAGAGTTCAATTCTCGGGCCGATTCTTTTCTCTGTATATATCAATGATGTCGCTCTTGCTGCTGGTGATTCTCTGTTCCACCTCTATGCAGACACCAACTTCTTTGGAAACTGTGTTAACTTCTTGGGGAGCAGCAAGGTGATTTGGGGCGCTAGCTCCCCACTCCCGACACTACCAGGTGAAATGCAAGGCAAAATCCCCAAATTGAATTATAAAAAATGCACCAATATACAAGTGTTTCATACTCATCAAAAGCTCTGCTTCTTGGCAATATCACAGCGTTGTCGGATTTCAAAAAGGCTTTACGGCGAAAGCACTACATTTGATTGTTTGAGGGTAGCACCTTCAATATTTTCCATAACCATGAAGTCTTTAGCCAGAGCGGTCGATAGAAAATGCATTTCACAGGGAAAACCTGTGCCTTACCTTTTGTAGAACTTCTGCAGAGGGCTTCCTAAGTGTCCAACGAAGACAATCCATGGGTATTTGGTTAGAAAAAGTAATGTATTATATCCTTAAATCTCTGTTTGGTTGGCGCCTTGTGTTCAGAAAATCCAACGTGACGAGAACGCGTTCAACTATACCTATAACCTTTCCCTCAACAAAACAAAAACCAATTAAAATGCATCCTTAGCTTATCTTTTATGAATAAAAGTGATAATCTTTCACTTGGATGGTCACCTAAACGTTATATAAGTCAAATAAAGTGTACCGCTCAGCCAAACGTGCACCCAAAAACGTGCAACTGAAAAATAGCTCCCCTGACTAAAACCTCTGCCGATTGAACACAATGGTTCCGATTGCCTTTAAACTTTACCTATACACTGCTGACATCCAGTGGAAGCAATAGGTACTACATTCTGTGTCCTGGTATAAATACTTTTCAATAGGCAGTCTCTCTAAGTGAGCCATAAGCCACCAGAATGACATTTCCGGATGGAAAATTCTCTGGTTTTTGCCTGCCAAATGAGTTCTATTACACTCAGACAAAATGTTAACACTTTTGGAAACCTCAGAGTGTTTCCTATCAAATAGTACTAATTATGTGCATATCCTATTTTCTGAGCCTGAATGGCAAGCATTTTACTTTAGGCACGCCAGACTCTCCAAAACCGACCCCTCAGCTGCCACTCCCTAACAAGTTAACAAACCCCCAAACGAGATTCAATGTCATACAACACTCCTTCCGTGGCCTCAAACTGCTTTTAAATGGTAGTACAACTAAATGCATGCTCTTCAACCAATTTCCGCACCCACCCGCTGGACGGTGCTGACTTATGTGGACAACTACATATGTGGACAACTACAAATACCTAGGTGACTGTAAACTCTCCTTCCAGACTCACATTAAGCATCTCCAATCCAAAATTACATCTAGAATCGGCTTCCTATTTAGCAACATAGCCTCCTTCACTCATGCTGCAAAACATACCCTCGTAAAACTGACTATCCTACCGATCCTTGACTTCGGCGATGTCATTTACAAAATAGCCTCCAATACTCTACTCAGCAAACTAGATGTTGTCTATCACAGTGCCATCCGTTTTGTCACCAAAGCCCCATATACTACCCACCACTGGGACCTGTATGCTCTCGTTGGCTGGCCCTCGATACATATTAGTCGCCAAACCCACTGGCTCCAGGTCATCTACAAGTCTTTGTTAGGTAAAGCCCCGCCTTATCTCAGCTCACTTGTCACCATAGCAGCACCCACCGTAACATGCGCTCCAGCAGGTATATTTCACTAGTCATCCCCAAAGCCAACACTTTCTTTGGCCGCCTTTCCTTCAGTTCTCTGCTGCCAATGACTGGAACGAATTGCAAAAACCACTGAAGCTGGAGACTTATATCTCCTTCTCTAACTTTAAGCATCAGCTGTCAGAGCAGCTTACTGATCACTGTACCTGTACACAGCCCATCTGTAAATACCACACCCAACTACCTCATCCCCATATTGTTATTTATCTTCTTGCTCTTTTGCACCCCAGTGTCTCTACTTGCACATCATCATCTGCACATCTATCACTCCAGTGTTAAGGCTACATTTTAATTATTTCGCCTCTATGGCCTATTTATTGCCTTAACTCCCAGAATTTTTACATTTGCACACACTGTACATATATTTTTCAATTGTGTTATTGACTGCACTTTTATTTATGTGTAACTCTTTTGTTGTTTTTGTCACACTGCTTTGCTTTATCTTGGCCAGGTCGCAGTTGTAAATTAGAACTTGTTCTCAACTGGCCTACCTGGTTAAATAAAGGAAATTAAATAAAAAAGGGAGAGACGGGGAGATGAGGAATGCGATGAGCGACAGGGAGAGACAGGGAGATGAGGAATAAGATGAGCGACAGGGAGAGACATGGAGATGAAGAATAAGATGAGCGACAGGGAGAGACAGGGAGATGAAGAATAAGATGAGCGACAGGGAGAGACAGGGAGATGAAGAATAAGATGAGCGACAGGGAGAGACAGGGAGATGAAGAATGCGATGAGCGACAGGGAGAGACAGGGAGATGAAGAATGCGATGAGCGACAGGGAGAGACAGGGAGATGAAGAATGCGATGAGCGACAGGGAGAGACAGGGAGATGAGGAATGCGATGAGCGACAGGGAGAGACAGGGAGATGAGGAATGCGATGAGCGACAGGGAGAGACAGGGAGATGAGGAATGCGATGAGCGACAGGGAGAGACAGGGAGATGAGGAATGCGATGAGCGACAGGGAGAGACAGGGAGATGAGGAATGCGATGAGCGACAGGGAGAGACAGGGAGATGAGGAATAAGATGAGCGACAGGGAGAGACAGGGAGATGAGGAATAAGATGAGAGACAGGGAGAGACAGGGAGATGAGGAATAAGATGAGCGACAGGGAGAGACAGGGAGATGAGGAATAAGGTGAGCGACAGGGAGATGAGGAATAAGATGAGCGACAGGGAGAGACAGGGAGATGAGGAATAAGATGAGCGACAGGGAGAGACAGGGAGATGAGGAATAAGATGAGCGACAGGGAGCGACCGGGAGATGAGGAATAAGATGAGCGACAGGGAGAGACCGGGAGATGAGGAATGCGATGAGAGACAGGGAAGACAGAGAGAGACATGGAGATGAGGAATAAGATGATAGACAAGGAGTTGAGGAATTAGATGAGAGACAGGCAGGAACAGGGAGATAAGGAATAAGATGAGCTTGGCTCCACTGGTCACACTCGTACCATGATGTACTACAGCAGCGATTCTTAACTGGTGGGTCGCGGGGTGTCTGAGTAAAAACAACATTTATTTTTATGAAAAGATACTCCAGTCTGAACTTAAATGATTTAAACTAGGTAGAAAGTGTGTAGAAATGTTTTTTTTTTATAACTTTATCTCTTCAATCACAGTATTTTCAATATAGAGCTATTAGCAGCATTATGTTGGATGATTTTGTGGTCTCAAGCCAGTGAGTTTATTAACATGCTTCAAGAATATGGGCAACATTTAATTTTTGACAAAGAGGTGGGAATGTTGTTCCCTTGTCAAATTTCTACATTTACTATCAATATAGCATTGTATTTTGGCGATTGTTTTTCGCGTGCGAATATTGGGTCGCGACTGAGACAACCTGGTTCAATTTGTGTCCCGAGGCAAAACCAGTTGAGAACCACTGTACTACAGTACCCATAATGCTCTGTAACTAAGTTCCTAAAGCTATGGTGTCCGGTCTCCTTATTCTTGCATGGTGTCAGAAGTAAAAAACTAGCTGCCGAATGTGGACATTTACAAGCGAAAGTGAACCAGATACATTGTGCAAATGAACAACGTTGTGATGCATGCTAGCTAAAGTCAGGAGGAAGCCTAGCAGCAGCACCAGCGTGTCTGTCCACGAGCGTACTGTGTGGAGCAGAGCATGTGAGCAGAGTTGAGCGGTTGGAAATCCCGCTCATCACTCATGGAGCGGTGCTCCACTAAAAACCGCTCCACGCTCACAGGAAAAACAAACTGCAGCTCCAAATTCGCTCCATTCATTAAAATCACAATTTAACCAACACCCATCTATTTCTGTGACTACCTGGATCTACCAATAGTTTTTTTTCTATTGAAACCAAACCATATGGATTTTAATTAAAAGTATTTGAATAAAACATGAAAAGGTGAATGTAAGAAGCGAACATCATTTCAAGTAGGCTACATGTCATATTAAACAGCATATAAACTCTAAATAGGTCAGGAGCCAGACAGGGAGCCTAAGAAGGAACGGAAATTAATTATTTAGGCTATATTATTACAATTATTTCAAGGCTATATCCTACAAAGAAATACATGATGATGATGAGGAATGCGATGAGCGACAGGGAGAGACCGGGAGATGAGGAATGCGATGAGCGACAGGGAGAGACAGGGAGATGAGGAATAAGATGAGCGATATTATATTATTACAATTATTTCAAGGCTATATCCTACAAAGAAATACATTGTGAAGCGACACAATAGGCTGGAAGGGACATAAAGCGCTCAGCATTTTAACAACATTTTGTTGTATTAAATCATTATTTTCTATATATTGTGCATATAGGCTGTGACTTAATTATAATTAAATACAAATTAAATGCAAAATGACTTATTAGTGCCTTTAAATTCATTTTTAGAAACACGAGTTTGGCCAGTCTGTGGCTTCAGGCTCATGCGATGGTGCCTGGAGAGCCAGCCAGCAGCAGAGAATATCCTCTCCACACTTGCAGAGCCACTGGAAATGCTAAACATCCTTTTGGCCGCTATTGCCAGGCTGGGCAGAGATTATACGTATTCTTTTTCTTCTGTAGGTACAGTTGAAGTCGTAAGTTTACATACACTTACTACTCCACAAATGTATTGTTAACAAACTATAGTTTTGTCAAGTCTACTTTGTGCATAACACATATTTTTTTCAACAATTGTTTACAGACAGATTATTTCACTTTTAATTCACTGTATCACAATGACGGTGGGTCAGAAGTTTACATACACTAAGTTGACTGCGCCTTTAATGCTTGAAAAATTCCAGAAAATATTGTAATGGCTTTAGAAGCTTCTGATAGGCTAATTTGATTTGAGTCCATTGGAGGTGTACCTGTGGCCTCTTTGCTTGACATCATGGGAAAATCAAAAGAAATCAGCCAAGACCTCAGAAAAAAATTGTAGACCTCCACAAGTCTGGTTCATGCTTGGGAGAAATTGACAAATGCTTGAAGGTACCACGTTCATCTGTACAAACAATAGTACGCAAGTATAAACACCATGGGAACATGCAGCCGTCATACTGCTCAGGAAGGAGACGCGTTCTGTCTCCTAGAGATGAACGTACTTTGGTGCAAATCAATCCCAGAACAACAGCAAAGGACCTTGTGGATATGCTGGAGGAAGCAGGTACTAAAGTATCTAGATCCACAGTAAAACGAGTCCTATATCGACATAACCTGAAATGCCGCTCAGCAAGGAAGAAGCCACCGCTCCAAAACTGCCATAAAAAAGCCAGACTACGGTTTGCAACTGCACATGGGGACAAAGATCGTAGTTTTTGGACAAATGTCCTCTGGTCTGATGAAACAAAAATAGAACTGCTTGGCCATAATGACCATTGTTATGTTTGGAGGAAAAAGGGGGAGGCTTGCAAGCTGAAGAACACTATCCCAACCGTGAAGCACGGGGGTGGCAGCATCATGTTGTGGGTGTGCTTTGCTGCAGGAGGGACTGGTGCACTTCACAAAATAGATAGCATCATGAGGAAGAAAAATTGTGGATATATTGAAGCAACATGTCAAGACATCAGTCAGGAAGTTAAAGCTTAGTTGCAAATGGGTCTTCCAAATGGACAATGACCCCAAGCATACTTCCAAAGTTGTGGCAAAATGGCTTAAGGACAACAAAGTTAAGGTATTGGAGTGGCCATCACAAAGCCCTGACCTCAATCCAATAGAACATTTGTGGGCATAACTGAAAAAGTGTGTGCAAGCAAGGAGGCCTACAAACCTGACTCAGTTACACCAGCTCTGTCAGGAGGAGTGGGCCAAAATTCACCCAACTTATTGTGGGAAGCTTGTGGAAGGCTACCCAAAACGTTTGACCCAAGTTAAACAATTTCAAGGCAATGCTACCAAATACTAATTGAGTGTGACCCACTGGGAATGTGATGAAAGAAATAAAAGCTGAAATAAATCAATCATTCTCTCTACTATTATTCTGACATTTCACATTCTTAAAATAAAGTGGTGATCCTAACTGACCTAAGACAGGACATTTTTACTACGATTAAATGTCAGGAATTGTGTAAAACTGAGTTTAAATGTATTTGGCTAAGGTGTATGTAAACTTCCGAATTCAACTGTACATCTCAAGTGGAATGACTGATATGGAGAAATGCTAATCATAGATTGAGAAAGAGGCCTTAGCAGCCACGTAGGCATGTGAAAGACTGACTCCATACTTTCAGGGCCTGTAGTTCACACCAGAAACTGACCACAAACCCCTGCTCCTGTTGCTGCTCCTGAGATCTAGATCAGGGTCCTACGATTTACAACGCGACTTCTGATATTCACTTACAACATCGTCCATGTGTCAGGGAAGAATCTCATCACTGCAGATACGCTGTCGAGGGCACTGATGGGTGACGCACCATCCACCGACGACCTACAACTGGACAAGATAGTGTACGTGGATACCATCATTTCCTCACTACCAGTTGCAGTGGCTCGAGTGAAACAGACCACAGAGGCACAACATGCTGCCGAATCCTGCAAAAATGTTAAGCAATACTGCCTAATCGAATGGCCAGGATAACACAAACTGCACACAGACGTGGCACCTTTCTGGCAGGTCAGGGCGGAGCTTCCATGGCAGGTAACATTATTCTGAAAGGTGAAAGACTTGTAATACCACAGACACTCAGAGGTGAATACTTCAAAAGATCCATGAAGGACATCAAGGAATCTCAAAGTGCCAAGCAATGGACCAGCAGTCAGTGTGGTGGCCAGGAATTTCATCCCAGATCCGACAAGCAGTTGGCAGGTGTGAAATCTTCCAAAAACACAACATACCTACCTGAGTTCCTGAACGATTGTAGCAAAAGGTGGTAATGGACCTATTTGAGTGGAACAAGACTTTGACTGAGGCCACCATCAGAGCTGTAAAAGAAGCCTTTGTCTACCATGGAGTCACGGAGACAGTATTTTCAGACAATGGACCGCAGTTCTCCTCAAAGATCTTCTGAGTATACACTGAGTGCATAAAAAACATTAGGAACACCTGCTCTTTCCATGCCATTGACTGACCAGGCGAATCCAGGTGAAAGCCATGATCCCTTATTGATGTCACCTGTTTAATCCACTTCAATCATTGTAGATGAATGGGAGGAGACAGGTTAAAGAAAGATTTTTAGGCCTTGAGACAATTGAGACATGGATTGTGTGTGTGCCATTCAGAGGGTGAATGGGGTAGACAAAAGATTTAAGTGCCTTTTGAAATGGGTATGGTAGTAGGTGCCAGGCAACCGCTTTGTGTCAAGGACGGCAACGCTGCTGGGTTTTTCACGCTCAACAGTAATAGTTATATTTTCATAATTAATAGGCTGACACATTACCTTTAGCTATACAGAATATCTCACCACCATGCGTTTTCATTTATTCATTTTTCCATTGCGTCGAGAGAGGGACTGTCAACAGTTTAATGAAATAGCCTTGTGAAAACATGTTACTATCCATGTTCCTGAACAGAGTTCACTTGGTTTCCCAAAATAAGCACTGGGTAGCTGCAGGGACAAGGTTGGAGAGCCCATGGCATACAGAGTTTGGGTGGAATATCACCTGTTGATAACCAGAGTAGCCTACCCTACATGAAACAACATGAGTGAAACGAACCGACGGGAAAGTGAAACATATTAGTGTGTATGTGTTGAACTATTCTTGTGAATAGTTCAACAAAAATAGTAAACTAACAAAAATTTGACCAACTGGGGACATTTTGTTAGTCCCCACAAGGTCAAATTATATTTCTAGGGGGTTTAGGGTTAAGGTTAAAATTAGTGTTAGGGTTAGAATGAAGTGAAGTGTTAGGGTTAGGAGCAAGTGTTAGTTTTAGGGTTAGGAGCTAGGGTTAGTTTTAGGGTTAGGAGCAAGTGTTAGTTTTAGGGTTAGGAGCTAGGGTTAGGAGCTAGGGTTAGTTTTAGGGTTAGGAGCTAGGGTTAGTTTTAGGTTTAGGAGCTAGGGTTAGTTTTAGGGTTAGGAGCAAGTGTTAGTTTTAGGGTTAGGAGCTAGGGTTAGTTTTAGGTTTAGGAGCTAGGGTTAGTTTTAGGGTTAGGAGCTAGGGTTAGTTTTAGGTTTAGGAGCTAGGGTTAGTTTTAGGGTTAGGTGCAAGGGTTAGTTTTAGGGTTAGGAGCTAGGGTTAGTTTTAGGGTTAGGAGCTAGGGTTAGATTTAGGGTTAGGAGCTAGGGTTCGCGTTTTAGGGTTAGAAGCTAGGGTTCATTTTAGGGTTAGGAGCTAGGGTTAAGATTAGGTTTTTAGGTTAAGGTTAGGGTTAGGGTAAGAGTACGTGTTAGGGTTAGGGGTTAGGGAAGATAGGATTTTTTATGGGACTGAATTGTGTGTCCCCACAAGGTTAGCTATACAAGACTGTGTGTGTGTCTAACAGTGTGTTTTCTCAGTCAGGTGTTCCCCCATGGTCTTCCTGATGAGTTCACACTGGTCTTCACTTTGCTCCTCAAGAAGAAAACACTGAGAGACAACATCTACCTCTTCCAGATCTCTGATGAACAGGGATACCCACAGGTATACACTTCTCTTTTCACCTCCCTCTCTCATCTATGTCCTCTACCCTTTCCTCCCCTCTTCCTTCTCTCCATCACACTCTCTCCTCTCCTCTGTCTCTCCCCTCTCACTCCACCTCTCTCTATTTCCTCCTCCATCTCTCCACTCTCTATCCTCCTTTCAGCTTCTCCTCTCTCTCTCTCTCTCTCTCTCTCTCTCTCTCTCTCTCTCTCTCACTCTCTCTGTTGTTTTCTCATTATTATTCATGTTACTTCTGTAAAGTCTGAAGCCACATTTAAATACTCCATGTATATGATGAATTGCAGGCAAACTATCTCATTATAAATGATTGATTGTGTGTTTTCAGTGGCAATAGTTAGTATACAGTATATTACCTTTGTCTATGTCTTTCCTAACATTGCAGTGTGTTCCATGTAGCCCACATTGAGACACAAAGCACTGTACCGAACGTGTAGCTCCTTCTCCTAGTGGCTACTGCTTGGGACTGGATAGGCAAATTCAATATCAGATTCCGTCAGATCTGTAGACTCCTCTGTAGAGGTGTTGTTTCCCAATCAGATGTGATACAACTGTTTTTTTCTCCTGTCTCTCTCCTCCCCTCCCTTGCCTCCTCCTCTCCTCCTTCCCCCCTCCCCTCTCCTCCTCCTCTCCCCCGCTCTCCTCCTCCCTTCCTCCCTCCCCTGCCTCCTCTCCCACTCTCTCCCACTCCGTCCTCCCTTCCCCCCAAGTTCTCTCTTGACCTGAATGGCCCTGAAGCCACCCTGTCCCTGCGTGCGCGGGGGGCCGACCCCCTGAGTGACCCAGTTGGGTGTTTGTTCAGTGGGGAGGGCGTGGAGTCTCTCCTGGACAGTGGCTGGCACAAACTGGCCCTCAGCGTCCAACAGGGAGCAGCCTCTCTACACGTGGACTGCAGCTCCATCCAGACCATGTCCCTAGAGCCCCGGGGGAGAGCTACCCACCGAGGGACACACCCTGCTGGGCATCAGAGCCACTGATGCTGCCCCTGCGGAGGTATTGACTGGAAGACCAGGGAGGGAGTGTGGGGGGGGGTTGATTGTGGTAGGAAGTTGGGAGTAGGGAGATGGGGTTGGGTCAACCTGTATGTGGGGAGTAGGGACATGGAGGGGGAGGTGGAGAGATGGATGGAGAGGTGGAGAGGCTTTGAGGAGGGGAGAGATGTAAGGAAAGGTGGAGAGGGTGGGAGGAGATGGAGGGATAGGTGGAGACTGTGGGAAGAGGCGACAGGTATATTTAGGAGTGATGGTTGGGGCTGTAGTAGTGGGGTTGTAGTGGGTATACTTGGTCTCTAACAATATTTGTTATCCTTCTCGCTCTCTCTTCCTCTCTCGCCCTTCTTTTCTCCCTGCCCCCTGTCCTCTTCATCTCTGTCTCACAGATGGACATTCAGCAGGTGATGGTGTACTGTGATGCCTCCCTGGCCAGTCAGGAGGCCTGCTGTGAGATACCTGGAGCTCGGGTGAGAACACCAGACATTACACATCGCTCCCACAATCATCACACCAACCATCACACAACGCTCCCACAACCACCACACCAACCATTACACATCGCTCCCACAACCACCACACCAACCATCACACAACGCTTTTACAACCATCACACATCGCTGCCACAACCACCACACCGACCATCACACAACGCTTTTACAACCATCACACAACGCTTTTACAACCATCACACATCGCTGCCACAACCACCACACCGACCATCACACAACGCTTTTACAACCATCACACATCGCTGCCACAACCACCACACAACGCTTTTACAACCATCACACATCACTGCCACAACCACCACACCGACCATCACACAACGCTTTTACAACCATCACACATCGCTGCCACAACCACCACACCGACCATCACACAACGCTTTTACAACCATCACACAACGCTTTTACAACCATCACACATCGCTGCCACAACCACCACACCAACCATCACACAACGCTTTTACAACCATCACACATCGCTCCCACAACCATCATCATCTGTAAACCTGCTGATTTGGAGTTTGTTTGCCTGGAGAAAGTGTTCCCACACCGTTGGTATCAAGCGAATTGTGCAGAATCAACAATGTTGACAGAGAAAGAGAGGAAGAGAGAGCTCAGGTATGGGTGGAGAGCACAGCCATTTCTGAGTTTATTTTTAACCTGAAGGCATTTCCGCCCTGATGTCTGTTTTTGTCTGTACAGACTTTTTGTACATATGTGGGAGTGTCCTTCGTGTGTGTGTGTGTGTGTGTGTGTGTGTGTGTGTGTGTGTGTGTGTGTGTGTGTGTGTGTGTGTGTACGCTGCATATAGGCCTATGTATGAGAGACAGACAAACAGGGAGAGAGAAGTTACTCAGAACACCTTTAGAACTGTAGAACAGCCCAGAACACTTTCAGAACCCTCTAGAAAAAAAGTGATTTACTTTGAAGAGGAGAGGAGGAAGAGACATCCAACTCTCCTCCCTCTTCTCTTGCACTCTGGGCTGTCTGCTGTAGGGCTCTGGCACTGTTTACAACTGAACCAGGAGCAGCAGCACACACATCCCACCTGTATTTCTGAGAGGAGACATCAGCTGTTTGATAAAGATAGGAGAGAGATGTCACAGAGAGAAGTGGGAGATGACAGTTTTATCAACCTGGACTCAGGGGTAGATTCAGACCACTCCAATTAGTATGATATGTTACGTTTCAATTTGTTAGATAGGTGGCAAGGTGGCTAACGTTAACGGGTTACAGTTAAGGTTAGGGTTAGGAGTTAGGTTAAAGAGTTAGGGTTAAGGTTAGGGTTAGGTTAAAGGGTTAGGGTTAGGTTAAAGGGTTAGGGTTAAGGTTAGGTTAAAGGGTTAGGGTTAAGGTTAGGGTTAGGTTAAAGGGTTAGGGTTAAGGTTAGGTTTAGGTTAAAGGGTTAGGGTTAAGGTTAGGTTAAAGGGTTAGGGGAAGGGTTAGGGTTAGGTTAAAGGGTTAGGGTTAAGGTTAGGGTTAGGTTAAAGGGTTAGGGTTAAGGTTAGGGTTAGGTTAAAGGGTTAAGGTTAGGGTTAGGTTAAAGGGTTAGGGTTAAGGTTAGGTTTAGGTTAAAGGGTTAAAATTAGAATTAGGTTAAAGGGTTAGGGAAGGGTTAGGGTTAGGTTAAAAGGGTTAAAATTAAGGTTAGGGTTAGGTTAAAGGGTTAGGGTTAAGGTTAGGTTAGGTTAAAGGGTTAAAATTAAGGTTAGGGTTAGGTTAAAGGGTTAGGGTTAAGGTTAGGGTTAGGTTAAAGGGTTAGGGTTAAGGTTAGGGTTAGGTTAAAGGGTTAGGGTTAAGGTTAGGTTAAAGGGTTAGGGTTAAGGTTAGGGTTAGGTTAAAGGGTTAGGGTTAAGGTTAGGTTAAAGGGTTAGGGTTAAGGTTAGGGTTAGGTTAAAGGGTTAGGGGAAGGGTTAGCTAACATGCAAAGTTGCTAAAATGCTAAAGTTGTGCCTGATGAGATTCAAACACACTTTGGGTTGCTAGACGTTCATGTTATATGCCCACCAATCCATCCTGACCGACCACCCTAATTGCTTTTTTGGCTTATTAAGTAAACTTCTGTTTTATGTAACCATGCCAAATGTAACATATACTAATTTGAGTGTCTCGGATTTAAATGTACTACGTTACATGTAGTCTTTGAGACCAGGCTGGTTTTATGGCTAGACTTGGAGTGTCAGAGAGGGCTAGGCTTACTGGCGTGTGTTACCATGGAAGACCCCTCAACGTATTGACCTGTTGGACTACTTTGGCGTCAGTTTAACTTTTCAGTTCAGCTGTTTCCAGGCGGTTCACAATACACATTCCCCGATGTTTGCTACCTGTAGGCTACGCTTTCACCTTTGACCCAAGCCCTTGATCATGACTCTCCATTCCATTACACGTGAGGGTCATTAGACGAAGGGGTCTTCTGTGCAGGGGAGTTAAGAGCCCTGACGCTCAGACTGAACTTTAACACGCAGCGCTTGAGGTCCGGTTTAGGAAGCGGAAGGACATTATCTTTCATATCAGCAAGATAATAATAAAAAAATGTTTAATTGATGCACATCTTGATAGAGTTAATGTTCCCACTCAGCCATATCTCCATGTTACAGTGCTTGTTTATGGAAATCAGGCGGTAGACAAGAGGCGACCACTTGTGCTAATTAGCTATCAAGCGTGCTCTGAACATCTGTGTGTAGTGTAACTTGGGTTGGAAACACCCATAGCTGTATGGACCTGTGTGTAGTGTAACTCGGGATGGAAGAACCCATAGCTGTATGGACCTGTGTGTAGTGTAACTCGGGATGGAAGAACCCATGGCTGTATGGACCTGTGTGTAGTGTAACTCGGGATGGAAGAACCCATAGCTGTATGGACCTGTGTGTAGTGTAACTCGGGATGGAAGAACCCATAGCTGTATGGACCTGTGTGTAGTGTAACTCGGGATGGAAGAACCCATAGCTGTATGGACCTGTGTGTAGTGTAACTCGGGATGGAAGAACCCATGGCTGTATGGACCTGTGTGTAGTGTAACTCGGGATGGAAGAACCCATAGCTGTATGGACCTGTGTGTAGTGTAACTCGGGATGGAAGAACCCATAGCTGTATGGACCTGTGTGTAGTGTAACTCGGGATGGAAGAAACCATAGCTGTATGGACCTGTGCACAACTGCTACAGTAAGTGTATCTGTTTTATTTGAAGGGTTCTTTCTCGCTGATGAAAGATAAGGGCCATATGTTTCGAAAGCCACATCGCAAGAGATGATTATTGAAGTTTCTAAACTTTAAAGCACAGCGTCGGGTTTTAAGTTCACATTAGCCAGTCATGTTGGAAGCTAATGGCTGAAAACTCTAGGGAGAAGGCAGAATGCTTCCTTTATGAGAGCTATTTTGACTTCTGATCTCTCTGTCTCTTAGTGCCCCCCTGGAGCCCTCAAGAGTCGCCGCGCTGCCGAAAACCACCTGGAGCAGCAGGTCCTTGCCTTTAATCAGGTAAAACACGCAGATGTGCACGCAGTACACACATACACACACGCACACTCAAATATATGAACAGACAAAACTAACAAGAATACTGGCTAAGCACGAACAGGTAGGCGAAGGGAGCGAGCAGTTCTGCCAAAATATTCCATTCTTTTTCCCCCTTATAATCATTGTTCCTCCCCTGATAATTATGAATCCAATCTCAGCCAAAGAGACAACAGTAGCGTGATGAATATCTCCCCACCACCACCACTACTGAGAAATGTTCTTATTTAAAACATGTGCAACACTGCTAGATTGCTAGATAAATATTTATCATCATTATATTTTGAAGCCATATTCACCCTCACTCATTTCATGATTCATATTAATGCAATCTATTTCCAATTATCCATTCATTAGGCTTGTTGTTTGTCTTGTGGAGAGCCGTTTTTAACTGAAGACTCTGGCAGACTACAGACAGGAGTACTCAATCCCATAGAATACTGTACCTCAGCCAGACACAAAAACAGGAACTGAGCCGTGTTTGTGTGCCTGCTGATGTGTTGAGTGTGTGCATGTAGGAGCTTATAGTTGTGGTGCCAGTGACTCTTAAACTGCTGTCTGAGTTTGTAATGAGATCCAGGTGTCTGGCAGTGATTGCACTAACCAATGAAATAGAGGACAGTAAAGGATGTTCTTATTTGGACAATATAAGGACATCTCTATGTAATGTTGTTACCACGGCATTATTAATTATGGTGATGCGGCAGGTAGCCTAGTGGTTAGAGTGTTGGACTAGTAACCGGAAGGTTGCCAGATTGAATCCCCGAGCTGACAAGGTACAAATCAGCCGTTCTGCCCCTGAACAAGGCACTTAACCCACTGTTTCTAGGCCGTCATTGAAAATAAGAATTTGTTCTTAACTGACTTGCCTAGTAAAATATATATATTTTTTTATTATAGTGTTAACTCCACCCCTTCCGTTTGACAACAGATGTCTTCATGCCACGACTGCAACTTAATTTACACAAACAAGCTTTATGCTTTGACACACGTGTGCACAGTGCAGCACACACACTCCTACACAAATACACACAAACCCACACACTCTCTCTCTTTCTCACACACACACACACACACAAAAAACACACACACACACACACACACACATTACATTCCTGGTGTGTCAGAGTGTATAAGTCATCTTGGCTTTGCTTATTGAAAGCAGGACTGAAACATCTGCACTGCACACCAGGGTCATGGACTTAGTAATACTGTACGTGTGTCCTAGCTGCCTCTCTCATAGACTTTTACTTCCCCCTCCCCTCGAAAACTATCTCTACCTCTCTCGTAGACTTTTACTTCATGCACTTTTTCCACTCACTGCTTTCACTTTGCTGTGCACTACTCTGTCTGTCTGTCTCTCTCTGTCTGTCTCTCTGTCTGTCTCTGTCTGTTTTTCTATCCTCTATCTCTATATACCTTTCACTTCTACCCCCCACCTCTCTCTCTCTTTCTCTTTACTTCTACCCCCCACCCCTCTCTCTCTCTATGCCCACCCTCTCTCTCTCTCTCTCTCTCTCTCTCTCTCTCTCTCTCTCTCTCTCTCTCTCTCTCTCTCTCTCTCTCTCTCTCTTTACTTCTACCCCCACCCCTCTCTCTCTCTCTACCCCCACCCTCTCTCTCTCTCTCTCTCTCTCTACTTCTACCCCCACCCTTCTCTCTCTCTCTCTCTCTCTCTCTCTCTCTCTCTACTTCTACCCCCCACCCTCTCTTCTCTCTACTTCTACCCCCCACCCCTCTCTCTCTCTCTCTCCTTCTCCCTTACCCCATCTCTCTCTATCTCAGGGTTTATTAGTGATCTGTTTCACCACTCCTTACACGTCTATTTTCTCTTCCTCCATCCTTTCTTTTTCCCTTTAAAATGCACTCGGGATAAGAGCATCTGGCTAATGACCAGTATGTTGATTTAGATATCTTTCTTCATCCACTCTCTGTTGTGCTGCTGATGCAATGATGTGCAATGTTAGTGGCTAGCTTCAGTGGTGCACATGTACAGTCCATACAAAATATGCCATAGAATTCTGTTTATCTGTTGGCATCTTAAGAGCATCACATCACTACCAATACGTCGTCAAAAAGTTTACTTTGCAAAAACCGAGTAGGTCCAACAATGTTGTAACTGTCCTCTTATGGATTGTAAGTCATGAAAACGTCCTAGCGTTGTACATTTTGGTGTGAAATAGAACATTGAAACTTCTCTTTCTCTTTTTTTATTTCTCTAGGAGATCCTTGGATCCCAGAACCTGGCAGAGAAAGTAAGTCTCAAACTTTCCCTCTCTCTCACACACACACTTACAAGTACGCACAAACACACACACACACACTCACTTTATCCTATATTACTGAAAAGGCTGAGGAGAGACTTTCGCCACGTGTCAGTTGGCGCCCAATCAGGAAGAAAATATGTAGGCAACATGAGCCAATCAGAGCAGAGTATTTGTTTATACAGATTAAGACAGGGTCTTGTGACCCAAACCAGGCCAGTTACTTGCACCATTTACTGTACTCCAAGAACGGGCAGAGAAGGAGCGCAACAGCAGTAGATGAGACGGTGTGACACACACACAGCTCCGCTACTGACAGCTGACAGTGGGTGATATACACATCATTCATTATACTGTATACCCCGGCTCTTTGGGGATTTGCTGTACTGCTGCCTATTAATTTTGTCATTCTCCAACAATGGCAGAATTCTGTTCATAAATAGCATACAAAACTCCAGACACTTCATTATTGCATTCCATGGTGTGCTTACTATTGTCTTACTAATCTCCCATGGCACAGTGTAATGTAGGATATGCAACCACTGAGTATAATGAGACAGAATAATCTCTCTCTATTGGAAGCGTTTCATAGCTATGAACCCACGCAGTTAGTTGTGTGTGTGTGTGTGTGTGTGTGTGTGGTTTGGGGAAAGTAGGTAGGATGTGTGCGAGGTGTGTGGGGAAACATCAGGACTGGTTCGAGGAAACTCCACATACATCTCTACTTTACTTAACAGCGTACACAAGGCACATGAAGCCACACTCAACAGCCCTACGTCTGAAGCCCTCAAACAGCAATGGCAAGAGCAGCAGAGGGAGGCACAGAATGCTCTACGACATCTACAAAGTGAGACGGACCCCTGCTGAGATCCTAAAACACGGGGGGCTACCTCTGTACCAGAGCAGTTCACCACTTCAAACATTGTTATCATATACAAAAACAAGGGGGACAAATCCATCTGTGACAACTGCAGGGGCAAATCCCTCCGTGCAGTTGCTGGCAAAGTCCTGGTGAAGTTCATGCTCCGCAGACTCATCGACAGCATCACTGAAGATCTGCTACCGCAGTCCCAGTGCGGCTTCAGAAAGAACAGACGCACGTTGGACATGAGCTTCACTGCATGCCAAAAGCAGGAAAAGTGCTGTGAACAGAAACAAGACCTGTTCATGGCCTTTGTGGACCTCTCCAAAGCCTTTGACACAATACACTGTGAACTGCTTTGGAAGGCCCTCCTGCAGTATGGCTGCCCTGGGACATTTGTGAACATTCTGCGTGAGTTTCCTTGAAGGGATGGTGGCCAGGAGTCTGAAACCTTTGGAGTTTGTGCTAGTGTGAGGCAAGGGTGTGTGCTTGCGCCGGTCCTATTCAATGTCTTCATCTGGTGTGTCACAACTCTCCTGCACAAGGACATGGAAACAGAGAGACCCTGGACTTCAGTTTGGACGGGAACGTCTTCAACATTAGGAGGCTCCAAGCTGCCACAAAGCTCAAATCTGAGTGAGTACTTGAGCTCCAGTACGTGGATGATTGTGCTCTTGTGGCACATACCCCAGAAGCTCTACAAGGCATGCTCACAGCAGCTGTGAGAGCATAGAGCAGAATGGGTCTGTCTGTTAACATCCCAAAAACAGCGGTCCTACATCAGACTCCCCATTGTCCATTGTACAACACTTCAAATATCTTGGAAGCATCCTCACGGAAGACTACAACATCGCCCAGGATATCAAGAATCGGGTCCAACAGGCCGCATCCTCGGCCAAGGAAGAGGATTTTTAACAACCTGCACATCCACAACAAAGTTGCAGTCTACCAGGCAGTGTGTATCTACACTCCTTTATGGATGTAAAACATGGACAGTCTACAGCCGACACTTGAAACAACTGGAGTCCTTTCACATAAAATGCCTTCAACGCGTTTGACCTGGCAAAACCGTGTTCCACACTCAGAGATCCTACAGAGAACCAACTGCAGGAGCATTGAGGCGTCCATCACACACCACCAGCTTAGATGCCTCAACGGGGCAGGCCTTTGTGTGCTCTGTCTGTTGCACACAGTGTGAATCCCACAACGGATAATACAGCCATCAGCAAACCCACAAGAAGTAGTGGAAATCATCATGGGGAACGATGGACTATCTTAAGCAAAGTAAGAAAGTACTTGAGTTTGTGGGTGTTTGTGTGCATGTCATGTTAATGGATTGAGGTAGTTTGACAACGTTGTCAAGGCAATGGAGATACATATCATCATTATTATTAGCTTGGTAGGAGGGTTACCATAATGATTCATCTACATAGTGCAAACCACACTGGATAGGTTGACTTGGGACCTTACCAAAGTCTTCCCAAAACACGAACAACCAAACTTGTCCCTACAGATAGCTGCTTTATGTCTCTAGAGACCAATATATATCCATATAATCAAATAACTACCACCGTTAACATTACTTATTAGGGAAAGGGGGATACCTAGTCAGTTGTGCAACTGAATGCATTCAACTGAAATGTGTCTAACGTATTTAACCCAACCCCTATGTAACATCAAAGACTTGTTTTGGCTTGTCTTGGCTTGGAGAGAGAGATATTTGATTTAAAAAATAATTGTATTGGCCCAATAGTTAAATAATTAAAAGCACTGACTTTACTTCATTTTAACAGACCTAGAAAGTTAGAACCAAGCCCCCCTACTCTTCCAGAGAACCAGGCCCCCCGATGCCCCACACCCCTACAAAATCCCCCAGACGGTTCACTAGCCCCCCATATACAGTACCAGTAAAACGTTTGGACACACCTACTCATTCAAAGGTTTTTCTTTATTTTTACTATATTCTACATTGTAGAATAATGGTGAAGATGTCAAAACTATGAAATAACACATATGGAATCATGTAGTAACCAAAAAAGTGTTAAACAAATCAAAATATATTTTATATTTGAGATTCTTCAAAGTAGCCACCCTTTGCCTTGATGACAGCTTTGCACACTCTTGGCATTTTCTCAACCAGCTTCATGAGGTAGTCACCTGGAATGCATTTCAATTAACTTCTTAGGGAGCAGCTCCCGAGGTGACTGTTTTGGAGAGTCTGGCGTGCCCAAAGTAAAATGCCTCCCACTCAGGCCCAGAAAATAGGATATGCACATAATTAGTACTATTGGATAGGAAACACTCTGAAGTTTCTAAAAGTGTGTTTGTTAGAGTGTTAAAATAGTCTGTGAGTATAACAGAACGGATATAGCAGGCGAAAACCCGAGGACTTTCTGTCTTGGAAAAAGTGTATTCGACACACAGCCTCATTTTGAACCCCTCCCTATTGAAAATGACCATATAAGGGAGTAAGATTTCAGTACCTATTGATTCCACTGGATGTCAACAGTCTCTAGACAGTGTTTTGATTATGTTTAGTTGCTCTGGATGGTAATAGAAGAAGAATTGGGAAGTGGTCACCAGAAGTAAACAGAAGAGGATGCACGTTCCCTGGCTTGTGCGCGCTGTGGTTTTTTCCTTTCCTATCGCCCAGTTTATAATCCGGTTGAAATATTATAGTAAATATACATAAAAATGTTCCTAAGGATACATTATCAATGATGTTTGATTGTTCTTGGACAAGTGTATAGGTATAGGTTGAACAAGTTCTCTTCACGGTTCAATGGGCGAGTGGACGCTGTATTTTATGATCATAACGCACCAACCAAACTGAGATTTATGGATATAATAAATGACTTTTTCTAACCAAAGAAGCATGGATTGTCTTCGTGGACACTTGGGAAGCCCTCAGCAGAAGTTCTTCAAAAGGTAATGGATTTGTTTTCGCTGTGAAATGTGTTTTGTGTGAACAGCCATGGTTTATGAATTTATGCTAATGGGAAAAATATTGGAGGTGCTACCCACAAATAATCAAATGTAGTGCTTTCGCCGTAAAGCCTTTTTGAAATCTGACAACGCTGTGATATTGCCAAGAAGCAGAGCTTTTGATGACTATGCAACACTTGTATATTGATGAATGTTTAATAGCGCCCCACCACTCCCTAAGTAGTTAACAGGTGTGTATGGTTAAAAGTTAATTTGTGGCATTTCTTTGTTTCTTAATACGTTTGATCTAACCAGTTGTGTTGTGACAAGGTATGGGTGGTATACAAAAGATAGCCCTATTTGGTAAAATACCAAGTCCAGAACAGCTCAAATAAGCAAAGAGAAATGACAGTGCATCATTACTTTAAGACATGAAGGTCAGTCAATCCGGAACTTTTCAAGCGCTATGATGAAACTGGCTCTCATGAGGACCGCCACAGGAAAGGAAGACCCAGAGTTACCTCTGCTGCAGAGGATAAGTTCATTAGAGTTAACTGCAACTCAGAATGCAGCTCAAATAAAATCTTTACAGAGTTGAAGTAACAGACACATCTCAACATCAACTGTTCAGAGGAGACTGCGTGAATCAGGCCTTCGTGGTCAAATTACTGCAAAGAAACCACTACTAAAGGTCAATAAGAATAAGAGACTTGATTGGGCCAAGAAACATGAGAAGTGGATATTAGACAGGTGGAAATCTGTTCTTTGGGCTGATGAGTCCAAATGTATGATTTTTGGTTCCAAGAGCCGTGTCTTTGTGAGACGCAGAGTAGGTGAACGGATTATCTCTGCATGTGTGGTTCCCACCGTGAAGCATGGAGGAGGAGGTGTGATGGCGAGGGGATGTTTTGCTGGTGACGCTATCTGTGATTTATTTAGAATTCAAGGCACACTTAACCATCATGGCTACCACAGCATTCTGCGGTGATATGCCATCCCATCTGGTTTGTGCTTAGTGGGATTATAATTTGTTTTTCAACAGGACAATGCCATATAACACACCTCCAGGCTGTGTAAGGGCTATTTGACCAATGAGTGATGGAGTGCTGCATCAGATGACCTGGCCTCCATAATCATCCGATCTCAAACCTATTGAGAGGGTTTGGGATGAGTCAGACTGCAGAGTGAAGGAAAAGCAGCCAACAAGTGCTCAGCATATGTGGGAACTCCTTCAAGACTGTTGGAAAAGCATTCATCATCAAACTGGTTGAGAGAATGCCAAAAGTTTGCAAAGCTGTCATGAATTAAAAGGGTGGCTAAAGGACAATGACCTAAAACACACCTTCAGGCTGTGTAAGGGCTATTTGACCAATGAGAGTGATGGAGTGCTGCATCAGATGACCTGGCCTCCATAATCATCCGACCTCAACCCTATTGATGAATGTAAAATATTTGTTTAACACTTTTTTGGTTACTACATGATTCTATATGTCCTTTTTCATAGTTTTGATGTCTTCACTATTATTCTACAATGTAGAAAATAGTACAAATAAAGAAAAACCCTTGAATGATCAGGTGTGTCCAAACTTTTGACTGGTACTGTACATGCCCCAGTGTCAAACGAGCCCGCACCAGCCCCAGCAGCACAGCTCTGGGGTCCGCCCCTTGCATCGCATGTTTCCTGGTCTTCCACTGCCATTCTTGCTTGCGCCAACATGTACTAGGCAGTCCCTTTGCCAGTTGGTTACGATTTCCTAGGGCCTCCAACATATAGGTCCAGAGTCAGCACCTATTCTAGGCCTGTACACCACCCATCCAGAAAAGAAAACAACCCTACCAGCCTGGAACAAGAAAAAAACAGATGCTGACTGTCAACTCCTCCCCACAGGGGGGGAGGGAGGGAGAGAGAGAGGGAGAGAGAGAGACTATGCACTGCGGGTGCCAACCATTGATGGAGTTGCAGTTCCAACAGACTGGAGAAAAACCTTATCATTCCTCTTTTCTCCCTCCTTCTTTCTCTCCTTTAGCTCCCAGTCACACAAGATCAATATATAAATGAACTGTGTGGTGTGAGGAGAGCTGGCTGGGCTGACACGCCCGGTGGTAGATGCCGTTTAAATTACCATACTTCTGTTAGAACATAATTCACTTTTGCTATTTATTACACACACATTAAACTGCAGTGAGGATCTCCAGCTGGCCTGCACTCTCCGGTGCCGTGGGGATTTTACACAATCTATTGATCTCTGTCTCCTGAGAGGGAGGTGTGCGTGTTTGTATATAGCCTCTGTTTAATTATTTCTAACTACATGTGAGCAAGTGTGTGAGAGTGTGAGCCCCCTCCCCAAACACCTGTCTGCATGTCTTCAGAGAATATATAAATGGTGTAACAGTACCACTCTCTGGTCATTAGAGAAACTGCACCCTAATCATTACACTGGGTGTGGATGTGCTTGACTTGGTTTGACTACAACTTGCCTTTCTAGTTGGGCCAATGGTCCCAAATTGGTACTCTGTGCTCTGATTGGTTCATACTTCCTATACCCTCTGATTGGTTCATCCTGCTTACTGTCTTCCTGATTAGATTCCACCACATGGCATGCCTCTCCTCGACCTCATCAACAATACTACATCCAATCAAAAATAGAAGTATGATCTGTGACTACCCGAGGTTGAGAACTGGCTCTCCATTTGACGTTTGCTTGCCTTTTTGCATTGAATTTGGCCTCCACTGCTTTTAGTCTATTCTTTCTCAGTGCATATCACGGCATGCTATCAAAAGCAACTTCATCTAAAGAGACACAGCCTGACTCAGACGTTTTTTAAGTCACTTGGCTTTATGGCTTGGCTTTTTTTTTAGTTGCATCACTTTTCTCCATCATTTAAGGAGCTGGCCTAGGTCTCTCTGCTTAGATGCATCAGAGGGTATCTCACCAGGAACGAATGTGATGTTAACATCTCTCTCTCTCTCTCTCTCTCTCTCTCTCTCTCTCTCTCTCTCTCTCTACTTCTACCCCCCCACCCATCTCTCTACTTCTACCCCCCACCTCTCTCTCTCTCTCTCTCTCTCTCTCTCTCTCTCTCTCTCTCGCTCTCTCTCTCTATTCCACCTGTCTTTCTAGTGTGCTGGCTGTGTTCTTCTCAACGACGACCTAAACGTAAGATGGAAGCTCTCATGTCTAGGGCCCTGTGTTTTGGTTAATCATGTCACATGACCTGGATTTTAACCTTTATTTAATGCTTTGTCATCGAGCTTTCCCATTTTTGTTTTATGTCAAATGGTCCAGCACCATCCTCAGTCAATTGCTTTCATTTTTGGTCTAATTCTCATTTCTGGAAAAGGCTACAAATAAAGGTTAAAATCCAGGTCATGTGACATGATTAACCAAATCACAGGGCCCTACTCATGTCTCACTGGTATTCACATGAACAAAGACTTGAAGCTGAGGACCGAACACAACAGACATATCCCCATCACACCCCCTTCCAAAACTGCAATAAAATGTCCTTCACTTGGAAAATACATATTATTGGAATCTGAAAAAGATTGTCCTCTAGCAACCAGAAAAGTAAATTAAAATGAGAAGTAAAATACCTGTGGAATGAATTTCAATCGAAAACAATTAAACGGTTTTATTTGATACATACAGTTGAAGTCGGAAGTTTACATACACCTCAGCCAAATACATTTAAACTCAGTATTTCACAATTCCTGACATTTAATCCTAGTAAAAATTCCCTGTCTTAGGTCAGTTAGGATCACCACTTTATTTTAAGAATGTGAAATGTCAGAATAATAGTAGCGAGAATGATTTATTTCAGCTTTTATTTCTTTCATCACATTCCCAGTGGGTCAGAAGTTTAGATACATTCAATTAGTATTTGGTAGCATTGCCTTTAAATTGTTTAACTTGGGTCAAACGTTTCGGGTAGCCTTCCACAAGCTTCCCACAATAAGTTGGGTGAATTTTGGCCCATTCCTCCTGAAAGAGCTGGTGTAACTGAGTCAGGTTTGTAGGCCTCCTTGCTCGCACACGCTTTTTCAGTTCTGCCTATGAATTTTCTATGGGATTGAGGTCAGGGCTTTGTGATGGCCACTCCAATACCTTGACTTTGTTGTCCTTAAGCCATTTTGCCACAACATTGGAAGTATGCTTGGGGTCATTGTCCATTTGGAAGACCCATTTGCGACCAAGCTTTAACTTCCTGACTGAGATGTTGAGATGTTGCTTCAATATATCCACATAATTTGCCATCTATTTTGTAAAGTGCACCAGTCCCTCTTGCAGCAAAGCACCCCCACAACATGATGTTGCCACCCCTGTTCTTCACGGTTGGGATGGTGTTCTTCGGCTTGCAAGCCTCCCCCTTTTCCCTCCAAACATAACGATGGCCAAACAGTTATATTTTTGTGTCATCAGACCAGAGGACTTTTCTCCAAAAAGTATGATCTTTGTCCGCGTGTGCAGTTGAAAACCATACTTCTAGTATGATAGATTTGTTCATGTTTGGTTTGTTTGTTTCAGTTGGCTTCAGTTGGACACGCTGGACAGCACGGAATGAAGGGAGAGAAGGGAGATCGGGTGAGATAGGAAATACATACACGCACTGCAAATACACACTCAAACATGTACCCACACATCCATATGAAAATACTAAAAACACACACACGTGGAGCAGCAGTGAAGATGTGGGCGTAGGAGTGTGTACTCAGACTAATCGTGGGGGAATGTGTGACGTCATCACCTGTGTTGTCCAGACACGCTGAGACACACACGCACATACACGTACACACACATGCTCACTGATCACCCCACAAACACACACATATACATATACACACTGAATCCTATCAGCATCATCATCACACACTGAGAGTTTCATAAATATTGTAATCACTGTCTCATTATCAAAATTCTAGTTCTTTTAGCTTCACTTTCCAAATATACATTTTTATCTGCATTGAATTTGTGATTTAGTGCCATACATACTAATTTCATGAAAACTTGTCTTGCTCCCCCTCTCTCTGTTATTTCGCTCTCGCTCTCTCTCTGTATCTCTCTTTCTTTCTCTATCGCTCTCTCTGTCTCTGTCTGTCTCTGTCTCTCGCTGTCTCTCTCTCGCTGTCTCTCTCTCTCTCGCTGTCTCTCTCTATCTCTCCTAGGGTTCAGACTGCAGTGAATCTGGATCTGGTACAGTAAGTGGCTTGTCCATGTAAAAGACTGCATTAGCCCTCTGAGCTAAAGCCTAAACTATAATTCGGGGAGCCAACACAACTCTTCAGGTTACTCATCATAGAAGCATATAGGTTGAATAACCAGCTTTCCAAAATACTGCGTTTACACTGACGTTTTTTGATGTAGCATATCTAGTCATGCAGCAACAATCATAACTTGTGTGTTCACCAACCTTAGATACATGGTTGGAACTCTGGATTGAACAGGATATTGTTAAGTATAATGATGTTGCTTATTTGAGAGTTTTAGCGTGAGTTGCACAGCCAAGCATTGCTCTTCCTGTCTGTCTGTCTGCTAGGGCAATACAACAGAAGTCTGAATCACTAAATTAACTAATTTGAATTTGAACTTACCTAGGAACTATAAGATTACTGGAGTATAAATCATTTGTTTGTGTGTGTGTGTGTGTGTGTGTGTGTGTGTGTGTGTGTCTCATTTGTCTGTTTCTCAGTGCAAAGAGGGACGCATGGGACAGAAGGGGGAGAAAGGCGAGTCTGTGAGTATTTCTTCCTGGAGTGCAACTATTGTGTTTGGGGTTTTCAGTTCAGTGTAGTTTTAGATTGGGGTACATGAAGTATTCATTTGCAGAGTCTTTAGGTGTGTTTGTGTGTGTGTATGTGTGTGAGGGGGGTGCAGGTTTGGGGTGATTGTTGGGACCGTGAGGTGATGTGTGTGAGGGGGGTGCAGGTTTGGGGTGATCGTTGGGACTGAGGCGATGTGGGTGTGCGTGGTCAATGTTTTATTTAGTATGCTCCATTGCTTCTGCAGAGTAGATGTGAGTTCTCAATATTACCTCAGCTCATCAGTCTGCCTGGTCTCATTCTGGTCTTCATTTTCTCTCTATCAGGTGCTGCCCGCTAACTGGGGAGAAGCTGTCGGACACAAGGTACGTCTGGTAAACAACTGGCTGGCTTTGCTGTCTGGCTGGCTGGACTGTCTGTCTGGCTGGCCTGTCTGTATGTCCGTCTGGCTGTCCTGTCAGTCTGTCTGTCTGTCTGTTTGGTATTCTAAATGTATATCTGTCTCTCTGTCTGACATTCTTTATGTGTATTTGTCTGTCTGTCTGTCTGTGTGACATTCTATATGTATGTCTGCCTGTCCTGTCTGTCTGTCTGACATTCTATATGCTTGTCTGTCTGTCCGTATCACAGTGTCTGACTGTTTCTTATTTCTTACTTTCCCCATGCCCCCTTGTCTCTCTCAGGGAGAGAGAGGACAGAAGGGAGATATTGGTTTCCAGGGACTATC
This sequence comes from Brachymystax lenok tsinlingensis, assembly GCA_030435695.1. NCBI lineage: Eukaryota > Metazoa > Chordata > Actinopteri > Salmoniformes > Salmonidae > Brachymystax > Brachymystax lenok. The sequence continues at coordinate 25,444,464 of CM059806.1, forward strand.
TGGAACCCCAGGAAAGGATGTGAGTGGCTGCTTATCTCTTTCACATCAGCACTATCATCACCATCATCATAACCGTCATAGTTTAAATATGTAGCATGTTTCTGCATGGGGTTCCCATTATGTTGATAAGCTGAGTAGTTAGCAAACCGTAAACAACTCTTCCTATTTCACTAGAATAAACAGCATGTGTCTGTCTTATAATTGGCAGGAACAGACGGACACACACTCGCACTTGAACACACACACACTCCCACACACTCCCACACACTCCCACATACTCCTATCAGGCTAACAGAGGGTGTTCAGTAGAATTATACTGAATTACTATTTCAAGCCTAGACTGGTACTGATATCTATTCTGCTCTGCCCGGCGTCTCTCTGGGTGTAGTCTTCCTAATGCCTGCTAGATTAGACTGGAGCAACAAAGCCAGCAGAATCAATTCTGCCTCATTGACTGTGTTTCTCTTACACTACCTGGCTGATTCAGGCTGACTTAAACCCTTTAATCTCACCCATTCAGCCTAACGTGGATACACATGGAAAGTTGAAAGTGTGACGATAAAGAGGAATATCAGTGTGTGTTTGTGCGTGCATGTGTCTGTGCTCTCAGGTTTCAATATCCTTTAGGCAGAGGTTTTCATACTGTTTAATAAGAGCTAAGTGATGGTCTGTGTCTCTCTCTGCAGGGTCGGGCTGGATCCATCTGTGTGGTGGGACCCAAGGGACAGAAGGTACTCTTTCAACAGAGTAGCTACTCAATTTAACAATGTGTACTTCCATTGTATGTACACTGTACCTTTCTATGTGCATGTAATGTAAACACATGCTTTTAGTGGCCCTCGAAATCCAACTACCATTTTCTGTTTAATGCCACTTTGGCATCTATTTGAACTTTAACCTCTAGGAGCTTTTTTTCCCAGGGTACCTCTGGAAAGGTGGGGCCTGAAGGACTAGCAGGAGAACCGGGAAAAGCCGGACTTCCAGGATTGCCAGGAATTGGAAAACCAGGCCTGCCAGTGAGTAGTGTCTCCGCTCTGGAGTTCTTTTCTATCCTCAGGTTTAATATGGACGTCTTCGAGGAGATGCTGTGTGTGTTAACCTTGACTGAAGCCAAGAAGCATCTTCGAGGATAGCTCTGGTAGACAGAGGAAGTGAGAGACAGTTACAAGAGGGGGATAGTTGCTCATCACTCTTTTTAATAGAGGTGTGTTTTGTTTTGTTGCTAGGGCACTCCTGGAGGATCTCCTGGGTCGAAGGGAGACAAGGTAAAAAATATTTTAAAAAAAATCAAATCCAATTAAAACTCTGCTTTAAAACTTCCAAGGCCACAGTTTGAACATTGAAGTACTGTAAACAGATTATATTGTTTGATAAGAAAACATCCCACAACAAGACTTCTGTACATTTCTGGAATGTTACAATGGTTGTTATAGTTATGGTCCTGTTCCTCTCTTCTTGTCCAGGGGCATTCTGGGACAGCAGGGAAAGATGGAGAACCAGGAGATCCTGTGAGTACAGGATGCATTCAGACCACTGTTTTGTATTCTAGTCAGTGTGTAATTTGAAACCTCATCCTCACTATCATGCTCTACTAAAATGTATTGCTGTTGTGTTTTCAGGGTCCTAGGGGCCCTGGTGGTGGTAAAGGAGATAAGGTGTGTTAACCCTCAGTGTCCTGGTTTGTATGTTAGGGTTAGGGTAAGGAGTATACTGCATGGGTTGTGAATGTGTTGGTCCATCTCTGTGTGTATCAGTGCCAATCCTTTGAGGTGTGTGTTGACATTGTGTGTCTCTTTGGTTTTGTCCCTCTCAGGGTGACCCATGTGAGGTGTGTCCCGTCCTGTCTGCAGACCTGGGCAACACTGTGGCCCTCCACGGGAAGACTGGGCCCAAAGGAGAGCCTGGGGTCCCTGGGATAAGAGACCCTGGTCTCCCGGTGAGATATGCAGCACCCCTAATGTTCATATAGCCATTGAATTTGATATGGTCATCAAGGCATTTGGTTTGTATGAGAAAATAATGTTAATTTACAGCTAGGAATGTTTAAAATCTCATCTTCTCTCTCTCTCCTCTTCTCTCCTCCCGCTATCTCCTCTCCTCTTTTCTATTCATTAGGGTCTTCAAGGAGCAGATGGGAAGGCAGGAGAGAAGGTACAGAGTCCCACTTGTTAATTTATATCTCATGTTTCATTCATGTGCTGTGGGAATGGGTTACATGCAGTCACTAACTCACTTGTGTACACACACATGCAGATGCATACACACCAGCATACCAATGCACACAACTCTAAAAATGTATAGGCAAAAACAAACTGATCTGTTAGAGACACCACATTAGACTAACTGATCTGTTATGGACACCACATTACACTAACTGATCTGTTAGGGACACCACATTACACTAACTGATATGTTAGGGACACCACATTACACTAACTGATATGTTAGGGACACCACATTAGACTAAGTGATCTGTTAGGGACACCACATTAGACTAACTGATCTGTTAGGGACACCACATTAAACTAACTGATCTGTTTGGACACCACATTAGATATAGTTGACTAACTGATCTGTTAGGGACACCACATTACACTAACTGATATGTTAGGGACACCACATTAGACTAACTGATCTGTTAGGGACACCACATTAGACTAACTGATCTGTTAGGGACACCACATTAGACTAACTGATCTGTTAGGGACACCACATTAAACTAACTGATCTGTTTGGACACCACATTAGATATAGTTGACTAACTGATCTGTTAGGGACACCACATTAGATATAGTTGACTAACTGATATGTTAGGGACACCACATTAGATATTGTTGACTAAGGACTAGCTGATATGTTAGGGACACCACATTCGATATATCTGAATAACTGATATGTTAGGGACACCACATTAGATATAGTTGAATAACTGATCTGTTAGGGACACCACATTACACTAACTGATATGTTAGGGACACCACATTAGACTAACTGATCTGTTAGGGACACCACATTAGACTAACTGATCTGTTAGGGACACCACATTAGACTAACTGATCTGTTAGGGACACCACATTAAACTAACTGATCTGTTTGGACACCACATTAGATATAGTTGACTAACTGATCTGTTAGGGACACCACATTAGATATAGTTGACTAACTGATATGTTAGGGACACCACATTAGATATAGTTGAATAACTGATCTGTTAGGGACACAACAATATATATATATAGCTGACTAACTGACCTGTTAGGGACACCACATAAGATATAGTTGATTAACTAATCTGTTAGGGACATAACATTAGATACAGTTGACTAACTGATCTGTTAGGGACAGCACATTAGATATGTTTGACTTACTGATCTGTTAGGGACACCACATTAGATATTGTTGACTAAGGACTAGCTGATATGTTAGGGACACCACATTCGATATATCTGAATAACTGATATGTTAGGGACACCACATTAGATATAGTTGAATAACTGATCTGTTAGGGACACCACATTAGATATAGTTGACTAACTGATCTGTTAGGGCCGCCACATTAGATATAGTTGTCTAACTGTTCTTTTAGGGACACCACATTGGATATAGTTGACTAAGTGATCTGTCTGGGACACCACATTAGATATAGTTGAATAATGATCTGTTAGGGACACCACATTAGATATAGTTGACTAACTGTTCTGTTAGGGACACCACATTAGATATAGTTGACTAACTGATCTGATAGGGACACCACATTATAGTTGAATAATGATCTGTTAGGGACACCACATTATAGTTGACTAACTGATCTGTTATGGACACCACATTAGATATATCTGACTAACTGATCTGTTAGGGACACCACATTAGATACAGTTGACTAACTGATCTGTTACGGACAACCCTTTAGATATAGTTGACTAACTGATCTGTTAGGGACACCACTTTAGATATAGTTGAATAATGATCTGTTAGGGACACCACATCAGATATAGTTGACTAACTGCTCTGTTAGGGACACCACATTGGATATAGTTGATTAACTGCTCTGTTAGGGACCACATTATATATAGCTGACTAACTGATCTGTTAGGGACACCACATTAGATATAGTTGAATAATGATCTGTTAGGGACACCACATTATAGTTGACTAACTGATCTGTTAGGGACACAATAATAGATATAGTTGAATAGCTGATCTGTTAGGGTCACCACATTAGATATAGTTGACTAACTGATCTGTTAGGGACACAACATTCGATATTGTTGACTCACTGATCTGTTAAGGACACCACATTAGATATAGTTGTATATCTGATCTGTTAGCGACACCACATTAGATATTGTTGACTAACTGATATGTTAGGGACACCACATTAGATATAGCTGAAATGAATTAAAGGATGGCATTGAAAATATTGTACAAAATTGACATACTTTGAATGAAATTCAGAGTGTTTAATAATGACCTGTTTGGGTAAAAGTGCATTACAAGCATTCAATTCAAAAAGTCTTTGGCTAAGTACAGTATTTATAGAAAAGGCTCTCCCTTCTTCGTCTTGTGGACTGGTTCATGAACACAAACATAAATCACAATAGGCTCCAATGTCTACAGTGTTTACATTGACCATTTGTTTCTTGCCTTAAAAATGGGGGACATTCTAACACTGATGATCCCTCAGCTAACATCTGGGTTCATATAAAGTGTGCTTACATCCCAAAATAGTGATTGTTCACTTAGCTTAAGAATAAGTTCTGTAGAACATAGTGTACTACAGCCACAACGTGCAAATGTAATATTTGCATAACACATGATAACATACTACAGTGTATAGGTCCTCTTTGGTTCCATAGGATCGCCTGGCGTACTTCCAAGAGGCTTGCATGTATGGGACATCCAAAACATTTATGTACAGGACATTTAAGGCATGAACGGATGTAGATTAAACAAGACTATGCGTGGCTATACAGTTGACTAACTGTTCTGTTAGGGACACCACATTAGATATATCTGAATAACTGATATGTTAGGTACACCACATCAGATATAGTTGAATAACTGATCTGTTAGGGACACCACATTAGATACAGTTGACTAACTGATCTGTTTGGGACACCACATTAGATATATCTGAATAACTGAACTGTTAGGGACACCATATTCAATATAGTTGAATAACTGATCTGTTAGGGACACCACATTATATATAGCTGACTAACTGATCGGTTAGGGACACCACAAAAAAGTATTTAGTCAGCCACCAATTGTGCAAGTTCTCTCACTTAAAAAGATGAGAGAGGCCTGTAATTTTCATCATAGGTACACTTCAACTATGACAGACAAAAGGAGGGGAAGAAATCCAGAAAATCACATTGTAGGATTTTTAATGAATTTATTTGCAAATTATGGTGGAAAATAAGTATTTGGTCACATACAAACAAGCAAGATTTCTGGCTCTCACAGACCTGTAACTTCTTTTTTAAGAGGCCCCTCTGTCCTCCACTCGTTACCTGTATTAATGGCACCTGTTTGAACTTGTTATCAGTATAAAAGACACCTGTCCACAACCTCAAACAGTCACACTCCAAACTCCACTATGGCCAAGACCAAAGAGCTGTCAAAGGACACCAGAAACAAAATTGTAGACCTGCACCAGGTTGGGAAGACTGAATCTGCAATAGGTAAGCAGCTTGGTTTGAAGAAATCAACTGTGGGACCAATTATTAGGAAATGGAAGACATACAAGACCACTGATAATCTTCCTCGATCTGGGGCTCCACGCAAGATCTCACCCGTGGGTCAAAATGATCACAAGAACGGTGAGCAAAAATCCCAGAACCACACAGGGGGACCTAGTGAATGACCTGCAGAGAGCTGGGACCAAAGTGACAAAGCCTACCATCAGTAACACACTACGCCGCCAGGGACTCAAATCCTGCAGTGCCAGACGTGTCCCAATGCTTAAGCCAGTACATGTTCAGGCCCGTCTGAAGTTTGCTAGAGAGCATTTGGATGATCCAGATGAGGATTGGGAGAATGTCATATGGTCAGATGAAACCAAAATATAACTTTTTGGTAAAAACTCAACTCGTCGTGTTTGGAGGACAAAGAATGCTGAGTTGCATCCAAAGAACACCATACCTACTGTGAAGCATGGGGGTGGAAACATCATGCTTTGGGGCTGTTTTTCTGCAAAGGGACCAGGACGACTGATCCGTGTAAAGGAAAGAATGAATGGGGCCATGTATCGTGAGATTTTGAGTGAAAACCTCCTTCCATCAGCAAGGGCATTGAAGATGAAACGTGGCTGGGTCTTTCAGCATGACAATGATCCCAAACACACCACCCGGCAACGAAGGAGTGGCTAGAAGAAGCATTTCAAGGTCCTGGAGTGGCCTAGCCAGTCTCCAGATCTCAACCCCATAGAAAATCTTTGGAGGGAGTTGAAAGTCCGTGTTGCCCAGCGACAGCCCCAAAACATCACTGCTCTAGAGGAGATCTGCATGGAGGAATGGGCCAAAATACCAGCAACAGTGTGTGAAAACCTTGTGAAGACTTACAGAAAACGTTTGACCTCTGTCATTGCCAACAAAGGGTATATAACAAAGTATTGAGATAAATTTTTGTTATTGACCAAATACTTATTTTCCACCATAATTTGCAAATAAATAAATTAAAAATCCTACAATGTGATTTTCTGGATTTCTTTTTCTCATTTCGTCTGTCATAGTTGAAGTGTACCTATGATGAAAATTACAGGCCTCTCTCATCTTTTTAAGTTGGAGAACTTGCACAATTGGTGGCTGACTAAATACTTTTTTGCCCCACTGTATATAGCTGACTAACTGATCTGTTAGGGACACCACATTAGATAAGGTTGACTAACTGATCTGTTAGGGACACCACATTAGACATCGTTGAATAACTGATCTGTTAGGGACACCACATTAGACATAGTTGAATAACTGATCTGTTAGGGACACCACATTAGATATAGTTGAATAACTGATCTGTTAGGGACACCACATTAGCTATATCTGAATAACTGAACTGTTAGGGACACCACATTATATGTAGTTGAATAACTGATCTGTTAGGGACACTACATTAGATACAGTTGAATAACTCATCTCTTAGGGACACCACATTAGATGCTATACCTCAAAGGAAACATGCCTATTAGTTGGTGTTATCACTAATCTGTCTCCCTGTGATATGTGTCTGCATGCTTGGCAGGGAGAGGTGGGGTCGGATGGTGTCAAAGGGGAAAAGGGTGATCCATGTGCTGTGTGCCCCACCCTGAGTGAAATACCTGCTGCCAACCTTGTTGCCATGGAACAAACCCTGAAACTCAAAGGAGAGAGAGGAAAACCTGGGCTGGGACAGAAGGGAGAACAGGTTAGTGTGTGTTTTATTGGAATGGAATGTGTGTGTGTGCGTGCGTGCGTGTGCATGCATTCTGTGTTGTTTCTGTTTCTAACCTGGAAGTGATTTGTGTTAACTCTTGTTCAGGGGGAACCTGGAGTCAGTGGCCTGGCAGGGCTGAGAGGAGAGAAGGTTAGTGCTGAGTAGGGAACTCAATAGGGCATGTTTGAGGTGAGTATCAAAAATAGATTTTATACATAAGATGAAAGACTGAACATTTAGTTTAAAATGCCAGTTCTGTTGACATTACATTTTCTCTTGTTTCCAGGGTAACGCTGGTGGCAAAGGATCTGACGGTAAAACGGTGAGAGTGATCTTATGCATATATTAAGAGACTCTTTATGGCATACTTTTTTCAACATTCTTTATATCCATAGTATTTTTTTTCTTCTTTTTTTTGTGCCGGGTGGGGGGGTAGATCAGCTTTAATATTGCAGACATATTGTGGCTTCCATCAATGTAATTCTCTGAAATAATTTCTCTGAATAATTTCCAATCCCCCACACACCTACTCATTCAAGGGTTTTTATTTATTTTTACTATTTTCTACATTGTAGAATAATAGTGAAGACATCAAAACTATGAAATATCACATGTGGAATTATGTAGTAACCAGAAAAATGTAAAACAAATCAAAATATATTTATTTTTGAGATTCTTCAAAGTAGCCACCCTTTTCCTTGATGACAGCTTTACACACTCTTGGCATTCTCTCAACCAGCTTTATGAAGTAGTCACCTGGAATGAATTTCAATTAACCTCTGCGCTAGGTGGGACGGTCACATCCCACATCTACAACATCCGGTGAAATTGCAGAGCGCCAAATTCAAATTACAGAAATAGTCATTTCAAACATTCATGAAAATACAAGTGTTGCACACTCTTCAAAAGCTTAGAATCTTGGCACAGCGTTGTCAGATTTCAAAAATACTTTACGGCGAAAGCAGAACATTTGATTGTCTGATGACAGCGCCCTGTGTACTTCCTGCATTAGCCTAAAAACATAACCAGCACGGGTGTCACAAAAGTCATAAAAATTGCTTACCTTTGAAGGTCTTTTTCTGATGGCAATCCGAAGTGTCCAAGCAAGACAATCAATATTCCTTTTGTTCGAAAAAGTCCCTCTTTATATCCATAAACCTCAGTTTGGTTGGCGCATTCTGTTCAGAAAATCCACCGTCCACTCGTCCATTATAGAAGACATATAGAGAGTTCAAAATATACCTATAAACTTTGTCCAATCAAATCAAGCAACGTTTCTAATAGATCCTTAGGTACACTATTATGTATATTAACGATAATATTTCACACGGGTAATATCTTGGGCGATAGAAAAGGAAAAAACGGAGGCGCGCGCCAAACCCAAAAGGTACTTTTTTTTATTTGACCAGGTAAGTTGACTGAGAACACGTTCTCATTTACAGCAACAACCTGGGAAATAGTTACAGGGGAGAGGAGGGGGATGAATGAGCCAATTGTAAGCTGGGGATGATGGTATGAGGGACAGCTTAGGAATTTTGCCAGGACACCAGGGTTAACACCCCTACTCTTACGATAAGTGCCATGGGATCTTTAATGACCTCAGAGGATTTTCCTCGGGTTTTCACCTGCCATATCAGTTCTGTTCTACTCACAGACATTATTCTAACAGTTTTAGAAACTGTGTGTTTTCTATCCAATACTACTAATTATATGCATATCCTAGTTTCTGGGCCTGAGTAACAGGCAGTTTACTTTGGGCACGTTTTTCATCCAAACTTCAAAATACTGCCAACTAGCTTTAACAGGTGTACCTTCTTAAAAGTTAATTTGTGGAATTTCTTTCCTTGTGGATTCTCCATTCCTGAATCTGCGACCAAAAACAAGCTACAAAACACCAGCCTCAACATCAACAGTGAAGAGGTGACTCCGGTATGCTGGCCTTCTAGACAAAGTTCCTCTGTACAGTGTCTGTGTTCTTTTGCCCATCTTTATTTTTATTGGCCAGTCTGAGATATGGCTTTTTCTTTGCAACTCTGCCTAGAAGGCCAGCATCCATGGAGACTGACACGTTTCAGAAGAAAGTTCTTTGTTTCTGGCCATTTTAATCGAACTCACAAATGCTGATGCTCCAGATACTCAACTCGCCTGAAGAAGGCATGTTGTATTGCTTATTTAAATAGCACAACAGTTTTCAGCTATGCTAACATAATTTCAAAATGGTTTTCTAATTAGCCTTTTAAAATGATAAACTTGGATTAGCTAACACAACGTGCCAATGGAACACAGGAGTGATGGTTGCTGATAATGGGCCTCTGTACACCTATGTAGATATTCCATAAGTGTTTCCAGCTACAATAGTCATTTACAACATTAACAATGTCTACACTGTTATTTTAATGGACATATTTTTTTGTTTTTCTTTCAAAAACAAAGACATTTCTAAGTGACCCAAACTTTCGAACGGTAGTGTAAGTGTAACTTTTATATGACTGAAGCCTTTAGTAAGAGGTCTATTACTTGAATATGTAATCATTTCTGCCCTCCGAATTCAGATTCATTATATAAATAGGCCCATTTCTTTTTGTCTGGTATGCCGTTCCAAATAAAATGAAATATGTTTTGCTCATAATGAATAAAATAAGTTGTTAGGTGTAGGCAAGGCCAGGGGCGGCAGGTAGCCTAGTGGTTAGAGCGTTGGACTTGTAACCGGAGGGTTGCAAGTTCGAATCCCCAAGCTGACAAGGAAAAAGATCAGTCGTTCTGCCCCTGAACAAGGCAGTTAACCCACTGTTCCCCGGGCGCCGAAGACGTGGATGTCGATTTAAGGCAGCCCCCCGCACCTCTCTGATTCAGAGGGGTTGGGTTAAATGTGGAAGACACATTTCGGTTGAAGGCATTCGGTTGTACAACTGACTAATAATGGTGACTTTGATAAGCAAATAGGTAAACTGGAATATGACTCAAATGTTTATCTGGGTGAATTTTCCACAAATAGACAGGTATTTTCCTTTCCACAGAAGCAAGATCTTACCTATTTTTGTTTTCTGTAAAAACGTATTGTAGTGAGTTCATTTCTTTATTTTGAGATATGAATACCGAGTATGTCCACTTCCCCGTCAGACCACTTTATTGGTAAACTACACGGTAATGTAAAAGAAAATGGTAATCCAATACGAAATATGGTACACTTATCATCATTTGGTTGTAGTCCAGAGAGATTAGAAAAAGTATCTAGATCATCTATGAAGCTGTGGAGGGATCCAAATTGTTGGTTAAAAAGAAAGCATTAATCATCAGCGTATAATGACACCTTTGTTTTTAAGCCCTGGATTTTTAGGCCCTTGATATTATTGTTGGATCTGAATTCATGATAAAATACTTTCCTCAGGCTTATTACAGATGCAAAAATGAGTTCAGTTGGCTGTTGTAAGGCTCTTTGGAAACAAAGTGATGAAATGCACTGTAACTACAATGCCTTACGAAAGTATTCACAACCCCTTTATTTTTTTGTGTTACAAAGTGGGATTCAAATGGATTTAATTGTCATTCTTTGTCAACGATCTACACAAAATACTCTGTCAAATTATAAGAAAAAAATCTAACATTTGTAAAAAATTAAAAAATTAAAACATGAATATATCTTCAGTAGAAAAGATTCAATCCCTTGAGTCAATACATGTTAAAATCAGCTTTGGCTGCGATTACAGCTATGGATAAATCTGCATATTATATATTTTTTTAATTGTCCAAGCTCTGTCAAGTCGGTTGTTGATAATTCCTAGACAGCCATTTTCAAGTCTTGCCATAGATGTTCAAGCCGATGTAACTAGGCCACTCAAGAATGTTCAATGTAATCTTGGTAAGCAATTCCAGTGTATATTGTATTTTAGGTTACTGTCCTGCTGAAAGGGGAATTTGTCTCCCAGTGTCTGTTGGAAAGCAGACTGAACCAGGTTTTCCTCTAGGATTTTACCTGTGCTCACAGTAGCTCTATTCCGTTTCTTTTTTTTAAAGACTCCCTAGTCCAATGACAAGCATACCCATAACATGATGCAGTCACCACCATGCTTGAACATATGAAGAGTGGTACTCAGGGATGTGTTGGATTTGTCCCAAACATAATGCTTTGTATTCAGGACATGAAATTAATTTCTTTGCCACATTTTTTGCAGGCTTCCTTCTTTTCACTCTGTCAATTAGGTTAGTAGTGTGGGGTAACTACAATGTTGTTGATCCATCCTCAGTTATCTCCTATCACAGCCATTATACTCTAACTGTTTTAAAGTCACCATTGGCCTCATCGTGAAATCCCTGAGCGGTTTTCTTTCCTTTCCAACTGAGTTAGAAAGGACGCCTGTATTTTTGTGGTGCCTGGGTGTATTGATACACCATCCAAAGTGTAATTATTATTTATTTTTATTTCACCTTTATTTAACCAGGTAGGCCAGTTGAGAACAAGTTCTCATTGACAACTGCGACCTGGCCAAGATAAAGCAGTGCGACAAAAACAACAACAGAGAGTTACACATAAACAAACATACAGTCAATAACACAAACTAAAAATCGAAAGATCTATGTACAGTGTGTGCAAATGTAGGGAGGCAGGCAATAAATAGGCAATAGAGGTGAAAATAATTACAATTTAGCATTAATACTGGAGTGATAGATGTGCAGATGATGATGTGCAAGTAGAGATACTGGGGTGCAAAAGAGCAAGAGGGTAGGTAATAATATGGGGATGAGGTAGTTGGGTGTGCTATTTACAGATTGGCCGTGTACAGGTACAGTGATCGGTAAGCTGCTCTGACAGCTGATGCTTAACCTCTCAGGGATTGCTGGGGCGCTAGCGCCCCAATCCCGACACTACCAGGTGAAATATAAGGCGACAAATTCAAAATCCAAAAGTTGAATTATTAAACATCCACCAATATACAAGTGTTCCATACTCATCAAAAGCTCTGTTTCTTGGCAATATCACAGCGTTGTCAGATTTCAAAAAGGCTTTACGGCGAAAGCAGCACATTTGATTGTTTGAGGGTAGCACCTCACATATTTTTCCCATAGCCATGAATCGATTAGCCATCACGGCACACACATAACACATTTCACAGCGAAAACAAATCAATTACCTGTTGAAGAACTTCTGCTGAGGTCATCCTAAGTGTCCAACGAAGACAATCCATGGTTCTTTTGTTAGAAAAAGTAATGTATTTTATCCATAAATCTCCATTTGGTTCAAGCGTTATAATCAGAAACGACAGCCTCCACTCCTCCATTGAAACGTGACGCAAACTCGTTCATCTTATACCTATAAACTTGTCCAAGAACAATCAAACATAGTTTTAAATGTATCCTTAGGAACACTTTTACGTATATTTACTATTATAAATCAACTGGAATATAAACTGATCGATAAAGACGGTAAAAAAGACACAGCACGCCTTGTCGGGAGCGCGCACTGGGTACTGTTTACATAAAAAGGTCACTTCCTGGTTTGCTCTTATTCTCTGGTCTAAAGCATCCAAATTGAAAATGTACTGTCTCGAGACTGTTGACATCCAGAGGAAGCGATGGGTACTGCATTCATATGCCCTTATATGGTCATTTTCATGAGGGAGGGGTTCCAAATGAGCCAAAATCACTTTTTCCAGGACAGAAATTCCTCTGGGTTTCGCCTGCCATATGCGTTCTGTTTCACTCACAGACAAATGGTTAACACTTCTGGGCCTGAATGGGAGGCATTTTACTTTGGGCACACCAGGCTCTCCAAAACGGTCACCTCATGAGCCGAACCCTAACAAGTTAAAGTTAGAGAAGGAGATATGTCTCCAGCTTCAGTGGTTTTTGCAATTTGTTATTCAATATCTGTTTTTTTCTACCAATACTGTAGGTGCCCTTTTTTGTGAGGCATTGGAAAACCTCGCAATTTTTTTGTGGTTGAATCTGTGTTTGAAATTCACTGCTCAACTGAGGACAAATGAGGTCATTCAAAAATAATGTTAAACACTATTATTGCACACTATTATTTGCATGCAACTTAATATGTGACTTTTTAAGCACAATTTTACTCCTGAACTTATTTAGGCTTGCCATGACAAAGGGGTTGAGTACTTATTGACTGCTTTTCATTTATTTATTTTTTATAAAAAAAATAATTAAACATCATAATTCCACTTTGACACTATGGGTTATCGTGTGTAGGCCAGTGACACAAACTCTCAATTTAATACATTTTAAATTCAGGCTGTAACACTAGAAAATGTGGAAAGGTTAAGGGGTGTGAATACTTTCTGAAAGCATTATATGTATCTGTTAGGGCAAAGCTGGATCCAGAGGACCTAGTGGCAAGGATGGACTGAAGGGGATAAAGGTGAGAGGGTGGAGCTAACATACACTACATCTAATACTGGGTGATGTTATCATGTTATGTTGTGTTTTGGTATGATATGTTATGTTGTGTTTTGGTATGATATGTTATGTTGTGTTTTGGTCTGATATGTTATGTTGTGTTTTGGTATGATGTGTTATGTTGTGTTTTGTTTTGTTTTGTTTTTTCACCTTTATTTAACCAGGTAGGCTAGTTGAGAACAAGTTCTCATTTACAACTGCGACCTGGCCAAGATAAAGCAAAGCAGTGCGACACAAACAACAACACAAAGTTACATATGGAATAAACAAACATACAGTCAATAATACAATAGAAAAAGTCTATATACAGTGTGTGCAAATTAGGTAGGATAAGGGAGATAAGGCAATAAATAAGGCCATAGTGGCAAAATAATTACAATATATCAATTAAACACTGGAGTGATAGATGTGTAGCAGATGAGTGTGCGAGTAGAGATACTGGGGTGCAAAGGAGCAAAATAAATAAAATAAATAACAGTATGGGGATGAGGTAGTTGGATGTGCTATTTACAGATGGGCTATGTACAGGTGCAGTGATCTGTGAGCTGCTCTGACTGCTGGTGCTTAAAGCTAGTGAGGGAGATATGAGTCTCCAGCTTCAGTGATTTTTGCAGTTCGTTCCAGTCATTGGCAACAGAGAACTGGAAGGAAAGGCGGCCGAGGGAGAAATTGGCTTTGGGGGTGACCAGTGAAATATACCTGCTGGAGCACGTGCTACGGGTGGGTGCTGCTATGGTGACCAGTGAGCTGAGATAAGGCGGGGCTTTACCTAGCAAAGACTTATAGATGACCTGGAGCCAGTGAGTTTGGCGACGAATATGAAGCGAGGGCCAGCCAACGAGAGCATACAGATCACAGTGGTGGGTAGTATATGGGGCTTTGGTGACAAAACGGATGGCACTGTGATGGATTGCATCCAATTTGCTAAGTAGAGTGTTGGAGGCTATTTTACAAATGACATCGCCGAAGTCAAGGATCTGTAGGATAGTCAGTTTTACGAGGGTATGTTTGGCAGCATGAGTGAAGGAGGCTTTGTTGCGAAATAGGAAGCCGATTCTAGGTTGAATTTTGGATTGGAGATGCTTAATGTGAGTCTGGAAGGAGAGTTTACAGTCTAACCAGACACCTAGGTATTTGTAGTTGTTCACATATTCTAAGTTAGAACCGTCCAGAGTGGTGATGCTGGACGGGCGGGCAGGTGTGGGCAGCAATCGGTTGAAGAGAATGCATTTAGTTTTACTTGCATTTAAGAGCAGTTGGAGGCCACGGAAGGGGAGTTGTATGGCATTGAAGCTCGCCTGGAGGTTAGTTAACACAGTGTCCAAAGAAGGGCCAGAAGTATAGAGAATGGTGTCGTCTGCGTAGAGGTGGATCAGCGAATCACAAGCAGCCAGAGTGACATCATTAATATATACAGAGAAAAGAGGGCCTGAGGATGGAACCCTGTGGCACCCCCATAGAGACTGCCAGACGTCCGGACAACAGGCCCTCCGATTTGACACACTGAACTCTGTCTGAGAAGTAGTTGGTGAACCAGGTGTGGTAGTCATTGGAGAAACCAAGGCTGTTGAGTCTGCTCATAAGAATGTGGTGATTGACAGAGTCGAAAGCCTTGGCCAGGTCGATGAATACAGCTGCACAGTATTGTCTCTTGTCGATGGCAGGTATGATATCGTTTAGGACCTTAACCTCTTAGCGCGCCGATCCCTTTAGCGGGATCGTTTTCAGAGCAAACATAACGCGCCAAATTCAAAATACATATTCGTAATACATATTCGTAATATTTAACTTCGATATACAAGTGTTGCATAGTGTTGCATAGCCATCAAAAGCTCTGCTTCTTGGCAATATCACTGCGTTGTCAGATTTTAAAAAGGCTTTACTGAAAGCACTACATTTGATTGTTTGAGGCTAGTACCTCACATATTTTCCACATTAGCATAAATTCATATCCAGCTCGGTTCTCAAAATATCCATATCACAGCTAATATAAATCGCTTACCTTTCAAATAACTTCTTCTGAGGTCTTCCCAAGTGTCCAAACAAGATAATCCATGGTTCTTTTGTTAGAAAAAGTAAATAATTATATCCATAAATATCCGTTGTTTTTGGCATCGTTACGTTCAGCTACTCCACCAAGCATTGTCAGTCTACTCGCCCGTTTTACAGTGAAGGGATCGCGTTCAAATTATACCTCTCATCTTTTTCACAAACAAATCAAATATCATTAATAATGCATCCTTATGTATTCTTTTATGAATAATAGCGATCATATTTTACAAGAACGGTAAGTGAAACGTTAAAAGGCGAAAAGAAAGTTGGTCGGCGCTGGCGCGTTCCGTTCTCGTGAACGTGCACGTCTGTTTACCTTTTCCCTACCCGTAGTAATTCTCTCTCTCTAAGGATCTGGTCAGAGCTTTTCCTCCATACCCTTTCCAGAGACTGTTGACATCTAGTGGAAGCCATAAGTACTGCAACCTCGGTCCTATTCCCCATAGAAAATATTACATGGGCTTCAAAATGAGAGGAGAGCAACAAAAAAATAAATTCCGGACAGAAATCTCTCTGGTTTTTGCCTGCTAAATCTGTTCTGGAATAGCCACAGACTATATCTTAATGGTTTTATAAACTTCAGAGTGTTTCCTATCCAATAGTACTAAATATGTAAATATCCTAGTTTCTGGCCATGAGTGGTAGGCATTTAACTTTGGGCACGTCAGACAGGCGAAAATTTGGAAAATGGGACCCTAGCTGGAAGAGGTTAAGCGTGGCTGAGGTGCACACATGACCAGTTCGGAAACCAGATTGCATAGCGGAGAAGGTAAGGTGGGATTCGAAATGATCGGTGATCTGTTTGTTAACTTGTCTTTCGAAGACCTTAGAAGGGTAGGATAGATATAGGTCTGTAGCAGTTTGTGTCTAGAGTGTCTCCCCCTTTGAAGAGGGGGGATGACCGCAGTAGATTTCCAATCTTTGGGGATCTCAGACAATACGAAAGAGAGGTTGAACAGGCTAGTAATATTTATCGGTGTTGACAGTGTTTCCTAGCCTCAGTGCAGTGGGCAGCTGGGAGGAGGTGCTCCTATTCCTCATGGACTTTACAGTGTCCCAGAACTTTTTGGAGTTTGTGCTACAGGAATGCACATTTCTGTTTGAAAATGTTTGCTTTCCTAGCTGCCTGTGTATATTGGTTCCTAACTTCCCTGAAAAGTTGCTTATCACAGGGGCTTTTTGATGGTAATGCAGTACGCCACCGGATGTTTTTGATATGTATGATGTGTTGTGTTTTGGTATGATGTGTTCTGTTGTGTTTTGGTATGATATGTTATGTTATGTTGTGTTTTGGTATGATGTGTTATGTTTTGGTTTGATGTGTTGTGTTGTGTTTTGGTATGTGATTATTTTGACAGGGAGATCCAGGGATTCCTGGTCTAGGAACTCCAGGTCCTAAAGGAGAGAAGGTGAAGTGTGTGTTACTTTGTGTGCATACGTACATCTTTACACATGAAAGTATGTCTATACGTTTGTGTGTGTGTGTGTGTATCTTTTGCCAACAGTCCTAAGCCAGTGTTTCTCCCCTCTACCCCAGGGTGCGTCGTGTGGGGTGTGCCAGTCTTCTCCCTCTGAGGTGGGCAGTGGGACATCCTTCGTCAAGGTGCTAGCGGGTAAAACTGGGCCTCCGGGGCCTGCCGGGCCTGCAGGAGAGGGCACCGACGGCAGACAGGTGAGACCCCTCTACCTGGAGAGAAGAGGGCTATGAGGACTCTTGCCTACTTTGTCGACCTGGTTTGCATTATTTTGACCATGCTTGTTTAACATGACTAAGCCAACAACATACACGTGCGTCTGTCAAACCCACTAAAACACCAAACTGACCTTAGATCACTGTATGTCTGCAACTTAAATATTGGCAAAGAAATGACATATGCAGGTAATCCCCCACCTACCACAGAATACGCCAAGGTGAGCTATAAATCTCAATTAAATGGTAAGCTACTGTGTCTCACAGCTTAATTACACGGGCCTCAGTGGTTAGCGCTGTGTCAACGGGTTTATATCTGAATGGGTAGAGGCTTGTATGTGTGTGTGTGCATACTCTTATAGGTGCGTATCACTCTAACTCTCTTGTATTTTCCTGTCTCTTTGCACAGGGTGTGCCAGGTCGTGATGGTCTAAGGGGAGAGAAGGTAAGTTCTTCATTACAGGGTTTTCTTTGTAAAAGTCGCTGAATAGAATTGAAAGATGCAAAGGGACAGTAATGTATTCATTCTCAGCTAGTGCCAGGATATGTGACAAAGTCTCTTGGGAATTCAGTCCACTTTAAATAGCCTTGTTGCCTGCAGAGAAATCCAATCACATTGACTTAAATTATGGCCCTAGGGAACTCAGTACCTTAGTTAACCTAATGTCGACAGGAAAATCCGTCCGGCTTAAATAAGACATTGATGAAACCCAGGGAAATTATTCTATTTTGAATATAGCCTGTTGCCCCAGGGAACAAGCAGACCAGACCGCCTTAAATAATCTAATATCTCCAGGTACTTTAGTCCTCCTTAAATGAGCAGATTCCCATAAAACGACTGCAGAGAAATCAGACTACATTTGATTAACTCATGTCTCTGGGGTCCTCAGACCACCTTAAACCAGGCAATGTCATTAGGAAAACCTAGAAAAGCCTCCGGTCCATCCTCAAATGAGTCCAGCTTAAATTAATTTAACTTTAAATGAACTTGAGATAACCGCTGTCCCCATAAACTGGGAAGTCCACTGGAAAATCAGCCCACCTTAAAAAATGTAGGACCTCTGAGGAATCTGAATCCACCTTAAGTAACCTTGAATCTCTAGCACACACTGATGTTACCTAAGACTGGCAGTTAAAATACAATGCAGGAAACTTGTTTCACAAACCCAGATTAAGCCTATTGATAATTAGTCTTCATTCATAGACATGGCTTAAATGATTCCTGGACTATAGTTATATTATCTTTATTTATGAATGTTCAAGTACGAGTCACAGACCAGATCCCTATTATTGATTAAAATTAATGTGTCTCTGTTGCTAGGGCGACCAGGGTGAGCAGGGAGACCAAGGATTAGCCGGAACCCATGGAACCCAGGGTCTGCCTGGAGAGCCTGGTCGGGATGGACTAACTGGACTGAAGGGAGCGAAGGTATGGAACACCCAACCAACCGATCAATGAGTCAGCCTGACTGGCTGGCTGGTTAGTTGGCTGGCTGTTTATCTGTCCAAGTATCTTAGAACATATCCTTATACCTCTATAGATTTTGAATCCAAGATCGCATAAGCGAATTAAAGATGATGCTATAAAAGATCATCCTGTATAGCAGATGAACTAACTAACTATCCATCTAACTACTGTAACTAACAATCAAACTATCTAACTAATTAAATATCTATCTACAATACATGACCGTCGAACATCTCATTCCACACTCATGGGTATTAATATGAAGTTGGTCACACTTTGCTGCTATAACAGCCTCCACTCTTCTGGGAAGGCTTTCCACTTGATGTTGGAACATTGCTGCGGGGACTTGCTTCCATTCAGCCACAAGAGCATTAGTGAGGTCGGGCACTGGTGTTGGGCGATTAGGCCTGGCTCGCAGTTGGCGTTCCATCTAATCCCAAAGGTGTTCGATGGGGTTGAGGTCAGGGCTCTGTGCAGGCTAGTCAAGTTCTTCCACACAAATCTCGACAAACCATTTCTGTATGGCCCTTGCTTTGTGCACAGGAGTATTGCCATGCTGAAACAGGAAAGGGCCTTCCCCAAACTGTTGCCAAAACGTTGGAAGCACAGAATCATGTAGAATGTCATTGTATGCTGTAGCATTAAGATTTCCCTTCACTGGAACTAAGGGCCTGAACCATGAAAAACAGCCCCAGACCATTATTCCTCCTCTGAACAGTTCTTGTGCTGATGTTGCTTCTATCTATCTGTCTGTTTGTCTGTCTGCCTGTCTAACTATCCAATGTAACCAACTCACCCAGTCTGTTCTCTCTCTTGTTGACTGTTGTTGTGTTGTATCTATCACCAGGGAGATGCGTGTGAGAGCTGTGCGCATGTCTCTGGGCGGCAGATGGGTGTAGGAGGGGTGCAGGGAGCCAAGGGAGAGAGGGGCGACCCGGGACCCCCAGGAGAGGGGAAAGCAGGGAAACATGTAAGTCTGCAGCATGCCTGTGCTTTGAGATGTACTGTTTTAGCTCCACGCATACAGTACTAGTCAAAAGTTTGGACACCTCTTCTCATTCAAGGGTTTTACTTTATTTGTACTATTTTCTACATTGTAGAATAATATATGAAGACATCAACACTATGAAATAACACATATGGAATCATGTGGTAACCAAAAAAGTGTTAAACAAATCAAAATATATTTTATATTTGAGATTCTTCAAAGTGGCCAGCCTTTGCCTTGATGACAGCTTTGCACACTCTTGGCATTCTCTCAACCAGCTTCACCTGGAATGCTTTTCCAACCGTCTTGAAGGAGTTCCCACATATGCTGAGCACTTGTTGGTTGCTTTTCGTTCACTCTGATGCAGCACTCCATCACTCTCCTTCTTGGTCAAATAGCCCTTACACACCCTGGAGGTGTGTTGGGTCATTGTCCTGTTGAAAAATAAATGATAGTCCCACTAAGTGCAAACCAGATGGGATGGCATGCTGGTTAACTGTGCCTTGAATTCTAAATAAATCACTGACAGTGTCACCCACAAAGCACTATCACACCTCCTCCTTCATGCTTCACGGTGGGAACCACACATGCGGAGATCATCCGAGATTATCCGTTCACCTACTCTGCGTTTCACAAAGACACGGTTGTAACCAAAATCTCAAATTTGGACTCATCAGACCAAAGGACAGATTTCCACTGGTCTAATGTCCATTGCTTGTGTTTCTTGGCCCAAGCAAGTCTCTTCTTATTGGTGACCTTTAGTAGTAGTTTCTTTGCAGCAATTTGACCATGAAGGCCTGATTCACGCAACATCAACAGTTGATGTTGAGATGTGTCTGTTTCTTGAACTCTGTGAAGCATTTATTTTGCCTGCAACCTGGGGTGCAGTTAATTCTAATGAACTTATCATCTGCAGCAGAGCTAGCTCTGGGTCTTCCTTTCCTGTGGTGGTCCTCATGAGAGCCAGTTTCATCATAGCGCTTGATGGTTTTTGCAGCTGCACTTGAAGAAACTTTCAAAGTTCTTGAAATGTTCCGGATTGACTGACCTTCATGTCCTAAAGTAATAATAGACTGTCATTTCTTTTTGCTTATTTGAGCTGTTCTTGCTATAATATGGACTTGGTATTTCACCAAATAGGGCGATCTTCTGTATACCACCCCTACCTTGTCACAACACAACTGATTGGCTCAAACACATTAAACTTCTTACGGAACAGTGTCCAGCTAGCGTGCCACCTCGACAACATCCTGGGAAATTGCAGAGCGCGAAATTCATAATACAAAAATCGTAATATTAAACATTCATGAAAATACAAGTGTTGTACACAATTCTTTATCTTAGAATCTTGGTAATCGAACCGCGTTGTCCGATTTACAATAGGCTTTACATCGAAAGCATAGCGTTTGATTATATGAGGACTGCACCCCCCACATACTTCCTGCATATAAAAAAATAAATCACTTACCTTTGAAGATCTTCCTCTGTTTGCAATCCCGAGGGTCCCAGCTACACAATAAATGGTCGTTTTGTTCGATAAAGTCCCTATGTATATCCCCAAAACTCAGTTTGGTTGGCACGTTTTGTTCAGTAAAACACCCGTTCAACTCGTTCAACATACAGACAAAGGAATACAAAAAGTTACCGATAAACTTTGTCCAAACAAGTCAAACAACGTTTCTAATCAATCCTCAGGTACCCTAATATGTAAATAAACTATAAAATTCAAGACGGAATGTAGTATGTTCAATACCAGAGATAAATAACAAAGAGCGCGCGCCCTCAGTCACGTGCGGCACAGGACTACAGACCCAAGGAGGAACCCAGTGATAAACTACAGCTACTTGTTCATTTTTCAAAGAACAAGCCTGAAACCTTGTCTAAAGACTGTTGACATCCAGTGGAAGCCATAGGTACTGGAATCTGGGAGCTATTCTTTTCATTGTGCAATAGGAAACCATACCAGTTGCATGGGAGCTCAAAAAAGCTTTTTTCCTCAGGTTTTCGCCTGCCATATCAGTTATGTTATACTCACAGACATTATTTTAACAGTTTTAGAAATTTCAAAGTGTTTCTATCAAATACAACTAATTATATGCATACCCTAGCTTCTAGTAACAGGCATTTTACTTTGGGCACGCCAGACTCTCCGAACCTCCGAACAATGCCCCCTAGCCCGGAGTGGTTATGAAGGAAAGAAATTCCACAAAGGAACACCTGTTGATTAAAATGCGTTCCAGGTGACTACCTCATGCAGCTGGTTGAGAGAATGCCAAGAGTGTGCAAAGCTGTCATCAAGGCAAAGGGTGGCTACTTTGAAGAATCTCAAATATAAAATATATTTTGATTTGTTTAACACTTTTTTGGTTACTACATGATTCCATATGTGTTATTTCATAGTTTTGATGTCTTCACTATTATTCTACAATGTAGAAAATAGTATAAAAAATAAATACAACTTTAATGAATGTTTAGTGTGTCCAAACCTTTGACTGGTATTTTACCCTTCTTCTTTATTTTTCTTCTCTATCTTGTCTTTCTATCTCTCCATCTACCAGGGCAAACCAGGTCTTCCCGGTGTCCAGGGGCCTATAGGACCAAAGGGAAGCCAGGTACAGTATGATCATTTGCCATGCACACGTACAAGGGTTGGTGTGAGTTTCACTTGTGGCTGACTCAGTGTGTGTGTCTGTGCTGACTCAATATGCGTGTCTGTGCTGACTCAGTGTGTGTGTGTCTGTGCTGACTCAGTGTGTGTGTCTGTGCTGCTCCCGGTAGGGTGACCCAGGAGTTGAAGGGGTGGGCATCCCAGGACCTCAGGTAAGACATTGTTTTTTAACATTTAGGTCAGGTGTGTCAAACTCATACCATGGAGGGCCTAGTGTCTGCGGGGTTTTTAGACATTCAACCCTCCGTGGAATGAGTTTGACTCGAAATCTAGGTAAACATTGAAGAGATTGTTCACCTCAAAATAAAAGTTTTGGTGGTGTTTTTCTGAAGCTTTCCCATACTTACTTTTTTTTATTACCCACATGTCCATTGGGCAACAACTGGTTGAATCAATGTTGTTTCCACATCATTTCAACCCCAAAAAAGTTTAATCAAAGTGGAAAACTGATTGGATCAATGTAAGGAAATGTCATATTTTTTTCACACAACTTTTAACTGAAATACAATGACATGTTGAAATGTTTTGTTGAATTCACTCAACCAAATATAAATCGAAACTAGATGTTGAACTGACGTCTGCCCAGTGGGTACCCTCTATCCAACTGTTCGAAATAGGTGTCAGGGTTATGTGGCAAAGTAATTCAGACACAATTATCCCCAACTGGTTTAGTAGAGGTATCAGACTTTCCCATATTTTAGCTGGAAATCTTCTATCTCTGAATTACCCTGGTCCATTCTCTCCTATCCTGGGATTTAGTCTGGAATTCCTTCTGGATCAACATGCTAACATTTCTTCTGGTTCAACATGTTAACATTCCATCTGGATCAACATGTTAACATTCCTTCTGGATCAAAATTCTAACATTCCATTGGGAACAACATGTTAACATTCCTTCTGGATCAACATTCTAACATTCCTTCTGGGTCAACATGTTAGCATTCCTTCTGGGTCAATATGTTAGCATTCCTTCTGGATCAACATGTTAACATTCCTTCTGGGTCAACATGTTAGCATTCCTTCTGGGTCAACATGTTAGCATTCCTTCTGGGTCAACATGTTAGCATTCCTTCTGGGTCAACATGTTAGCATTCCTTCTGGGTCAACATGTTAGCATTCCTTCTGGGTCAACATGTTAGCATTCCTTCTGGGTCAACATGTTAGCATTCCTTCTGGGTCAACATGTTAGCATTCCTTCTGAGTCAACATGTTAACATTCCTTCTGGATCAACATTCTAACATGTTAGCATTCCTTCAGGGTCAACGTGTTAGCATTCCTTCTGGGTCAACATGTTAGCATTCCTTCTGGATCAACATTCTAACATTCCTTCTGGATCAACATTCTAACATGTTAGCATTCCTTCAGGGTCAACATGTTAACATCCCTTCTGGATCAAAATTCTAACATTCCATTGGGAACAACATGTTAACATTCCTTCTGGATCAACATTCTAACATTCCTTCTGGATCAACATGTTAACATTCCTTTTGGATCAACATTCTAACATGTTAGCATTCCTTCTGGGTCAACATGTTAGCATTCCTTCTGGGTCAACATGTTAGCATTCCTTCTGGGTCAACATGTTAGCATTCCTTCTGGGTCAACATGTTAGCATTCCTTCTGGGTCAACATGTTAGCATTCCTTCTGGGTCAACATGTTAACATTCCTTCTGGATCAACATTCTAACATGTTAGCATTCCTTCAGGGTCAACATGTTAGCATTCCTTCTGGGTCAACATGTTAGCATTCCTTCTGGGTCAACATGTTAGCATTCCTTCTGGGTCAACATGTTAGCATTCCTTCTGGGTCAACATGTTAGCATTCCTTCTGGGTCAAAATGTTAGCATTCCTTCTGGGTCAACATGTTAGCATTCCTTCTGGGTCAACATGTTAGCATTCCTTCTGGGTCAACATGTTAGCATTCCTTCTGGGTCAACATGTTAACATTCCTTCTGGATCAACATGTTAGCATTCCTTCTGGATCAACATGTTTACATTCCTTCTGGATCAACATGTTAACAATCCTTCTGGATCAACATGTTAACATTACTTCTGGATCAACATGTTAACATTACTTCAGGATCAACATGCTAACTGTCTGCATCAGCATGCTAACATTCCTTCTGGATCAACATGTTAACAGTCTGCATCAACATGCTAACATTCCTCAAGTGTATAGGTAGTCAGATATAATGTATACACACACATGCAGGTTTGTGTACAAACACACACACACAAACTCACGCACACACATATGTGACACACACACACACACACACGAAGCAACGAGAGCATATGTGATGGGAAAGAGAGATGGAGTGAGGAAGACAATAACCAGACTTGTTCATGAAGGTTCTGCCATTGTTCTACTGTTGATGAATCATCTGTTTATCTCTGAGCTCAACTCACTACCCATCTCTTTAAACCTTTCTCTCGCTCTCTATCTCTGTCTCCCTCTCTCTCTCTCTCTCTCATATTTTCAGGGAGAAGAAGGACCCAGGGGCCTACCAGGGGTGGCAGTAAGTCATAAAAATAGTAGATAAAATAATGATGAAATGCATATTAAATATGATTGCCTCTAGTATGTACTGTATAATGGTCTCTGATGTCCCCTTCTATCATGTTAATTTTCATCATGCTGCTCCTCTACAGGGTCCTCAGGGAATTAGAGGACTTACTGGACCTGTTGGGCCTGCTGGGGACATGGTACACACACACACACACACACACACAGACCAAGGTAGCACGCATAAACACATATTATACGTGCATCAACACATAAACACACACACACACTCACGCGCACAGCCACACAAAGTTCTCATTCTTGTGTGTATGTATTTGCTTTTCACAGGGTCCTAAAGGAGAGGAGGGGCCTCCAGGGCCACAGGGGCCCATGGGTGTAGGAGTTACAGGACCCCAGGTAAGGTGTGTGTGTGGGTGTGTGTGTGTGTGCATATACTGTGTGCATGCATATGTGTATTAACTCTAGTCAAAGCCATTGAGTGATTGCTGTCTCCATACTTATCCCATTCCCAACCAAGGGTAAAGACGGCAAAGGCGGATCCAATGGAATCCCAGGAGCTGATGGAAGAGATGTGAGTGGCGTCACATTGAAAACACAACACAGTCACATAGTATTGGAATTGTATAGTCAGTGTGAATTGTATACCTTTCATAGTACTGTGTAATAGCGTGTGAGCTAAGATCACTAGTCTCTACAGTGTCAGTCAGTGTTTTTAAAGTTTAAAGATGATTATATTTAGTCTAATAACTAACGAAGGCCGCCTCAATCCATAACAGAGCCACAGTGTCTCCTGTCACCCCTCTCTGCTCCCGACTACTTTCCTTGCAAGCTTTATCGTCTGCAATGACAAGGCCACACTAACCGTGTGTGTTTGTGTGTGTGTTCTGTCTTGCAGGGAACTGACGGAGCCAAGGGGGACAAGGTAAGCCTAGCATTTGTGGAGATGAAGAGGTGTTAAGAGGTTTGGAGGCAGGGGATAACAGATGGTAATCACTGGGGATGCTTCACCATCACACACACACACACACTAACACGCACACACACTAACACACAGACACACCCTCAAGGCACAGACAGAGTAGCAGAGGAGGTGACAAGTGTGTGGGATCCAAATAGAAAAGGGAAGTAAAGGAGCCTTAAGAACAGGACTAGGACTATTAATTAGTTTTATCATCAGACCAACTGAACAGGACTAGGACTGTTAATTAGTGCTACCATCAGACCAACTGAACAGGACTAGGACTATTAATTAGTTTTACCATCAGACCAACTGAACAGGACTAGGACTGTTAATTAGTGCTACCATCAGACCAACTGAACAGGACTGGGACTGTTAATTAGTGCTACCATCAGACCAACTGAACAGGACTAGGACTGTTAATTAGTGCTACCATCAGACCAACTGAACAGGACTAGGACTGTTAATTAGTGCTACCATCAGACCAACTGAATAGGACTAGGACTGTTAATTAGTGCTACCATCAGACCAATTTAATAGGACTAGGACTAGGACTATTAATTAGAGCTACCATCAGACCAACTGAACAGGACTAGGACTATTAATTAGTGTTACCAGCAGACCAACTGAACAGGACTAGGACTATTAATTCGTTTTACCATCAGACCAACTGAACAGGAACTAGGACTATTAATTAGTTTTACCTTCAGACCAACTGAACAGGACTAGGACTGTTAATTAGTGCTACTATCAGACCAACTGAACAGGACTAGGACTATTTATTCGTTTTACCATCAGACCAACTGAACAGGACTAGGACTGGTAATTAGAGCTACCATCAGACCAACTGAACAGGACTAGGACTGTTAATTAGTGCTACCATCAGACCAACTGAACAGGACTAGGACTATTAATTAGATTTACCATCAGACCAACTGAACAGGACTTGGACTGTTAATTTGTGCTACCAGCAGACCAATATGAACAGGACTAGGACTATTAATTAGTGCTACCATCAGACCAACTGAACAGGACTATGACTATTAATTAGTTTTACCATCAGACCAACTGAACAGGACTAGGACTAGTAATTAGTGCTACCATCAGACCAACTGAACAGGACTAGGACTATTAATTAGTTTTACCATCAGACCAACTGAACAGGACTAGGACTATTAATTAGTGCTACCATCAGACCAACTGAACAGGACTAGGACTATTAATTAGAGCTACCATCAGACCAACTGAACAGGATTAGGACTATTAATTAGAGCTACCATCAGACCAACTGAACAGGACTAGGACTATTAATTAGTGGTACCATCAGACCAACTGAACAGGACTAGGACTGTTAATTAGTGCTACTATCAGACCAACTGAACAGGACTAGGACTATTTATTAGTTTTACCATCAGACCAACTGAACAGGACTAGGACTGGTAATTAGTGCTACCATCAGACCAACTGAACAGGACTAGGACTATTAATTAGTTTTACCATCAGACCAACTGAACAGGACTAGGACTGTTAATTAGTGCTACTATCAGACCAACTGAACAGGACTAGGACTATTTATTCGTTTTACCATCAGACCAACTGAACAGGACTAGGACTATTAATTACTTTTACCATCAGACCAACTGAACAGGACTAGGACTATTAATTAGAGCTACCATCTGACCAACTGAACAGGACTAGGACTATTAATTAGTGCTACCATCAGACCAACTGAATAGGACTAGGACTAGGACTATTAATTAGAGCTACCATCAGACCAACTGAACAGGACTAGGACTGTTAATTTGTGCTACCATCAGACCAACTGAACAGGACTAGGACTATTAATTAGTGCTACCATCAGACCAACTGAACAGGACTAGGACTATTAATTACTTTTACCATCAGACCAACTGAACAGGACTAGGACTGTTAATTAGTTTTACCATCAGACCAACTGAACAGGACTTGGACTGTTAATTAGTGCTACCATCAGACCAACTGAACAGGACTAGGACTGTTAATTAGTGCTACCATCAGACCAACTGATCAGTACTAGGAATATTAATTAGTGCTACCATCAGACCAACTGAACAGGACTAGGACTATTAATTAGTGCTACCATCAGACCAACTGAATAGGACTAGGACTAGGACTATTAATTAGAGCTACCATCAGACCAACTGAACAGGACTAGGACTGTTAATTTGTGCTACCATCAGACCAACTGAACAGGACTAGGACTATTAATTAGTGCTACCATCAGACCAACTGAACAGGACTAGGACTATTAATTACTTTTACCATCAGACCAACTGAACAGAACTTGGACTGTTAATTAGTGCTACCATCAGACCAACTGAACAGGACTAGGACTGTTAATTAGTGCTACCATCAGACCAACTGATCAGTACTAGGAATATTAATTAGTGCTACCATCAGACCAACTGAACAGGACTAGGACTGTTAATTAGTGCTACTATCAGACCAACTGAACAGGACTAGGACTATTAATTAGTGGTACCATCAGACCAACTGAACAGGACTAGGACTGTTAATTAGTGCTACCATCAGACCAACTGAACAGGACTAGGACTATTAATTAGTTTTACCATCAGACCAACTGAACAGGACTAGGACTGTTAATTAGAGCTACCATCAGACCAAGTGAACAGGACTAGGACTATTAATTAGAGCTACCATCAGACCAAGTGAACAGGACTAGGACTGTTAATTAGAGCTACCATCAGGCCAACTGAACAGGACTAGGACTAGGACTATTAATTAGAGCTACCATCAGACCAACTGAACAGGACTAGGATTATTAATTTGTTTTACCATCTGACCAATTTAACAGGACTAAGACTAATGAAATATGAATAAGACACAGTGGCAGAATAAATTCAATCTCAACATTGTTTCATCACAAAACCGGAGAGCAACATCTGTCCTGTGAAGTCCACAAAACATATTGCCTCTAACAAACGTTACATGACCTACAGCATGGTCAAGCAAGTTCATGTTAACAACATTTTGAAAACACATAACAACTATTGATTTAGAACCACAGAGTTAACGGAAGTCGCAAAGAAAACAGGAGCTGTTTCCGCTAGTCCAGCACCATTTCAACTTCGACATCATCAAATAACCTATGCTTAGTCTAATACAGTGACAACTAAAAGATACCAAAGACAATTTAGTCCAATCAATGTGTGCTAAATATGATGTGGCTCACCCTACTTGTAGAGAAAAGCCAATGCCATCATTCTCTCTTTCATGTTGCCAAAACAGTCTAGTACTCTGTCATACAATTCACACTTATAGTTTTTGTTGTGCTAGGCTACCTTGCTAAAGTTCTTGCTCGCTAGCCTAAATTCCATTCATGGGCAATGATTAGCCAGCTAGTTAACATTAGCCTACATCTAGCTACATGCTGAACTTCCATCCTCTCAGATCAGGGGCACAATGTATCATTGGATCAGGATCACAGTTATAATCATTGGCCAGTACTGAGAATTAGGTAAAACCAAGTCCAAATCCCTAATGGCTAATTTAGGAAAGGGCTGATTTTAGCTAGCTGGCTAGCCACTTGAGGATGCAACACAATGAGATTCAACAATATACTTTTTTTCTGTAAATTATATTTTTATTTTGATGTGAATACAAATCCAAACTGGCTTCCCTTGACACTCACTCAGTTTAGCTCAACACTGATTGGCTATTATTTAACCTTTTTTTAATATAGGGAGTCCAAATGCTTGCTGGCTTCCTTTGCATTCAATGCTACGGGCGGCAACAATGTCATACTCTTTTTTGACCAGACAGCATCAGATAGATGGGCTACACATACTGAGATAGAGGGGCTCTGTTTCGCTCGCTCAGATGCTTTCTCCAGTGAGATACATTCAGCCTCTTGCTAATTGAAGGAAAATTATGAAACACGGGACAGTCAAAATAAATTATTTTGATTTTCCAAAGATACATTTATTTTATGTTGTTTTTTGTTTTTTCTTGGTACATTTTTTGGGAGAAGCCTGTCTTCTCTTGGCATCCATGAATACACGCCACTGGTTATTTCACAGCTTCTCTGTGTGATCTATGAGAGGTCTGTGTTTTCAGGGTGAACCTGGAGACTGTAACTGTATCAGCCCTCCATACGCAGGAACAGGTGGACCGGTGAGTATGGCTAGGTCAACATGCACACACGCACACACACAGATCCACGCATACACACACACATGCCACAATGTGGCCATCTAAAACTTGTTTTGAGTTCAACTTCAGCGTAGTTATCTCTCTGCAGGGGACACACTCACACATACACACACACACACTCGGCTCTCTTTTAACTGGTTTTGAGTTAATCTGCAGTAATATGTTTTCACTGCGG
This sequence comes from Brachymystax lenok tsinlingensis, assembly GCA_030435695.1. Lineage (NCBI taxonomy): Eukaryota > Metazoa > Chordata > Actinopteri > Salmoniformes > Salmonidae > Brachymystax > Brachymystax lenok. Next base: position 25,475,022 of record CM059806.1, read on the forward strand.
GGTGTGAGTGTTTGTTCATGAACACATATGATCTGCTGATGATGTGCTCTGAATTTGACTACTCTTGCCTTGCAGGGAGCACCAGGAACTCTGGGAGGAAACACGTGGCAGGTCTGATCTCTCTGTCATCTACTAGCCATGTCTGCATCCTGGTATTCACTTGTGTCATTTGACTGAAAATCTACTGAATATGTGTTTGCTGTTGGAACAATTAGGCTACAAATGGTGCCTGTCAATGCTGTGTGGTTCGCTCAGTCACTGTGTGTGTGTGTGTGTTCCAGGGGCCTCCGGGACCACCAGGTCCTCCTGGTCCTCCTGGGCCACAGGGCTTCATCGGCATCACAGGACCCCAGGTAGGAGAGAGGGGGAGCAGGGTGGTGGGGTCACGTCAATTAACCCTTTACAACACAAAGGCAAGGGGTACTCCTTCCTTACCCATTCCTCTTAGCTCTGTACATCTTTAACCTCTCAAATATCATTCATAAACATGAATGTACCTTGGCTGTTCTATTTCTCTCACTCTTCTCTCTCAATTCAATTTCAATTTAAGGGCTTTATTGGCATGGGAAATGTATGTTTACCTTGCCAAAGCAAGTGAACTAGATAATAACATTCCACTAGATAATAACATTTCAAATGTAATAGTATGTCGATATACAGTGTTGTAACGATGTGCAAATAGTTACAGTACAAAAGGGAAAATAAATAAACATAAATATAGTTTGGATTTACAATGGTGTTTGTTCTTCACGGGTGCCCTTTTCTTGTGGCAACAGGTCACAAATCTTTCTGCTGTGATTGCACACTGTGGTATTTCACCCAATAGATATGGAAGTTTGTTAAAATTGGATTTGTTTTTTAATTCTTTGTGTCTGTGTAATCTGAGGGAAATATGTGTCTTTAATATGGTCATACATTTGGCAGAAGGTTAGGAAGTGCTGCTCAGTTTCCACCTCATTTTGTGGGCAGTGTGCTCATAGCCTGTCTTCTCTTGAGAACCTTTTTGTTTCTCATGATATGGTTGGTTCTAATTGTGTTGCTGTCCTGGGGCTCTGTGGGGACTGTTTGTGTTTGTGAACAGAGCCCCAGGACCAGCTTGCTTAAGGGGCTCATCTCCAGGTTCATTTCTCTGTAGGTGATGGCTTTGTTATGGAAGGTTTGGGAATCGCTTCCTTTTAGGTGATTGTTGTATTTAACAGCTCTTTTTGGGATTTTGTTAATTAGCAGGTATCAGCCTAATTCTGATGAGTCTCAATTTGGTGTTTGTCCCATTTTGTGAATTCTTGGCTGGTGAGCGGACCCCAGACCTCACAACCATAAAGGGCAATGGGTTCTATAAATGTTTGGAGTATTTTTTGCCAGATCCTATTGGTATGTCCAATTTTATGTTCCTTTTGATGGAATAGAAGGCACTTCTTGCCTTGTCGCTCAGATCGTTCACAGCTTTGTGGAAGTTACCTGTGGCGCTGATGTTTAGGCCGATGTATGTAACGTTTTTTTGTGTGCTCTAGGGCAACGGTGTCTAGCTGGAATTTGTATTTGTGGTTTTGGCAACTGGACCTTTTTTGGTCCAGTTGCCATGATTTACTGTCAGGGGCCAGGTCTGACAGAATCTGTGCAGAATATCTAGGTGCTGCTGTGAACGCGCACTGGAGACACGTGCGCAAAACTGCATAGCACGGTGTCTTACCAGTGCGACACTCCCTCCAGAGAGCACGAGGAGTTTGCTCAGGAGTCCATCCTGAACCGGCCAAACTCCCCGTGTGCCCCCCCAAAAAAGTTTTTTTGGGGCTGGCTTTCGGGCTTCCTAGCCAGGCGAGTCCCAACAAACTTCTCTCTCTCTGGACTCCATGCTCCGTAATATTCCTCACACCTGCTCCACTCAGTCCCCGCTACTTTTTCCTCCCTGGGGTGAAGATGCTCCGCCGTCTTCTCCCAAGGTCCCTTTCCATCCAAAATCTCATCCCATGACCAGGACCCCTTTCCATCCAAAATCTCCTCCCAAGTCCAGAACTCCCGGGTCTCTCGCTGCTTGGTCTTTTTATGGTGGGTTATTCTGTCACGATCTTCGGAAAGGACAGACCAAGGCGCAGTGAGGCATCCAGTATACATCTTTTACTAATTACGTAACTGGGCAAAACAACAAAACAAACAAAGATCGTAACGTTGAAAACATAACATGAAACACAATGAAGCTATGCTCAAACAATAACCCACAAAACCTATATGAAAACCCCAAACATATACACTGCTCAAAAAAATAAAGGGAACACTAAAATAACACATCATAGATCTGAATGAATGAAATAATCTTATTAAATACTTTTTTCTTTACATAGTTGAATGTGCTGACAACAAAATCACACAAAAATGATCAATGGAAATCAAATTTATCAACCCATGGAGGTCTGGATTTGGAGTCACACTCAAAATTAAAGTGGAAAACCACACTACAGCCTGATCCAACTTTGATGTAATGTCCTTAAAACAAGTCAAAATGAGGCTCAGTAGTGTGTGTGGCCTCCACGTGCCTGAATGACCTCCCTACAACGCCTGGGTATGCTCCTGATGAGGTGGCGGATGGTCTCCTGAGGGATCTCCTCCCAGACCTGGACTAAAGCATCCGCCAACTCCTGGACAGTCTGTGGTGCAACGTGGCGTTGGTGGATGGAGCGAGACATGATGTCCCAGATGTTCTCAATTGGATTCAGGTCTGGGGAACGGGCGGGCCAGTACTTAGCATCAATGCCTTCCTCTTGCAGGAACTGCTGACACACTCCAGCCACATGAGGTCTAGCATTGTCTTGCATTAGGAGGAACCCAGGGCCAACCGCACCAGCATATGGTCTCACAAGGGGTCTGAGGATCTCATCTCGGTACCTAATGGCAGTCAGGCTACCTCTGGCGAGCACATGGAGGGCTGTGCGGCCCCCAAAGAAATGCCACCCCACACCATGACTGACCCACCGCCAAACCGGTCATGCTGGAGGATGTTGCAGGCAGCAGAACGTTCTCCACGGCGTCTCCAGACTCTGTCACGTCTGTCACGTGCTCAGTGTGAACCTGCTTTCATCTGTGAAGAGCACAGGGCGCCAGTGGCGAATTTGCCAATCTTGGTGTTCTCTGGCAAATGCCAAACGTCCTGCACGGTGTTGGGCTGTAAGCACAACCCCCACCTGTGGACGTTGAGCCCTCATACCACCCTCATGGAGTCTGTTTCTGACCGTTTGAGCAGACACATGCACATTTGTGGCCTGCTGGAGGTCATTTTGCAGGGCTCTGGCAGTGCTCCTCCTTGCACAAAGGCGGAGGTAGTGGTCCTGCTGCTGGGTTGTTGCCCTCCTACGGCCTCCTCCACGTCTCCTGATGTACTGGCCTGTCTCCTGGTAGCGCCTCCATGCTCTGGACACTACACTGACAGACACAGCAAACCTTCTTGCCACAGCTCGCATTGATGTGCCATCCTGGATGAGCTGCACTACCTGAGCCACTTGTGTGGGTTGTAGACTCCGTCTCATGCTACCACCAGCATTCAAAAGTGACCAAAACATCAGCCAGGAAGCATAGGAACTGAGAAGTGGGTTGTGGTCACCACCTTCAGAACCACTCCTTTATTGGGGGTGTCTTGCTAATTGCCTATAATTTCCACCTGTTGTCTATTCCATTTGCACAACAGCATGTGAAATTTATTGTCAATCAGTGTTGCTTCCTAAGTGGACAGTTTGATTTCACAGAAGTGTGATTGACTTGGAGTTACATTGTGTTGTTTAAGTGTTCCCTTTATTTTTTTGAGCAGTGTATATGGTTCCCAATTAGAGACAACGACACACAGCTGCCTCTAATTGGGAACCATTACCCCAACATAGAAATATAACACCTAGAACATAAAACACGCCATAACCCAAAACCAAAACTAAACACACCAGCCTGTCTTCTCAGGCCTGAACGTGACAGTGGGGATAAGCTGCATCCTTGTCTCACCCACCGGCCCTGTGGAAAGAAATGTGTGTTTTTTGCTGCACACTCGTTGCACACTTGTTTGTGTACATAGATTTTATAATGGTGCATCTTTTTCCCCCAACACCGCTTTCCATCAATTTGTATAGCAGGCCCTCATAACAAATTCAGTTGTAAGCTTTTTTTAAATAAACAAAGCATGAGAAGACTTTGCCTTTTTTTGGTTTGTTTGTTTGTCAATTAGGGTGTGCCGGGTGAATACATGGTCTGTCATACGGTAATTTGGTAAAATGCCAATTTGGTCATTTACTCAGTACATTGTTTTCGCTGAGGAAATGTAAGTCTACTGTTAATGATAATGCAGAAGATTTTCCCAGGGTTGCTGTTGACGCATGGTATTTTTTTGTTAGGTTGTTGCATGCTTCATCATTGTTGTTAATTTTCTTAGCTTGTCTGCTTGACATTTTTGGATTTGACAGGCAAGCTGAGAGGTCAAATATACTGTTTAGGTTTTCTACTGCTAAGTTTACACCTTCACTATTGCAGTGAAACATTTTGTACAGGAAATTGTCTTGAAGGGATTGAATTTGTTGTTGCCTAATAGTTTTTTGATAGATTTCCACACTACTTTCCTTCCAACTATAGCATTTCTTAATATTTATTAGTTCCTTTGGCTTTGATGCCTCATGATCGAGCATATCTCTGTTCAAGTAAAGTGTGATTTTGCTGTGATCTGATAGGGGTGTCAGTGGACTGACTGTGAATGCTCTAAGAGACTCTGTGTTGAGGTCAGTGATAAAGTAGTTTACAGTACTACTGCCAAGAGATGAGCTATAGGTGTACCTACCATAGGAGTCCCCAGCATCCGACAGAGCTGCAGGAGTTGTGACCTGTTTTTGTTGGTTATTTTGTCATAATTGTGTCTAGGGGGGCATATGGCGGGGGGAACACCTCCAGGTAGGTGTTTGTCACCCTGTGTGCTGAGAGTTTCAGGTTTTTGTCCAGTTCTGGCATTCAGGTCACCACAGACTAGTACATGTCCCTGGGCCTGGAAATGGTTGATCTCCCCCTATAGGATGGAGAAGCTGTCATCGTAAAAATATGGGGATTCTATTGGGTGGATATAAGTAGCACACATGAGGCCATTTTTCTCTTTTGAGATATTTTCCTTATTCATTTCTAGCCAGATGTAAAACGTTCCTGTTTTGACAAATTTAATAAAGTGGGTTAGGTCTGCTCTATACCAAATTAGCATACCCCCTGAGTCTCTTTCCTGTTTCACAACTGGTAGTTTGGTTGATGGGACTACCAGCTCACTGTACCCTAGAGGGCAACCAGTGGGTCCGTCTCCTTTATACCATGTTTCTTGAAGTTTGACAACGTCTGTATTTCCAATTTCTTTGATGAAGTCTGGGTTCCTGCTCTTTAGGCCAAAGGCAGCTTTGTGTTCCATAGTGTTTTTTTCCAGTGTTGTTTTTGTGTGGTTTAAGCCCGGACCATCACGGTAGCTGTGAGCGGAGCATGTATATCTCTCTCTCTCTCTCTCTCTCTCTCTCTCTCTCTCTCTCTCTCTCTCTCTCTCTCTCTCTCTCTCTCTCTCTCTCTCTCTCTCTCTCTCTCTCTCTCTCTCTCTCTCTCTCTCTCTCTCTCTCTCTTTTCTTCTTTTTGGCACTCCATTGTTCTCACTCTTGTTCTTCATGTTTCTCTTTTCTATTCCACCGTCCATGTCACTTATTTCCTTTTCAGGTTTGGCTTGAATATTGGGTTCTAGCTTGGGCAGCTTGAGGTCGTGGCCAATGCAACTCAAAATAGCTAATTCTTTTATTAATCTTAAATTCTAAATGTAAACATGTTACACAATAGTAAAAGTAAATATGCAAGTACATTAAGAACTATTGCATAAATACAATAACATTTAAAGTCAACCGTATTCATGTAATGAAGCTCTATGCTATTGTTAAACTTGTGGGCTGTAAATATGTATATGTGTTAATGGGAGTCTTTGTTAAATCATAGCCCTGCTTTAAACATTCACTAACTCTTGTGGGAAGCTTTGGGATTGTTGACTATTTCTATCAGAATATGATACATTGGGATTGATGGGAATATTGATGATACTTCATTTGAAGGTTTGGTTATGAACTCCTTATACATAATTAAATAGTTATTTTAGCATTAGTACAATTATTATGAATTAAAACCTTCAAATAAAGTTTAAGGAGAATATTTCCTCAGATTTTGTGGGAAATGTTAAATCTAAACTAATTCTCAACAACAGTTTACACATGTAAACCAGGTTAATGGGAAACGAAGATGTAATATTGGTTCATGAAGACCAGGCTGAGTTCACTGTGTAAGAAAATAGATTGATTTGTCTGAATATGATGGTCATGTGTTCGTCAAGCACTGAACAATTTTGTGTGCATGAATCAAATTTGCACAAATATATCCTGTTCAAATCAAAGCACTTAAAAAAGATATATTGTTTGACCTCTTGCACAGTGATCCCTGCATGGTATTCAATCTGGTGTTGTGTTTTTTTTAAATTGACAAAATAATTAAACAATTTAAACCAACATGAATCAAACTATTTAAATTAATTTAAATAGTGCTTTAAAAACTAAAGAGAGAACACAGGTGAAAGAAGAAAGAGAGAACACAGGTGATTGGTTGTTCCTACAACCCTCCCCTCCCCCTGACTATTGGTGGAGAGGGATGTGGCAAGCCTGTGATAGGCTAAAACCAGTTGAATCTCAGTTCCTTCTTTCAGGGTAACCCTGGCAACGACGGGGTACCAGGGCAGCCGGGTCTGCCTGGGAGAACTGTAAGTAATCAGACAGAAGGGTTGGAGTCACTTCCATTCCAATTCAGACACATCGGAAAGTGATTTGAAAATCAAATTCCAGAATTGAGAAAAACAATATCAATGAATACCAATGACACTTTCTGATTCTAGAATTGGAATTCATTAGCTGTATTGTCTAAAAAAGATTTGACCCCAACCCCTGCCAGACAGAGGAGGCGGGGCTAGATGAGTGCTGCAGCTTTGTGATTGGACGATGCAGGCAGGGAGGAGCCTGGTTGGGTTGTAGGTCTGTGTTGTGAGTGGAGCACTCCGGCAGAAGTTCATTGAGGATCTCTAGACTTTGGGCATAACTATACAGTAGACACACCACGGCTTAGTATAGAACAATGAACGCACTCAGCTCAAAGACTTTTAGTGTTGAAATGCACTTTCTGCCTTTCAGAAAGACTTTTACCATTGATTTATACTGCAAAAGCATGCACGTACACACACACACATTGTTGGCGTAGTGTCATAAATGCAGTGTGTGAGTGCAGCCATTAGTTTGAGTCGAAAAGCTTTGCTATACTCTGTTGTCCAGCCTTGTTATGCTGAGTACAGTAGAGCCTGTAATTCTGCTGTTGAGAGGACTGCACTATGAGGCCTATTTTCCAGTTAGCTGGCATCCAGCTCAGCCCCTTGCCACATACATACATACACACACACACACACCTCCCCACAATAATCAATCTACCCACAGTGGAAACGTGGCTTCACAAACACACACACACACACACACACACACTCACATTATACACACTCACTAAGTGCTCCAGTCCTAACATCAGTAGACACCAGCTTCTCTCTAGCTCCATGGCCCTGCCTGCATGTTATATGTCAATGGATTTAAATGCCTAAAACAGACTATTAAAACGTTTCACTCTTAGATAAATTCTTAATTCACTCTTATCTTAATCTTAGCTAATAAAAACATCCTTAAAACCACAACATTATTATGAACGTAATTTAACAGACGAGTTAGTTGAATACAAAATGAATCCATTTAAAAAGGATAAAAGAACAATTTAGCAAAAGTAAAGGATATTTAAATAGGAGTATATTGAAAGTATAAAGTAAATATCATTGACATATAATGATTATTCTCTCTGAGACATCCTGTTAATGCACACAGCCTGAATTTAACAAACCTAATGAGCTGCATCATGCTAGCTCAAATGAGCTCTTCTGGCTAATAACAACCGTTTGAACAAAGCCAACAGATTTTGAAAGCAGGCTAAGTGCAATTCACAGGTTCTCTCACTGTGTGAAGGGCCCCACTGCTCAAATGTGGCAGTATTGTACTGTGAGTGGGTTTCCTGGTGTGATTGGAGTGGTGTTCCCTCTAGTGGCCTATGTGACTCTGGCCAAAAGTAATACACTACACGGGGAATTGAGTGCTATTTTGGAATTCTGAATGGACTGTACTGCAGTTCAGCACCGTTTGCACTGTGTTGCATCCAAAGTCAACTGTACCTATAAATTATAATTGTATTCCAACATTTTACTGTAGAAGGATGAAGTTGCCCCCTAGATGCTGATCTAAGATCAGGTTTACATTGGCAGCTCCCTAGTGGTTAAGGCTAGGGTTGTGTAGGATAAACTGATTATTGATCAGTTTCTAAGGGCAACATCTACTTGGAGCCTCCCTCCCTCTCCTTTACATTTTACTCTCCTCTCCCCCTCGGACTCCCCCACCCCCCACCCTTCCTCAGCATCTGAGGCTGCCTCAGGATGAGGACCCCAGTCGAGGAGATGGAGAGGTAAGACAGGAGGTAGAGAGCTGCACTCTGGGAAATAGAGTTATCTAGTAGTGCTCTTGGATTGATCTGCATGAGCTGTACTGATGTGATTATACATAACACAAACATGCATGAACTGTGTCCATGCAGTGTACATTGAGCTCACAGACTTCATGTCATCAAGTGTGTGTGTCCTCTGCTGCAGAAGGTGTGTGAGGACTGCTCCAAGGGCTTGCCAGGTGTACCAGGCATGGTGGGCACCAAGGGAGAGAAAGGAGACGAGGGCAAGACTGGCATAGGCCATGCTTCCGACGGCTGTGAGAGGGTGAGAGTCTGGGGGTGAGGGGTGTATTGGTTGGGTTCATGGGTGAGGTGGTTAAGGGGGCATATATATTGTTGGCTGGTCAGAATGAGACTGTAGAATCATGGAAATTCTAATTGATTCTTCTGGGTTAATGAATCTACTTCATTCTTCTAGGTTCATTTTATTTATTTCACCTTTATATAACCAGGTAGGCCAGTTTACAACTGCGACCTGACCAAGATAAAGCAAAGCAGTGCAACAAAAACAACTAAACAGAGTTACACATGGGATAGACAAACGTACAGTCAATAACACAATACATCTACATGATTTACATGATTCTTCATTGATTCATGAATCATAAGAATCAGTAACACTGTGAGTTTTGGTTCTGATTTTGACCCGATCTATCTAAAGCTTTGCCTAGGCAGAGTCATAGTTCTGAATCTACGACCTCTTTGTGTTTGTTACAGTGTTTCCTAAACCAAAGGCTGCAGGGGGAGGAGGCTGCACAGGTGCCTGTATGTCCACACAGTCTTTAACTATTAAACTCTCACAGTCACACACAACACGCACGCACATTCACACGCACACAGGCACACACACACTACGCACACACATACAGATAAATATTTATCTTATTTTCTATGTAGACCACCACCAACACCAATGGAGCTAATGGAGGCTGCTCTGGACCGGGAACACCAGGCCACCCAGGAACACCAGGATCACATGGAATAAGGGGAGAGACTGTAAGTGTGTGTTTGTTTGTTTATTTGTGTGTGTGTGTTTGTTTGCTTGATTGAGAGTGTGGTGAAATATAGCAAGTTGCGTGTTATTTGTGTGTTGAATCTCTAACAGGATGTACATTTCTGCCTACATTTTCCAGGGTCCTCAGGGGCAAAGGGGACAGGCTGGAGTACCAGGAAATATGGTGAGCTCAAAACGAGAGATTTTAAGGCATTATAACACTTCATAAGGCCATATAGAGACATTATAAGCCAGCACAACAGAGTCAAAGCATGGTGTCTATAAGGAGAACTGGGTTGTCTATCATAGCTAGAGGCAGGAGTTTTACCTGACCATACTGTACTAGATCAGGAAAAACTCCTGTCCCAAAGCAGACTTTCTGAGCTCTTGTTCTGTCGTGACTGGTTTCTTCTTCCTCTAATGGCTCTCCTACTGACTGTGCTTTACTGAATGTTAATTGACCACAGATGTTCTTCTGTTTATACAGTGACTGTTACACTGGAATGGCAAAGTCTATGTGTGAAGCACCTCTCTTTCTGTGCAGCATGTACACTACCTAAAGGATACATTTCTGTCACTAGTACTTATTTCATGTCATTATTTGGGCCATGTTCAACTACTTGAAAATGTGTCTTTCTTCATTTTCTTGGAAGGAATCACCGATCTGAACATGACTATGTAGCCTATTTACTTGCTTTCACCTTTCCCACTGTGTTAGATCAGTGCATACTTCCTGGAAGGTTGTGTTTCTAGTGTTGGACCATGGCCATAGTGTTTACGTGGCCTGTGCTTCTTAAAAAGCTTCATCAGGGAAGGATCATGCAGAGTAAAGCAACTTCATGTTGATACTTGAAATGTGAGGTCATAGACCACTCTAGTGGTAGGTCTTAGAACTACATAGGCCTTGAATTAAATTAGGCTGCTTCCCAAATATCCACCCTTCTCTCAAAGTTTGCACTTCCCATCGTGGATTTACCGAGTGTGGAAACTCTCTCCAGCCAATGATTACACCAATCCAACGTTTTTAAATCAATAACAGGAAGTGTGCACACTTTTGGAGAAGAGTAGAGATAGATGTGTTGCGCAACTATGGGGCTAAACAGACAGTTGGCTTAGATTGTTGACAACCTGTAAACTATATTTAGTTTCCAAATGTTTATTGAAAACATACATAGATTTGCACAAATTCGAACTTGTTGTCTCTCAAATACACTGTTACAGTTGTTAGTTAGCTAGCTGTGAATTTTAGCCATATTAGCATCAGTCAAAACACCTCAAAACAAGACATAGTATCAATAACAAGATACAACGAGCTGAAACTAGCGACCTACGATTCCCCACGTGGCAGCTTCTTGTCATTGTTGCTAGCTATCTGACCATTCAGAATCCTAACACCACACGGCCTCATCGACGCACGCGTATCATTTTGGTGAAGTTGTCAGCCAATTTCACCATATCCATGAGTATCCCTTCAGCTGATTGGAGTAGTATCTTAAGAGGCTACGGGTCAGTGTTGCTGTCTACAATGCTGAGCTTAGAACATTTGTTTTAGCTGCCCTTCTCATTGCCTGTTTCTCTACAGGGTCCTCCTGGTTTTCCTGGTCCTCAAGGCTCATCTGGACTTACTGTGAGTTTACTACATTTATATACTGTATTATACTATACTGTGTGTTTGTGTCTCGTCTCTCTCCATATCTTTCTTCTGCTTTGAAACTGGAAGAGATGGAGAACTGTTCTGAAAAGGAATAAATCCAAAACGGAAATATTGAATAAAAATGTTTAGAACATCTTGGTACCCCAAAAAATCAGTACATAAATGAAAGGTGAAAACAAAACACAAACATTTCGGCCTCAGGCCATCGTCAGTGTAAATTGTCGGCACACACAGCTGTCTTCTATTTCAAGGATAATTGCATACTTTTAAACTCCATCAACACTGTGTTGAATCTCTTTAAATCAGCAGGGGGGGTGCTCATAGTGATTTGGCTCTGCCATCCCCATCTCTCCAGCTCTTTAATGAAAGTTATTTCAGATGAGGAAACCATTCTATTGTCTCACAAGTTGTTCAATTATTTCCCCTGTCTAAGTGATGGAGAGTGGTAGTGCCATGCAGAGAGCACACCAACCCCCTTATATCATTCCATTGTTTTAGCGAATGGAAGTCAGTAATGGTTGAACAGTGCGAGCCCAGCATGGAATCCATTTTGAAACGTTAAGCAGCGTTAATTCCAGGTGTGTGTGTGTGTGTGTGTGTGTGTGTGTGTGTGTCTCTTCTGCACTCCACTTTGTATAATTTTCTCTCTGATTGAATAGTAGCAGCTGAGAATGATTTTATCGTAATGAAACTCTGCTACATTGATAAGACATTGAACTGAATCTATAACAGGGATTTGAATGGCTTTATGCTGTCAGTCGCCTTCTATATTAGAAGGGAGAGAGAGAGAACAGATATGGAGACAGAGAGGGGTAAGGAAGATAGCAATGGGGACAGAAAGTGAGAGAGAAGTGGGATAGCTAGAGAGAGAGCAACGCAGAGAGCCATCGTCTGAAATACATTGACTGCATTATCAATAAAATCCATAATAAATGAGTCCTTTGGCTGGTTTGGGGAGAGGGTTGCTGACTGTGAGGGTATCAGTATGATTTGGTCATGGAACCACATTGCCTGAGAGCAGCAGGTCACAGAAGAAGAGAGAAAGTCACATTTAGAAGTTCTCAGTGGAACATTGGTTGGAAAGAAGACTTTGCTGTCTCCCTCATACTGTATTGACTGGTCTTGTCCTTGGATGGTCCAGGTGTGTGTGTGTGTGTGTGTGTGTGTGTATAGGCCAGGGTAATGCTTTCTACCTCTGCAGTGTTTGTAAGTCTGAGTTAAGATTTGGACAGGCTAATCCATATTTAATTTAGTGTGTGTTCTACTTTTCCTCTCTCCCAGGGAATATGGGGATATGTAGCTACATTGCTGAGATGATGGAGATGACACAGATCGTTCTCATTCTGAACTCATAGTCCTCATTTCGCCTTTCTTTTGTGATCTCTTCTGTTTCTTTTCTAATTTAATTTTGTTCCCTCTCCTCATCTTTCCTTCCCTCTCCTCTCTCCCTCTCTCCCTCTCTAATCTTCTGTCCTCCCTCTTCGCCTCTCCCTCGCTCCGTCCCTCCTCTCCTCGCCTCTCTCCCTCTCTCCGTCCATTCTCTCTCCTCTCCAGGGTCAGCAGGGTGAGAGAGGAACAGCAGGACCACCAGGTGTGAAGGGTGAAACGGTGAGTCATGGCTACCCTCATCAATACATGTTAGATCAAGTTTGATTAGATACATTATTTATGCATCTTTATGGTCTTTCTCAGGGCCCTCCAGGGACTAATGGATACCCAGGTTCTATGGGACCACCTGGGCTTCCTGTAAGATATGTCAACTTCCTGTTTCATCACATTTATATGAATATTAATGAACATATTGAACATATTGATTGACTGACTGGCTGACTGATTGATTGATTGACAGGGCCTGAAGGGCGAGAGAGGGACACCAGGTGGTGCAGGAACGAAGGGAGAATCGGTAAACATGAACAAACACAGTCGTTAAACACTGTACATGTGATTGGGGTTTAACTTAATTTGGATAGTCTAAGAAACCTATGGTGTTTGAACAGAATATCTGTAGCAGTTGACATGTCAGATAGTGAGTAGATAACTTTGCATCTGTTGGGTTCTATTTTATTACTACAGTGAGTGTGAGATTGTGTCTTACCCCAGTCCTCTCCTACAGGGTCCACCAGGCAACCCAGGATACCAGGGAAAGGCTGGAGTAGCGGTCTGTAACCTCATTCCCTTTATCCCTCGCCCCTATAACTTATCATCCATATCCTCAACCCCTTTATCCCTTTATCCCTCACCCCTATAACCTATCATCCATAACCTCATCCCCTTCATCCCTCACCCCTATAACCTATCATCCATAACCTCATCCCCTTCATCCCTCACCCCTATAACCTATCATCCATAACCTCATCCCCTTTATCCCTCACCCCTATAACCTATCATCCATAAACTTATCCCCACTTCCTAATCCCTCGTCCCTATAATGTATCATCCATAACCTCATCCCCTTTATCCCTCGCCCCTATAACCTATCATCCATAACCTCATCCCCACATATGTATCCCTCATCCCTATAATGTATCATTCATAAACTCATCCCTCACCCTCTTTATCCCCACATTTTTACGACTTACACATAACCTCATCCATATCCCTGATCTTCATGACTAAGTCAGAATCTTGTCCTCTGGAGAATGTTCTGCTTTCAAGGTTTTGGTTCAAGTCTCTGTCCATGTTAAAATATTGCTGTCTGTTGGTCCAAAGGGACCCAAAGGAGAGGCTGGACTGGCAGGTTCCAATGGACCGAAGGGAGATCAGGTATAGTACAATGCAATATGCAATTCAAATATACGTTCCAAATGCTGTGTTCAAAAAACAGACTCTCAACACTCACACACATGCACACACACACACACACACACACTGATGTGATCCCCACCTTTTTTAGGGCTCCCAAGGGCAACCAGGATTCCCAGGGACACCGGTGAGTGGAGTCAAGTCTACTTTATGACTCTGTTAGTTAAATATGTGGCATGTGAACGTAGAAACTGGAGGAAGGTTGTGGTCAACTGTTGTGTCGTCAACTAACAATGATGATGACTGTAAGGTGCGTCACTTACCTCTTGATACTACATTTGAACTTTGTAGGGCCCCCCTGGTCAACCTGGGAAACAAGGAAGAGAAGGACCACCTGGACCCAAGGCTGACAAGGTAGAGCAGCTTATTATACTACATTTTGTTCTGTTTCATATATGTGTTTCTACTTAACAGTGAGGATACTGGTAATGTGTATCTCTGTCTGTCTCTCTCCCTCTCTCTTTCTGTCTCTCTCTCTCTGTCTCTGTCTGTCTCTCTGTCTCTGTCTGTCTCTCTCCCTCTCTCTCTCGGTCTCTCTTTGTCTCTCTCCCTCTCTCTCTCTGTCTGTCTCTCTCTGTCTCTCTCTTTGTCTCTCTCTCTCTTTGTCTCTCTCTGTCTGTCTCTCTTGGTCTCTCTCTTTGTCTCTCTCTCTCTCCCTCTCTCTCTGTCTTTCTCTTGCTCTCTCTCTCTTGCTCTTTCACGGTCTCGCTCTCTCGGTCTCTCTCTTTGTCTCTCTCTCCCTCTCTCTCTGTCTTTCTGTCTCTCTCTCAGGGTAATGATGGAGCGCAAGGTCCGCAGGGCTCGTCTGGACCTCCAGGTTCTCCTGGGTCTCCTGGCTTGCAGGTGAGTGTGTCTGTGTGCATTATCACAAGATATAGTGTGATTTATTTTTCACGAACAATGACTTTAAAGAATACTCTTCCCTCTCTTTGTGTGTGTGTGCCCCCAAAGGGACCTCCTGGATTTGAGGGATTGGATGGTAAAGATGGGAAACCAGGAATGAGGGTAAGAGGTAGTAGATATTATTGTTAGTCGAGGTAAGTAGTATGACTTGAATTGACCTCTCTCTCTCTCTCTCTCTCTCTCTCTCTCTCTCTCTCTCTCTCTCTCAGGGTGAGCCGGGGCTTCCAGGGACGGTAGGACCCAGAGGAATCCCGGTGAGTGCCCTTTCACCTTTATATGACCCCTACATGTGACCTCTACCCCTTCTGACAAAGCAGGACCTTGTCTCTTATCATATATCATTTCAAATGTATATACTCATTACTGTAAGTCGCTCTGGATAAGAGCATCAGCTAAATGCCAAATGCGAATGTAGAAATCCATCAAACATCACCCAAGATCTCACCTCCCATACAAGTATGCGTATGTATGTCCCTGATCTTACTGTATGTGCCAATCAGCTGCCCATGTTATTGGTTTCTGCTCTGTTTTCCTCAATGTTCTCTGTTGGGTATACTAGATAGACCTCATTATTTTTGCAAAGTTCAAAAGAAGGTGATCTAAAGGGCTGTCCAAAACAATGAAGAAAGCAGAAGGAAGAGAAGCAGGCCTTTGTGTCAGTCATTCTACATTCTGTAATAACTCAGTGTTTCTGTGTGTGGGTTTGGAGAGTGCAGGTGCTCAAATCAATGTGAGATTTCAAAGTGACGCATTTTGAAAGCTGTGTGTGAGATGTGATGTGTGTTGTGTTGAAAGCTGTGTGTGAGATGTGATGTGTGTTGTGTTGAAAGCTGTGTGTGAGATGTTTTGTTTTGAAAGATGTGTGTGAGATGTTTTGTTTTGAAAGATGTGTGTGAGATGTTTTGTTTTGAAAGATGTGTGTGAGATGTGTTGTGTTGACAGCTGTGTGTGGGATGGGATGTGTGTTGTGTTGAAAGATGTGTGTGAAATGTGTTGTGTTGAAAGATATGTGTGTTGTGTTGAAAGATATGTGTGATATGTGTTCTGTTGAAAGATGTGTGTGAGATGTGTTGTGTTGAAAGATGTGTGTGAGATGTGTTGTGTTGACAGCTGTGTGTGAGATGGGATGTGTGTTGTGTTGAAAGCTGTGATCGAGATGGGATGTGCGTTCTGTTGAAAGCTGTGTAAAATGCGATGTGTTTTGTTGAAAGCTGTGTGTGATGTGTGTTGTGTTGAAGGATGTGTGTGGTGTTGAAAGCTGTGTGTGATGTGTTGTGTTGAAAGCTGTGTGTGATGTGATATGTGTTGTGTTGAAAGCTGTGTGTGATGTGATGTGGGTTGTGTTGAAAGCTGTGTATGAGATGTGTTGTGTTGAAAGCTGTGTGTAAGATGTGATGTGTATTGTGTTGAAAGCTGTGTGTGAGATGTGATGTGTGTTGTGTTGAAAGATGTGTGTGAGATGTGTTGTGTTGAAAGATGTGTGTGATATGTGTTGTGTTGAAAGCTGTGTGTGAGATGGGATGTGTGTTGTGTTGAAAGCTGTGATCGAGATGGGATGTGCGTTCTGTTGAAAGCTGTGTAAAATGCGATGTGTTTTGTTGAAAGCTGTGTGTGATGTGTGTTGTGTTGAAAGCTGTGTGTGATATGTGTTGTGTTGAAAGCTGTGTGTGATGTGATGTGGGTTGTGTTGAAAGCTGTGTGTGAGATGTGATGTGTATTGTGTTAAAAGCTGTGTGTGAGATGTGATGTGTGTTGTGTTGAAAGATGTGTGTGAGATGTGTTGTGTTGAAAGATGTGTGTGATATGTGTTGTGTTGAAAGATGTGTGTGAGATGTGTTGTGTTGAAAGCTGTGTGTGAGATGTGATGTGTGTTGTGTTGAAAGCTGTGATCAAGATGTGATATGTGTTGTGTTGAAAGCTGTGTGTGAGATGTGTTGTGTTGAAAGCTGTGTGTGAGATGTGATGTGTATTGTGTTAAAAGCTGTGTGTGAGATGTGATGTGTGTTGTGTTGAAAGCTGTATGTGAGATGTGTTGTGTTGAAAGATGTGTGTGATATGTGTTGTGTTGAAAGATGTGTGTGATATGTGATGTGTGTGAGATGTGTTGAAAGCTGTGTGTGAGATGGGATGTGTGTTGTGTTGAAAGCTGTGATCAAGATGGGATGTGCGTTGTGTTGAAAGCTGTGTAAAATGCGATGTGTTTTGTTGAAAGCTGTGTGTGATGTGTGTTGTGTTGAAAGATGTGTGTGAGATGTGATGTGTGTTGTGTTGAAAGCTGTGTGTGAGATGTGATGTGTGTTGTGTTGAAAGCTGTGTGTGAGATGTGATGTGTATTGTGTTGAAAGCTGTGTGTAAGGTGTATTGTGTTGAAAGCTGTGTGTGAGATGTATTGTGTTGAAACCTGTGTGTGAGATGTGTTGTGTTGAAAGATGTGTGTGATATGTGTTGTGTTGAAAGATGTGTGTGAGATGTGTTGTGTTGAAAGCTGTGTGTGAGATGGGATGTGTGTTGTGTTGAAAGCTGTGTGTGAGATGTGTTGTGTTGAAAGATGTGTGTGAGATGTGTTGTGTTGAAAGCTGTGTGTGAGATGGGATGTGTGTTGTGTTGAAAGCTGTGTGTGAGATGTGTTGTGTTGAAAGATGTGTGTGAGATGTGTTGTGTTGAAAGCTGTGATCAAGATGGGATGTGCGTTGTGTTGAAAGCTTTGTAAAATGCGATGTGTTTTGTTGAAAGCTGTGTGTGATGTGTGTTGTGTTGAAAGATGTGTGTTGTGTTGAAATATGTGTGTGATGTGTGTTGTGTTGAAAGCTGTGTGTGAGATGTGATGTGTATTGTGTTGAAAGCTGTGTGTGAGATGTGTTGTGTTGAAAGATGTGTGTGAGATGGGATGTGTGTTGTGTTGAAAGCTGTGATCGAGATGGGATGTGTGTTGTGTTGAAAGCTGTGTAAAATGCGATGTGTTTTGTTGAAAGCTGTGTGTGATGTGTGTTTTGTTGAAAGCTGTGTGTTTTGTTAAAAGCTGTGTGTGAGATGTGATGTGTGTTGTGTTGAAAGCTGTGTGAGATGTGTGTTGTGTTGATAGCTGTGTGTGATATGTGTTGTGTTGAAAGCTGTGTGTGATATGTGTTGTGTTGAAAGCTGTGTTTGAGATGTGATGTGTGTTGTGTTGAAAGCTGTGTGTGATATGTGTTGTTTTGAAAGCTGTGTGTGAGAGGTGTTGTGTTGAAAGCTGTGTTTGAGATGTGATGTGTGTTGTGTTGAAGCTGTGTGTGATATGTGTTGTGTTGAAAGCTGTGTTTGAGATGTGATGGGTGTTGTGTTGAACGCTGTGTGTGGGATGTGATATGTGTTATGTTGAAAGCTGTGTGTAATGTGTGTTGTGTTGGAAACTGTGATCAAGATGTGATGTGTGTTGTGTTGAAAGCTGTGTGTGAGATGTGATGTGTATTGTGTTGAAAGCTGTGTGTGAGATGTGTTGTGTTGAAAGATGTGTGTGATATGTGTTGTGTTGAAAGATGTGTGTGAGATGTGTTGTGTTGAAAGCTGTGTGTGAGATGGGATGTGTGTTGTGTTGAAAGCTGTGATCAAGATGGGATGTGTGTTGTGTTGAAAGCTGTGTTAAATGCGATGTGTTTTGTTGAAAGCTGTGTGTGATGTGTGTTGTGTTGAAATATGTGTGTTGTGTTGAAAGATGTGTGTGATATGTGTTGTGTTGAAAGCTGTGTGTGATGTGTGTTGTGTTAAAAGCTGTGTGTGAGATGTGATGTGTGTTGTGTTGAAAGCTGTGTGTGATATGTGTTGTGTTGAAAGCTGTGTGTGAGATGTGATGTGTATTGTGTTAAAAGCTGTGTGTGAGATGGGATGTGTGTTGTGTTGAAAGCTGTGATCAAGATGGGATGTGCGTTGTGTTGAAAGCTGTGTAATATGCGATGTGTTTTGTTGAAAGCTGTGTGTGATGTGTGTTGTGTTGAAAGCTGTGTGTGATGTGTGTTGTGTTGAAAGATGTGTGTGATATGTGTTGTGTTGAAAGCTGTGTGTGATGTGTGTTGTGTTAAAAGCTGTGTGTGAGATGTGATGTTTGTTGTGTTGAAAGCTATGTGTGAGATGTGATGTGTGTTGTGTTGAAAGCTGTGTGTGATATGTGTTGTTTTGAAAGCTGTGTCTGATGTGTGTTGTGTTGAAAGCTGTGTGTGAGATGTGATGTGTGTTGTGTTAAAAGCTGTGTGTGAGATGTGATGTGTGTTGTGTTGAAAGCTGTGTGTGAGATCTGTTGTGTTGAAAGATGTGTGTGAGATGGGATGTGTGTTGTGTTGAAAGCTGTGATCGAGATGGGATGTGCGTTGTGTTGAAAGCTGTGTAAAATGCGATGTGTTTTGTTGAAAGCTGTATGTGATGTGTTTTGTGTTGAAAGATGTGTGTGATGTGTGTTGTGTTGAAAGATGTATGTGATGTGTGTTGTGTTGAAAGCTGTGTGTTTTGTTAAAAGCTGTGTGTGATATGTGTTGTGTTGAAAGCTGTGTGTGATATGTGTTGTGTTGTAAGCTGTGTTTGAGATGTGATGTGGTGAAAGCTGTGTTTGAGATGTGATGTGTTGAAAGCTGTGTTTGAGATGTGATGTGTGTTGTGTTGAAAGCTGTGTGTGATATGTGTTGTGTTGAAAGCTGTGTTTGAGATTTGATGTGTGTTGTGTTGAACGATGTGATCGAGATGTGATGTGTGTTGAAAGCTGTGTGTGAGGTAAGCTGTGTGTGATCGAGATGTGTGTTGTGTTGAAAGCTGTGTGTGGGATGTGATGTGTGTTGTGTTGAAAGCTGTGTGTTGTGTTGGAAGCTTTGATCGAGATGTGATGTGTGTTGTGTTGAAAGCTGTGTTTGGGATGTGATGTGTGTTGTGTTGAAAGCTGTGTGTAATGTGTGTTGTGTTGGAAACTGTGATTGAGATGTGATGTGTGTTGTGTTGAAAGCTGTGTTTGGGATGTGATGTGTGTTATGTTGAATGCTGTGATCGAGATGTGATTTGTGTTGTGTTGAAAGCTGTGTTTGGGATGTGATGTGTGTTGTGTTGAAAGCTGTGTGTAATGTGTGTTGTGTTGGAAACTGTGATCGAGATGTGATGTGTGTTGTGTTGAAAGCTTTGTGTGAGATGTAATGTGTGTTGTGTTGAAAGCTGTATGTGAGATGTGATGTGTGTTGTGTTGAAAGCTGTGTGTGAGATGTGATGTGTTTTGTGTTGAAAGATGTGTGTGAGGTGTGTTGTGTTGAAAGCTGTGTGTGGAATGTGTTGTGTGTTGTGTTGAAAGCTGTGCGTTATATGTTATATGTGTTGTGTTGAAAGCTGTGTGTGAGATGTGATGTGTGTTGTGTTGAAAGCTGTGTGTGAGGTAAGCTGTTTGTGAGATGGGATGTGTGTTGTGTTGAAAGCTGTGTGTGAGATGTGATGTGTTTTGTGTTGAAAGCTGTGTGTGAGGTGTGTTGTGTTGAAAGCTGTGTGTGGAATGTGTTGTGTGTTGTGTTGAAAGCTGTGCGTTATATGTTATATGTGTTGTGTTGAAAGCTGTGTGTGAGATGTGATGTGTGTTGTGTTGAAAGCTGTGTGTGAGGTAAGCTGTGTGTGAGATGGGATGTGTGTTGTTTTTCAAAGCTGTGTGTGAGATGGGATGTGTGTTGTGTTTCAAAGCTGTGTGTGAGATGGGATGTGTGTTGTGTTGAAAGATGTAATTGAGATGTTATGTGTGTTGTGTTGAAAGCTGTGCGTGAGATGTGATGTGTTGAACGCTGTGATTGAGATGTTATGTGTTTTGTTGAAAGCTTTGGTTGGGATGTGATGTGTGTTGTGTTGAAAGATGTGTGTGATGTGTGTTGTGTTGAAAGCTGTGTGTGAGATGTGTTGTGTTGAAAGCTGTGATCGAGTGGAAGGCCCTAAAAATGGTAAAATACCCTAGTCTTAGACTGTTCTCTGCTACCTCTGCTAAGTCTAAGTCCAAGAGGCTTCTAAACAGCTTCTACCCCCAAGCCGTTAGACTCCTGAACATCTAAACAAATGGCTACCCAGAGTATTTGCATTGCCCCCCCCTCTTTTACACCGCTGCTACTCTCTGTTGTTATCATCTATGCATAGTCACTTTAATAACTCTACCTACATGTACATATTACCTCAACTAACCAGTGCCCCCCGCACATTGACTCTGTACTGGTACCCCCATGTATATAGTCTCGCTATTGTTATTTTACTGCTGCTCTTTAATTACTTGTTACTTATATTTCTTATTCTTATCCGTATTTTTTTAAACTGCATTGTGGGTTAGGGGCTTGTAATTAAGCATTTTACTGTAAGGTCTACACCTGTTGTATTCAGCGCTTATAACTAATACAATTTGATTTGATTTGATGTGTGTTGTGTTTATTGTTGATCTATCTGCTCTCAGGGTTTCAAAGGGAAGCACGGACATGTTGGCTTCCCTGGACAGAAGGTGAGTCAACCACACACACACACCCTACTCTCTTCAGTGTGTCTGTTTGATGTCTGCTACCGTACAGTACACCAATAATGATTATTAGCCCGTTGTTATGGATGCTGGGTACTCCCTCACCCCTCTTTTCCCTCATACTCTCCATTTCTCTCTTCCTCTCCCTCCATCTTCCTCCTCTCTTCAGGGTGATGCTGGACCTGTAGGCCCACCGGGGACATCTGGTAGACCAGGACTTGAAGTGAGTCAAACCAAACGTTTCATGCACCTGCTCAGTTCATGTTGTTTGATGTTTGAATGATGTTCATATGAAATTAATGAGTGGTAAATAAAACCAATGATGATGTTGTCACTATGTGCCAATGAATTATGACTGTGTGTTGAGTCTCATTGAAACAACCTTTTAACTTTTTCAGGGTGACGCCGGAGCCCCAGGGCCTCAGGGTCGACCCGGTCCCCCAGGACAGCTTGTGAGTACATGACCTTTAACCTTTCACTTATATGAGTCTTGGTTTATGTGGTTGTATAGAGTGTGTCTGTTAATAAGGTTTGTCTGTGTGCAAATGTAGCTACCAGGTAATTTTTTTTTGGTAGGGTTCTGCAGGAGCAGTGGGGCCCCCAGGACCGGCAGGCCCAGCAGGAGTGGTGAGAGGAAATATTATCATCATCAATATGTATTTTCTAATGTAGAAGGAACGGTTATCAAACCATGTGTCATCTGAACACAACCCTGGTTTATCTGCATGATTAAATTCCGTGTTAGCGTTGTGTTCTGTCTCAGGCAAGGCTAACCATGACTCTTCCTCTGTTGTTTTTCTCTCTTTCTTCTCTCTCTCTCTTTCTCATTCTTTCTCTTTCTCTCTCTCATTCTCTCTCTCCCTCTCTTTCTCTCTCTCATTCTCTCTCTCCCTCTCTTTCTCTCTCTCATTCTCTCTCCCTCTTTCTCTCTTTCTCTCTGTCTGTCTCTCCCTCTTTCTCATTATTTCTCTTTCTTTCTCTCTCTCATTCTCTCTCTGTCTGTATCTCTCTCCCTCTTTCTCATTCTTCCTCTCTTTCTCTCTCCCTCTCTTTCTCTCTCTCTCTCTCTCTCTCTCTCTGTCTGTCTGTCTGTCTGTCTGTATCTCTATCTATCTCTCTCTCTCTCACTCTCTCTAGGGTATAAAGGGGGAGAAAGGCCAGGCTGCAGACAGAGGGCTACCAGGGATGGTTGGCCCTGCTGGACCCCCTGGTCATCCAGGAATGATGGTCAGTACACATAATCCTATTGGTTTCAACAAGATGCACATAGAAGATGATAGATATGCATGTCCTTGTTCCGTGTTGGTAGCATGAGGACGAGTTGAACCTGAATCACTGTTTTCTCTCCTTCTTCCTCGGTCTCTCAGGGAGAACCAGGCAGTGATGGAGCTGCGGGTAAAGACGTGAGTAACCCTTCTGATGTGGTGTTTGTCATGATGACAGAAACATGAATGTAGCTGTATTATATTTACAACCTTGTTCTCTTACGGTCCTCTTCTCCTGTTCACAGGGATCACCTGGTCTGCCAGGAGACAATGGACAATGTGGTCAAAAGGTAAGAGTCACTGCTCTCCAGTGTGTGTGTTTGTCTGTGTGTGTGTGCGTGTGTGTGCGTGTGTGTGTGTGTGTGTTTGTCGGCAAAGACAAATTACCACCAGCAGCCACGCTATTAAACCACTGGTTTTGGCTTATTCAGCAGACTCCCTAACCCAGACATTTATTATGCCCCAAATGGCATCCTATTCCCTATATAGTGCACTACTTTTGACCAGAGAGCCCTGGGCCCCTTCAGTTGACTAACCCCTTTTGGCATCATCCTCCATTTTCTACATTCACCTCAAATACCCTACTTTCCCTGGCAGTACCTCATACTACTTAACCCTCTACACTAGATACAGTAGTTACCAATAGAGTTATTCTCTGTCCCTTGGATAATGCTATTAACTGCAGGCGCTACATGAGATGAGGCGATTTGTCATTGTGACAGGAAGGTATTGTCAGGGCTTTTAGCTGTAGTGGTACAAATTACAGAGGAGC
This sequence comes from Brachymystax lenok tsinlingensis, assembly GCA_030435695.1. Classification (NCBI taxonomy): domain Eukaryota; kingdom Metazoa; phylum Chordata; class Actinopteri; order Salmoniformes; family Salmonidae; genus Brachymystax; species Brachymystax lenok. Next base: position 25,498,497 of record CM059806.1, read on the forward strand.
TCTCCTCTCTTCTCCTTCTTCTCTCCTGTCATGGTCGGGGTCCAGGGTCCAGTGGTGACGTGTAAACATTAGCCCTTCAGAAATGCCTGCTTTGTTCCATATCCATCACAGATGTCAGTCTGATGCTGTTTACAATATAGTGTGTAGGGTACTTACAGAGTGTGTTTACCAACACAGGGAGGCTGTGGATGCCTCCCAAATGGCACCCTATTCCCTGGTCAAACAGTGCACAATATAGGGAATAGGGTGCCATTTGGGAGGAGTTAAGTGAGGAATGCTCTAAAGGCAGGGTTGGACTGTTACAATCTAAAGTAGACACTGTCCCCTTGTTGACTTGACTCTCCTTCAAGGGTCTGACTGGACTGTATAGGTTGGAACAGTTAGCAGTTGGATTGTTGAAGAAACATGGGTGCCAGTGTGCAGGAGTTTATTCATCTTTTCAACCTTCAATATTAAAATCTGTTGTCAGTGGTACAACAGTGCTTTTCGGTGAACGCATCTCATCTCTTACCTCTCTCTCTCTCTTTCTCTCTCTCAGGGTGAAGCAGGTACCCCAGGTCAGAGAGGTGCTCCAGGGGAGCGAGGTCGCCCGGGACCCCCTGGCGGAGGGGGGTACTCCTCCAAGGCTGATGCCCCTATGATGGGCCAAGTGGGACCCAGGGGAGAGAGGGGCATGCCAGGCTCACCAGGCACTGCAGGCTCCCCCGGACCTCCCGGAATACCAGGCAACGAGGTGAGACCTTAGTTACTGGGATGAATTGCATTGATTATGAATACCAGGCAACGAGGTGAGACCTTAGTTACTGGGATGAATTGCATTGATTATGAATACCAGGCAACGAGGTGAGACCTTAGTTACTGGGATGAATTGCATTGATTATGAATTGATTACTTGTCATGTTCTTGTTTGTTCCACAATGTCTAATGGAACGCTAAACCAACAGTTTGGTCAACAGACTAAAACTCAAAAGACCCAACACGGTTTTTAGTTATGAGATGAGGTGATTCATGTATTATGTGTGCAGTAGTTAGGTCCTCTTTCATACTGTATATCCTTCTGTTTCTCTCCACAGCCTGTGGTCAACTATGACAACATCAAGGACTTCATTCGCCAGCAGGTCATCAAGATCTTTGATGGTGAGAACCTCTTCTTATTTTCTTTTGCATTTATCACCCAGACACGGCAAAGATCTGTCTGTCCTTCCTAACTGAGCTGCAGGAGAGAATGGGAACTTTTTTATTGATCAGGTTTATCATCTATGATTGTACTGTATCTTTCCCCCTACAGAGAGGATGGCCTACTTCATGTCTCGTATGCCGCAGCCACAAGAGGTGTCATCTCCCGGTCGTCCTGGCCCCCAAGGGAAGGATGGTAACCCAGGCAGAGATGGGACTCCAGGAGCCCCAGGACAGCCAGGACAGATAGGTAGAGAGGGCCGCCATGGACCCTTGGGACCACAGGGTGAGTCTAGACCACACGTTTTATTCATGATTTTTATTATCTTGTCATAAGGGTTAAATACCATGGTCATGATAAACTCATAGGAGACCATAAACAGTTATGACAAGTGATGTCAACTTAGTGTAATTTACTTGACATTAAGGTTAGTTACTCTCTCAAGTAATGTCCACTGCCGTGTCTGCAGGTCCACGAGGACTAAAGGGAGAGAAAGGTGACAAGGGTGTAGGGGAGATGGGTGACAGTGGACCCCCAGGAGCACCAGGTAAGACCAACTTCAGGCTGTCTAAATAATTTACCCTAAATAAGTTAGATCTTTAAATTGAAACTGCTCTTTTATAATGATTCAATTGTATCCAGTGCTTCAATGATGCCCTCTGTCCCTTCATCAATGATCTTACTCCCCCCACCCACCCAGGTGTTCCAGGCCCCCAGGCTATGGTAAGATGGGCCCCAGTGGCCCCGTGGGTCAGCAGGGGGTCCCTGGAGTCTCAGGAACCCCTGGACAGCCGGGTCAGAAGGGCAGGGAGGGCCGGTGTAACCCCTCTGACTGTATGAGCCAACCAATAGAGTGGAACCCTAAGGGCCCTCCCATCAAGGGCCCCTACTAGAGAGAAAGTATTGAAGAGGAGAGGAGGAGAGAGATAGAAGAAACCAACCCAAAGACCAGAAGGCACTAGAGAAAGTGGGGAGGAGGGGAGAAGAGAGATCAGATCAAACAGAAGACCAGAGCTACCGTCCGATCAACAGAAATCATCCCAGGAGAACAAATGAATACTGAAGCACCAATAGTTGATGTGGAGGACCCATCCCTAATTCATCAAAGGGTTTGCCAGTTAGCTGTCCTCCTCACCGCCTGTGTAGAAAATATATGTGTGTAGGACCTTCCTCTAACTGAAGCCTTAGTACCGGCTAATGTCGCTTCAATAAAGGAGATATTTGGACGCTGTGCTATCCTGCCTCTCCTCTTTTTCATATATTTTCCCAACTTTAGCTGCCAGCTCTTTCTATATGTTAGACATGTTTATTTTGACAATAACAGCAAGAGCATATCCAGCCTTTGAAAAACGACCTGCAAATTATTCCTCATCTTCACGATCATCCTCATCTTCATTCTGATTATAAAATGTGCCCATTGGGAGTATTAGGCAGCTACCTTGTGATATTCTGCTTCGATCTAGCTTCTGTCTAGCCATAGAAACAAAATTAATAGAACTGGCATGGCACTCCCATTTCAAATTCCCATTCTAGTCATTCTATCTCTTTGTACTTTTTGTCTGATTTCTATGCTTGAATATACTCCCTCATCACTTGAATGATGTCTGATGCTTTAACAGATCTGTACGCTATATCCTCAAATAATGGCCTTATGAAAAGTTCTCACCTTCTCTTCCCTGTTTGCATGAGAAGAACATAATGTACACCTCCCAAGAGTGCCTGTTCTGTACATATTTCTATTTATGTGTAATAGCTTTTTATGCCTTTTGTATTTTGGATTTGGCGTCAACATGGCTAACCGTGTTTTCATTATGGTCAACTGTCAGGAATCCACATCGAGTGTGGTTTTTATAAGCTTTCAAAGTGCAGTCATTTGTTCATAAAGAAATTAATTGGAGAGAAATGTGCTTTTTGTGTGAAAGCAAATTGGATTTCTATATGGTGGTATAATTATGCTTTGGAAGATATTTTCATGTGTGCCTTTGTATAAAGTACATGACATCATTTTCAAATCTGCCTCAAAACTGGCTCATTTGCTCGTCCAGCACACCACTTGTTACTGTAACTGAAGTAACAGATCAACTGTAAAGGGATCATTTGCTCGTCCAGCAAGCCACTGGTTACTGTAACTGAAATTGGGTTGCAAAATTCAGGTAACTTTCCAAAAGTTCCCAGGGTTTTCAGAAATCCTTGTTTGGAAGACGGAGGGGATAAGCAGAAAATCCATAATCCTCCAACCAGGATTTATGGAAAACCTGGGGATTTTGGGCAAGTTACCATAATTTTACCATGCTTAACGGAAATAGAAAAACAGGCTGAATTTTCATAGGAGAGGCTGTTTAGCATCTTCACCCAAACCTTCGCTGGCATCACTGTGCCAATCAGCTTCTCCTCGTATCCATTACTGAGTACAACTTGTATGTCCCCTGCCTTGTATGTTGTGGTGTTTTGAATGTCTGCAGTTTTACCTGACATCTATACACTACAGGCCAGGGTGTCAGTAACCACTAGCTGTGTAAGGGGTTTGTCACCATGTTTAGATTCATATGGATGTTCTGAGTTGTTATTGGAAGGGCCACAAGGTTTTCCTGATGTTTTGACCTGTCCATAGTAGTTCCTGGTCAGGAAAACCTACTGACCCTAGTTATACTGAACAAAGCACCCTTATAGTTCTCCCCTCTTCATTCCTAGCTTTCATAAACATCTTGTTGAAACAACACCACTGTTCCCCTGCTACTCTCAGTATATCTGTTGATGTGTGTTTTATGTTGGCATCACTTTTTATAAAGATATGTTGTTTTTTTAATGAAAACTTTTCAGAAAAAGATAATAAAATGTTTTAAGCAGATGTAATCTGGTCAGAATGTTGTTGTTGATAAACACATTTTACACAACAAAGTATAAAATGTGACTCAGTTTTACCATACTTACCATCAATGTCTTTTATTGGAATGCCTTTTCTTTGTTCTCTGATTGAAAGCACACTAGGTCACACTAGAGACAAAAGGTTAACTAGCGCTCCAATTAAATGATGGAGCTTTGCAAGTAAGCAGAGTGCTAGAGCGGCCTACTACTTTATGAATGAGTCCAAGTGGAAAACTTTTCAAGTAAGGCCTTCACAGAAGCTTAACTTCTGCAGCTTTAAGAGCATGACGTTGTATTACACACAGGATAGGGCAGGATAAACTGCTGATGATTCAGCAGAAATACAACTAAAGAAGGCCAGAAACTGAACTGGGTGTTTTGGGACACTAAATGGTATAGGCTTTATACCCAGAATACCTAGCCCTACAATAGTGTATGCCATTATCCTGTAGTCTAGGCAGTAAACTACATGCAGTTATGCAGCACTTAACTCCTCACCTTTTCGTATTTTCTTGGAAAACAGTTAGCAACCAACTTAAAGGGTGCATCACCAGCAACGACTAGACTGGAGTGTGGCACACAGACAGAGAAAGTCTAGACTCTATCCATTAACCCGACTCTAAGCCCAATCGTTTCTTTTCAGAGCTCCAACGGTTCCCACATGAGAAAGAAGAACATTCAGGTTTTTACAAAACGTTATTCTTTATTGGTTTGGAATTGGTTGACCTGAACAACCAAGGGAAAAAAATCTAACGTAAGTCTTTACAGATGAATCATATAAGAACAACAAATAGAATAGTTTCTGTTAATTAAAATAATCAATCCTGGTTGTTGTTAGAATGTTGACATTGATTGACTCCATGGAAGTTGGTTGACAGTGCCATAGAAATATTGATTAGTGTAACTGATCTGTTTGGAAAAGCAGTCATTTGAACTTTGACACTTTATTGCTGATGAGGTTCATTAACACACGGGTTGTTTTGGTCGGTTCATATTCTAACCCATCCTCTTTTTTTTCTCTACATAAAATCAACACACATTTACAAAGATTTACAGCACTGAATTATGGGAGATAGATGGGAGTGCCCATCAGGATATGCTGTTGCCAGGCAACTAGAGGAAGAGATCAAATCTAAAGAAATCATTTGTAAATGAGGCGACAGTAGACGGGGGTGGCAATGTACATGTGAGACAAAAAAGGGTCTTTCACTATTTCACTCAAGCATACAGGCGACAGGTTTAGCAATACATCTTCCAAAGGTACGGTATGGAGTGTGGACTTCGATTTTAATATTTTATTGGTACTTTTGTTTACACTTGTACGGCACTTCGTGTTTGGTGGGGAGTGGAGGTGGGCATATGCTTGCATTATTTGCTTCAAAACATATTTAAATATTAATATTTCAGATATAAATCAATACAATTTAAAGTGACCACGGTACAAAACAAAAGCACCAATCAATGGACTCAAAGTATATCTCTGCTCCTCCCAGTCCTGGGGTTACGGCTGATGATGACATCATCAATGATGTCACTGGATGTGGTATTCAGATGTCACTAAGTCTCTCTCTCTCATTCTCTCTCCCTCTGACATTTACATCCGCCAATCCCTGGCCAGAGATGATAAATTCAGAGGGGTGTTATTGGCTGTGAGTGGCTGTCATCATGGTGATTTAAAGTGGGTGGGTGTGGTATGTGCTGCAAACAGTCTCTAAACAGTAGAACTGAATGTTGTCAGTTTAGGGGTCGAGGGACAACATCATTCACGATAGTATTGCCCCCACTTCTCGCTCTTAATGGTATCCAATGAAGGAGAGTGGTCTCTCTCTTTCTCTCTCCTCTATCCCTCCTCTCTCTATTCTGTCTGCCTCTGTCTCTGTCTCTCCCTCCTGGTGTTGTGGGGCTCTTGATGGAGAGATCACAGGTTAGACTCCGGGGCCCTTGACCCTGGCGGAGTCCTGTAGTCTGGGGGAGGTGTAGGCCGAGGCAGCTAGGCAGGCTGCAGCCTCACAGAACCCTGGAAGACCAGTGGGGCCCGCCTTACCGGGACGACCAGCCTCTCCTGCCGAGCCCTGGGGGCCTCGCTCGCCAGGCTTACCGTTTCGAGCTACGCCGTCAATACCAGGAGGACCTGAGGAGGTAGAGGAGGAGAGAGAGGAAGAGATAGCCTTTAAATTTACTACATTCCTTTGAAGAGAGTTTTAGTTTTACACCGTAACAGCCTCAGGTAAGTTGGTACACCTTTTTAATAACTGGATAGGTGTGTAGAGGAAGGTCACTTCTAAGTGTTTGTGTGTGTGTACGTGTGTTAGGAGAGTGCATGTGGTGCCTCACCTGGTATTCCCGGGGGTCCTGGCTGACCAGGATGTGGTTTGCCAGAATTTCCTCGGTCTCCCTTTGCTCCTCTCTTTCCTGAACAAGAGAAAGATGGAGGGATGGAGAGGGGTCAGTGATCTTTTCTAAATTATATTACTTTTTGAGTGATCAGTGTCTCATTTTATCTGGAACGTCACCAATTTCAGTTTCTACCTTTCAGTCCGGTGTTGCCAATCTGGCCGGAGGCTCCAAACATGCCAGGGATGCCACGGGCGCCGGTGAGGCCGTGTGGGCCCTGACCACCGGGAGCTCCTGGGGGTCCGGGAGGACCAGGGGGACCCATGACACCGGCTCCACCCAGTACGGCACGCTTAGCGCTCACCGCTACAGCCGCCAGACGTTCTGGATGTGGAGGATAGAGGATGTATATTAGCTAAAGTACATATACAGTCATTGTTTTACCTGGATACGGTAGACTCAGTAGACTAAGCAGATTTATAATGTTGTGATCTCTTACCTTGCAGCATCTTCAGAACCACCTCAATGATGTGCTGGTCAGATGCATCCCTTCCCTGTAGAGGAGCAAGGAGAGGGAGGGAGAGAGAGAGAGAGAGAGAGAGAGAGAGAGAGAGAGAGAGAGAGAGAGAGAGAGAGAGAGAGAGAGAGAGAGAGAGAGAGAGAGAGAGAGAGAGAGAGAGAGAGAGAGAGGGAAAGATGGATGACAGGATGGTAAATGATGGATAGAGGAAAGGAAGGTAGAGGAGAGGAAAGAAAACAAACCAATCAATCATCAATCAATAAGTCAGTCAAATCAAATCAAATCAAATTTTATTTGTCACATACACATGGTTAGCAGATGTTAATGCGAGTGTAGCGAAATGCTTGTGCTTCTAGTTCCGACCATGCAGTAGTATCTAACAAGTAATCTAACAAATTCACAACAACTACCTTATACACACAAGAGTAAAAGGAATGAATACGAGTATGTACATATAAATATATGGATGAGCGAAGGGCTGACCGGCGCATAGGCAAGATGCAGTAGATGGTATGGAGTACAGTATATACACATATATATGAGATGAGTAATGTAGGATATGTAAACATTATATAAATGGCATTGTTTAAAGTGGCTAGTGATACATTATTTCATCAATTATAATTATTAAAGTGGCTAGAGATTTGGAGTGGAGTGACCCGAGCAGCATGACAGATACAGTAGATGGTTTAGAGTACAGTGTATACATTTGATATGAGTATGTCGGGATAAGTAAACATTATATACAAAATTGTTTAAAGTGGCTAGTGATACATTTGTTACATCCAATTCCTATGTATAAAGTGGCTAGAGATTTAAGTCAGTATGTTGGCAGCAGCCACTCAATGTTAGTGATGGCTGTTTAACAGTCTGATGGCCTTGAGTGAAGCTGTTTTCAGTCTCTCGGTCCCAGCTTTGATGCACCTGTACTGACCTGCGCCTTCTGGATGATGGCGGGTGAACAGGCAGTGGCTCGGGTGGTTGTTGTCCTTGATGATCTTTTTGGCCTTTCTGTGACATCGGGTGGTGTAGGTGTCTGGAGGGCAGGTAGTTTAACCCGGTGATGCGTTGTGCAGTCCTCACTACCCTCTGGAAACCTTACGGTTGTGGGCGGAGCAGTTGCCGTACCAGGCGGTGATACAGCCACGACAGGATGCTCTCGATTGTGCATCTGTAAAGTTTGTAGTGATTTTGGTGACAAGCCAAAATTTCTTCAGCCTCCTGAGGTTGAAGAGGCGCTATTCGCCTTCTTTACCACGCTGTCTGTGTGGGTGGACCAATTCAGTTTTGTCCGTGATGTATGCCGAGGAACTTAAAACTTTCCACCTTCTCACTACTGTCCCCTCGATGTGATAGGGGTGCTCCTCTCCTGTTTCCTGAAGTCACGATCATCTCCTTTGTTTGTTGACATTGGTGAGAGGTTATTTTCCTGACACCACACTCCGAGGGCCCTCACCTCCTCTCTGTAGGCCGTCTCGTCGTTGTTGGTAATCAAGCCTACCACTGTAGTGTCGTCAGCAAACTTGATGATTGAGTTGGATGCGTGCTTGTGCCACGCAGTCATGTAAACAGGGAGTACAGGAGAGGGCTGAGAACGCACCCTTGTGGGGGCCCCAGTGTTGAGGATCAGCGGGGTGGAGATGTTGTTTCCTACCCTCACCACCTGGGACCAGCCCGTCAGGAAGTCCAGGACCCAGTTGCACAGGGCTGGAGTCGAGACCCAGGGTCCTCGAGCTTAATGACGAGCTTGGAGGGAACTATGGTGTTAAATGCTGAGCTGTAGTCGATGAACAGCATTCTTACATAAGTATTCCTCTTGTCCAGATGGAGTTTAGGGCAGTATGCAGTGTGATTGCGTTAAGTCGTCTGTGGACCTATTGGGACGGTAAGCAAATTGGAGTGGAGTCCAGGGTGTCTGGCAGGATGGAGGTGATATGATCCTTGACTAATCTCTCAAAGCACTTCATGATGAGGAGAGTGAGTGCTACGGGGCGATAGTCATTTAGCTCAGTCACCTTAGCTTTCTTGGGAACAGGAACAATAGTGGCCCTCTTGAAGCATGTGGGAACAGCAGACTGGGATAGGGACTGATTGAATATGTCCGTAAACACACCAGCCAGCTGGTCTGCGCATGCTCTGAGGACTGACCAGGATGCCATCTGGGCGGCAGCCTTGCGAAGGGTTAACACATTTAAATGTTTTTCTCACATTGGCTGCGGTGAAGGTGAGCCCGCGGGTTTGGTAGCGGGCGTGTCGGTGGCACTGTATTGTCCTCAAAGCGAGCAAAGAAGTTGTTTAGTTTGTCTGGGAGCAGGGCGTCATGGTCGCGGCGGGCTGGTTTTTCTTTTTGTAGTCCGTGATTGACTGTAGACCCTGCCACATTCCTCTTGTGTCTGAGCCATTGAATTGTGACTCTACTTTGTCTCTATATTGGCCCCAGCTTGTTTGATTGCCTTATGGAGGGAGTAGCTGCACTGTTTGTATTCAGTCATGTTTCGGTAGCCTTTACCTGGTTAAAAGCAGTGGTTGCGCTTTCAGTTTTCTTGTGAATGCTGCCATCAATCCATGGTTTCTGGTTGGGGAAGGTTTTGATATTTGCTATGGGTACAACATCACCAATGCATTTGCTAATAAACTGCGCTCACCGAATCAGCGTATACATCAATGTTGTTGTCAGATGCTATCCCGGAACATATCCCAGTCCACGTGCTCGAAGCAATCTTGCAGCATGGAATCAGATTGGTGGACCAGCGTTGAACAGACCTGAGAGCGGGCGTTTCCTGTTTTAGTTTCTGTTTGTAGGCTGGGAGCAACAAAATGGAGTCATGGTCAGACTTGCCGAAAGGAGGGCGGAGAATAGCCTTGTATGCATCACGGAAGTTGGAATAACAGTGGTCCAGGATTTTACCAGCCCGGAGTGGCACATTCGATATGCTGGTAAAATTTGGGAGCCTTGTTCTTAAATTAGCCTTATTAAAATCCCCAGCCACAATAAATGCAGCCTCAGGATATGTGGTTTCCAGTTTACATAGAGTCCGATGAATTTCTTTCAGTGCCGTCGATGTATTAGCTTGAGGGGGATGTACACGGCTGTGATTATAATCGAAGAGAATTCTCTTGGTAGATGTCACGGTCTGCATTTGATTGTAAGGAATTCTATGTCAGGTGAACAAAGGACTTGAGTTCCTGTATGTTGTATGATCACACCACGCGTCTGGGTTAATCATAAGACACACACCCCGCCCTTCTTCTTACCAGAGAGATGTTTGTTTCTGTCGGCGCGATGCGTGGAGAAACCAGGTGGCTGTACCGACTCTGATAGCGTGTCCTGAGTGAGCCATGTTTCCGTGAAGCAAAGAACGTTGCAGTCTGAATGTCTCTCTGAAGGCAACCCTCGATCAGTTTCGTCTACTTTGTTGTCAAGAGACTGTACATTGGCGATTAAAATACTCGGAGAGTGCACGATGCGCCCGTCGACGTAAGCTTGACCAAAAGACCGGCGCGTTTCCCTCTTCTCCCGGCACCGCCGTTGTTTTTAGTAGCCACGTGCTATCAGTCTGTTGTTGTGTTTAGGTTAACGAAAAGGAGAATCCTCTTTGGGAAAGTCGTATTCCTGGTCGTAATGTTGGTAAGTTGGCGTTGCTCTTATATCCAATAGTTCCTCCCGGTTGTATGTAATAAAACTTAATATTTTCCGGGGTAACAATGTAAGAAGTAATACATAAAAAAACAAAATACTGCATGGTTTCCTGAGAACGTGAAGCGAGGCTGCCATCTCTGTCGGCGCCGGAAGTCTAAGTCACTGGCATTCTCCAGTCAGTATAATCACACCACAATTTTTTTTCACGCCCGTTAGGACTCACCGCTGCCCCCACGATTCCTGGCATGCCTGGTAGTCCTCTCTCTCCGTTGAGGCCGCGAGGCCCGGGCAGTCCTCCTGGTCCCTGGTCTCCTGGTTTACCAGGGTCTCCTGTGGGGCCGTTGAACCCTAGCTCTCCCCTCACTCCTTGCTGTGGAGGAAAGAGGAACAGATGAGATCCTAAGTGACAGCACTGTTTGATGCTAAGATAGCAATTGATTAGCATTGACTAGCTTCAACTGGCTTTGACTAGCTTAAAGTAGTTTCAACTAACTTTGACTTACCTTTGACTAGCTTTAACTAGCTTCAACTGGCATTGACTACCTTCAACTGGCTTTGACTAGCTTAAAGTCGTTTCAACTAACTTCGACTTACCTTTGACTAGCTTCAACTAGCTTCAACTGGCATTGACTAGCTTCAACTAGCTTCAACTAGCATTTAATAGTTTTGAATAGCTTCCACTAGCTTCGATTAGCTTCAACTAGCTTTGATTAGCTTTGACTATTTTGGACTGGCTTCCATCTGCTATCAATGAGGTGTGATTGGATGTGACCCCAGTGATGTTCATACCTGTCCTTTGGGTCCAGGCTCACCTCCCAAACCCTGTCAGAGGACGAGAAAGAGAGAGACAGACATACAGACAGGTCAGTCTACTCCAGTCTGAAATACAAACTGTGGCTCTACAGTTAGGAAGTTAGAATTTTCCCCTTAGATTAAATCATTCCTCTTCAAGAATATGAAGATATGATGTATTTTCTCCCCCATCTCATCCTGATAAAGCCACTCACCTTCTCTCCTTTCTCCCCAGCCAAGCCTTCTACACCAGGATCCCCCTGAAAGAGAGAGCGAGAAAGAACAAGTTAAATCAATTGATCATTGGCCATTGCCTATTGCTATTCGCAGTCATTGTGGATACTTCAGCATGCGGCTACACCATTGGTTTAAGTAACAGGCTTACTGCTACTCACAAAGTCTCCCTTCGCCCCAACTTTTCCTTGGAATCCCTGTGAAGACAGACGAGTCACACAGTAAATACATAATACATTATAATAAAGAGCAAAGACAATATATTGATCTGGCCAAGGACTGCAGGAGACACAGCGCACAGCAAGAAAGATGCTGTTTCATCTAAAGACATGGGAGATGATGACTCTAGTACTATCATTTATATTGCTTAGGCTCTGTGCGAGAGAACGGCTGCAGGATTCGTGGTTCAACACTGCCACCACTGGGCCGTTTGGGTAACTGCATGATCACGTGTATGTTTTCACAAAGATTATCCCTATTGTGACTTCAATATTCAACACAAACACACAATTGCACTCACACGGACACATACAAACAATATGTCTCGATACATACACCTCGGTAAACTCACAGATGCAAGAGCACACAAATGTATATATGTATTTTACACACATACACACAAACACAAAACACACACCTTGTCTCCCTTAGTTCCTGAGATGCCTTGAGCCCCTGGAACACCCATGGGTCCTCTCATACCCTTGTTGCCCTGCAGAGACACAACAACACTTAGATTATATTCCTGCCTAGATGTGTGTCGACTTGTTGGTCAAGTAAAGACAACCACTGATTTAGACAAAACTGTATGCTTGTGCTGAGCTGTGCAGAAGTGACTTACTGCCTTGCCGACAATACCCTGTGGCCCTACAGCTCCCCTCTGGCCTCTGTCGCCCTGAGGGAGAGAAGGAGAGAGGAGGAGAGAGAGAGGGATCAGAGAAAGACAGAGAGAGTTATAGTGATGGTGACTTGTTATAGTGATGGTGACTTGTTATAGTGATGGATTGTGGGAGAAGATACCTTAGGACCAGGAACACCCTCCATACCAGCTTCACCAGGAAGACCAGGCTCACCCTGAGAGAGAGAGAGAGAGAGAGAGAGAGAGAGAGAGAGAGAGATGAAGAAGTGAAGATCCTCATTTCAGCAACAGCCACAATAAAAATCAGCATTCTGGTGTGGGAAAAACCAACAAACACATGGGCAAGTGAGGTGACCTACCTGAGGTCCTGGGGCACCAGACATTCCAACATGGCCTCTGGGACCAGGCTCTCCCTGAAGGGAAACAGAACAGGAAGTGGTTATCAGTTGAGGGAGTCTAAGCATGTTAAATGTCCTTCCTCTTTTCTTTATTGTGGTGATGCAGAAGGACAATGAAATGATGGTTGGTCATAGCCTTACCTTGCCTCCAGGTCCACCCTTGGTTCCGGGGCTGCCAGGCAAACCCTATCAGAGAGACAAGGTCAAAGGTCAAATAAAGGACTTCTAAGTGACCCCTAATTCTATGTTTTTACTTTACAAGTGACTGTCTTCAAGCTTTTCAGTGGTGTTGGTGTCACAGCATTGGCCAGACCGTGTGTGTGTGTGTGTGTGTGTGTGTGTGTGTGTGTGTGTGTGTGTGTGTGTGTGTGTGTGTGTGTGTGTGTGTGTGTGTGTGTGTGTGTGTGTGTGTGTGTGTGTGTGTGTGTGTGTGGCTACTGCCATCGCTGAGTAGATGATAATCTAAGTGCCAGTGTTAAAAGTTTGCGACTGTGTTAAACTTTGATGGTGTGTATCATAGAACTCCCAAGCTCCATTACCTCTCTCTCTCTATCTCTCTCACACACACACACACACACACACACAAATTTGATTATGATGAATCACCTGCCGGTGGAGAGATGCAGCAATTTCAAGGTGGTTTAAATTTCAAAAAGGCTTGAGTCTAAGGGTCAAGCTGGACACTTGCCCAGAAAACACAGATAATTCCCAGCTCATTTTTTGTCTGTCTGTTTTTTTTGTTCTGTGCATGTGGGGGGTGACTTATGGAGGTTAGGAGACTCACCCTTTACCTGGTCTGGGTGATAATGAGGGGTTAGAGCTGGGTTTGTTTACATGGACTAACTGAGGTCAATCACTCTCTCTCTCTCTTTCCTTCTCACAATCACAATGACAGGCACATGAACACACACACATTAACACACACAGCTGTTGGATACCAAACTTGCTACTCACTGCTGTTCCCTGGTGACCGGGACCACCAGGTCTCCCAGCCTGCCCTGGGGCACCCTGCAGAGAGAGGAAAAAGAGACTCATCATCATTATCAACATCACTATTATCACCATCACTATTATCATCATCACCATTATCAACATCACCTTTATCATCGTCATCATCACCATTATCAACATCACTATTATCACCATCACTATTATCATCATCACCATTATCAACATCACCTTTATCATCGTCATCATCACCATTATCAACATCACTATTATCACCATCACTATTATCATCATCACCATTATCAACATCACCTTTATCATCGTCATCATCACCATTATTGTCATCACCATTATCATCAGCACCATTACCATCACCGTCTTCATTATCACTATTATCATTGTCACCATTATCATTATCCCCACAATTATCATCACCACCATTATCATCATCGCCATTATCAACATCACCTTTATCCTCGTCGTCATCACCATTATCAACATCGCCTTTATCATCGTCAACATCACCATTACCATCACCGTCTTCATCATCACTATTATCACTGACACCATTATCATTATCTCCACCATTATCATTATCCCCACCATTATCATCATTACCCTTATAATCATCACCATTATCACCACCATTACATCACCATTATCATCATCATTATTACTATGATCATATTTATCGTCATCACCATATTCATCACCGCCACCATCACCATTAAGCAAGATCCAGGGACAGCTACAACTACAACTACAGGTGCATAGATTATATCTACGCCAGGCCTTACCTTGATTCCAGGGATGCCAGGAGTGCCATCCTTTCCATCAATACCAGGCAGACCCTGAAACACCAGACAGAAGTTACCATAATACTGTACGGCTAACCATATCTCCAACACAGTTAATAGCTACGACACAGTAGACTGTGTTACATTGTAGTAATAGCAGATACCAGACTACCGTACGAACAGTAGACTGTGTTACATTGTAGCAATAGCAGATAACAGACTACCGTATGAACAGTAGACTGTGTTATATTGTAGTAATAGCAGATACCAGACTACCGTATGAACAGTAGACTGTGTTACATTGTAGTAATAGCAGATACCAGACTACCGTATGAACAGTAGACTGTGTTACATTGTAGTAATAGCAGATACCAGACTACCGTATGAACAGTAGACTGTGTTACATTGTAGTAATAGCAGATACCAGACTACCGTATGAACAGTAGACTGTGTTACATTGTAGTAATAGCAGATACCAGACTACCGTATGAACAGTAGACTGTGTTACATTGTAGTAATAGCAGATACCAGACTACCGTATGAACAGTAGACTGTGTTACATTGTAGTAATAGCAGATACCAGACTCGAATATTAAATAGACGGGTGAAGTCAGTGTGTTCACTCACGTTCTCTCCCTTCTTGCCAACGGCTCCCTGTGGGCCCTTGATACCTCGGCCACCCTGTAGAAAAGATTATTATCATCATCTTCATCAACATCATGTTCATTATCATCCTCATCCATGTGAGGAAGTTAGACACTGATGAGAAGATTGATAGCAGGTAGATAAAACACTCACCAAATCTCCTTTCCCCCCAGCCTCTCCAGGTGGTCCCTGGGGTCCCTCCTCACCCTACCGGGGAGAGACAAAATCTTCTGATCAGATTTATCAATTAGGCCCATCGACCCATCATTTCCCATCACAATGGGAAATACCAGTTTCCAAGACCTAGATACTTACTGGGGGTCCAGGTTGGCCAACTGGTCCATTGATACCCTTGTAACCACGAGGTCCCTGCCAGATACAGGAAATGAGAATGAGTCACTTCCTGGTCATTAGCATTTCAGGGAGTAGATTAACGGTCATTCATAGTAATAAATGGCTAATCACTTGTATGTTTCGACCCTTATTTATATTTATGTATCTCCTTCAGTGTCTATGTACATGATCATGAGCACTAACATGCTAATCACTTTGATAAAAGGATGATTATCAGGTAGCGATTAGAACTTCTGGCAATATGAGATATACACAAACAGCCAGCCATTCTGCTTGGCACCTAGCTGGGCCTGGGTGCTAACCTGGCTAACACAGCTAATGCTAAGATGGATGGCTCTCCTGGATCATTAACTATAGATGGAGGAACAGTGGCCGCAGACAACACCCAGAGAGAGAGAGAGAAGGGGGTTGGATTCTCTCCATATGTCCCCATAGAAAGGGACCGATAGTATTTATTATGCTGATAGAAGCAAACAGGGGAAGGAGGAGAGATGGAGGACTTCAAAGTGTGATGGATTGAGGGAGTGTGGTAAAGGAGGTAGAGAGGTGTGTTTTAACTTACCGCCTCTCCCTTGGGGCCCATCATTCCAGGGTAACCCCTCAATCCCATAGGACCCTGACATGGAGAGAAAGAGAGTTGAAATAAAACACATGTCGATGTTGCATAAGCAAAAGTGGCATCATATCTGTATTTCATTCTCACAACGTCTGGACTCTGGGCATATTGCTGTGCTATAATGTTTTCATAACATTGTGTATCTATACATCGCAGTGCTAGCTGTGGCACTAGAGATTCTGTGGCAAGCCGGGCACAGTGCACGCTGACACGGTCCCCAGGTGTACGGTGTTTCCTCCGACACATTGGTGCGGCTGGCTTCCGAGTTGAGTGGGCGTTGTGTCAAGAAGCAGTGCGGCTTGGTTGGGTTTTGTTTCGGAGGACGCACGGCTCTCGATCTTCACCTCTTCTGAGTTCGTACGGGAGTTGCAGCGATGAGACAAGACTGTAACTACTAATTGGATACCACGAAATTGGAGAGAAAAAGGGCTTCAAATTAAATTTAAATAAACATTGTGTATGTAAGTTCAGTCATAGGTAGATAAAGGTCATTACCGGGGGTCCTGGGATTCCCTGTTCCCCAGAGACGCCGACCTCTCCCTTCGTACCCTGAGAGAGAGAGGGAGAGAGAGAGCGAGAGAGAGAGAGACAGAGAGCGAGAGAGAGAGAGAGAGAGAGAGAGAGAGAGAGAGAGAGAGAGAGAGAGAGAGAGAGAGAGAGAGAAGGAGAAGGAGAAGGAGAAGGAGGGCGATAGAAATGAAAAGTGTGACAATAACATAACTCAGTGTTTCATGTATGTATTGGTGCCAGCTGATTCTCTCTACCACATAACTCCTTAGTAAAGAGAAGCTAACTGAAACCGGCCAGTAGAATGAAGTGTTCTCTCTGTGTGTTCATGTTAGTGCCTCTGACTCAGTCACTGAGCAGTGATCAGCAGTGCAGTGCCAGACTGAGACAGACAGAGTGCAGATCAGGTGCTAAACCTTCCTACTCTGGAGGAGTGTCTCAGGTCCCACTGGGGGCTCATTAGCTCTGCTTAAAGCAGCAGGCTGAGTAGGCCGCTCTAACTCCTACTCTCTTATCCACTCCACATGTACCTGGCTCTCAACCATCCCTTTCATCTGAGCTCGCTGCGTGCTGCCTGGCTGCCCGGGCAAGGCCTGACTAATCTCACCCAGATTAGTGCCTGTCATGTGCCTCAGGGGGCTTCATTAGCACTAAGCCTGCTTCTTCTACTGGTGTGTGTGTTTTTGTGTGCATGTGTGTGTGTTTGTGTTTGTTACTGTGTGAAAAGACTGCTTTTTGCACCCCCAAATTATTATAAGATATAAATGATTCAGACAGATCCAAGACCATGCATCTGTGACCTATTCAACTTTGTTGTGAATGCACTTGCAGGTGTCAATGATTAGACAGAGACCAACAAAACACAGAATCGCTGGGACGTTAATAAACAGACAGACAGACTCGATAAGACTCACCAGTTTCCCAATGCTACCAGGCTCTCCCAGCACACCAGCACGGCCTTTGTGTCCCTAAAAGAGAATATTAAGTTAGTCTACTGATATAGCATCCTTATCACAGTAATAGATGTCTATGCAAACCCCACAAGACATGCCAAGTCCAGAACAGACTATGGGAGGCGCACAGTACTACATAGAGCCATGACTACAAGGAACTCTATTCCACATCAGGTAAATAATGCAAGCAGTAGAATCAGATTTAAAAAACAGATAAGAATACACCTTATGGAACAGCGCTAGCACACGCACTCTACACACACGTACATTTTGTATTGTAGATATGCAGTGGTGTAATAATGTTATATTATGTACTGTTTTATCTTTTGTTTTATATGTAATGTAAGTGCCTTAATGTGTTTGGACCCCAGGAAGAGTAGCTGCTGCCTTGGCAACAACTAATGGGGATCCCTAATGAATACAAATAGATGTTTAAATCAATGAACTAATTATTCAGCCAATATATGACAGCGGCACTGACAGGAATACTGTACACAGAATACAGAATAACCTTATTTTGATTCTTGATGGGAAAATATTTGACTCACTTACCTTGACCCCCTGCAGTCCCTGGGGACCCTTAGGCCCTGCTGGGCAGTTGATTGGACACTGGAGAGAGAGAGAGAGAGAGAGAGAGAGAGAGAGAGAGAGAGAGAGAGAGAGAGAGAGAGAGAGAGAGAGAGAGAGAGAGAGAGAGAGAGAGAGAGAGAGAGAGAGAGAGAGAGAGAGAGAGAGAGAGAGAGAGAGAGAGAGAGAGAGAGAGAGAGAGAGAGAGAGAGAGAGAGAGAGAGAGAGAGAGAGAGAGAGAGAGAGAGAGAGAGAGAGAGAGAGAGAGAGAGAGAGAGAGAGAGAGAGAGAGAGAGAGAGAGAGAGAGAGAGAGAGAGAGAGAGAGAGAGAGAGGGGGTTGAGAGAGAAAGAGAGGACGGAAGGTACACCAAAAGGGTTCCAAAAAGGTTATTTGGCTGTCCACATAAGATAACACTTTTTGGTTCCAAGTTGAACCCTTTTGGGGTTCTACCCCAAAAGGGTTCTACCTGGAACCCCCAAAAAATATTTTCCTTAGAGTCTATAGGGAGGAGGAAGAATGAGTAGAACACCAAAGTCAAAATTCTAAGTATAATTGAATCTGTTCCTCAGCCAAAAGTGAACAAAGCAACACTACAGTATGAGGGACATGGATGAAGGGAGTGAGAGGGGATTGAGGGAGGCTGTGAATCCTCTTTCGGTGTCAGATGAAAGGAGAGAGAGGGAGGGAAAGAGAGATAGATGGTTGGAGAGAGAGATAGTTTATGAGAGAAAGAGTGTGAATCTTCTGTGACAGGACCCCTCTCTAATGAGAGTGAGGGAGGAGGAGAAAAAAGGAGAGAAGAATTGATGAGGACTCTAGAGGGCTCTAGTTCCTCCTGTCACTAGAGCTGACACTGTCACACAATCCCCTCCCCTATAACCAGCTCCCCTATAACCAGCTCCACTATAACCAGCTCCCCTATGTTGTGCAATCAGCATAGGACATACCTTTTCTGTAGGGTTTTAGTGCCACCAAACCAGAAAGCTCTCTGTCTATATACTGTATAAGGGGCAACACAAGCTAAGATCAGATTGCCAGGAACTCTGTGATTGAGGATGGATCCTACATGCTTTGGGATTGGAGTTTACTGCTCAATAACGTTTTCTTAGGGTCAACTGTAAGGTTTTAAGCTATGGGACACGGAACTATCCAAAGGGAACGGCGAAGGGCAGAAGACTGCACTGGGGTAGAACAGGTACAGCGGGGTAGAACAGGTACAGTGGGGTAAAACAGGTACAGTGGGGTAGAACAGATACAGTGGGATAGAACAGGTACAGTGGAGAAGAACAGGTACAGTGGAGTAGAACAGGTACAGGGGGGTAGAACAGGTACAGTGGGGTAGAACAGGTACAAAGGGGTAGAACAGGTACAGTGGAGTAGAACAGGTACAGTGGAGTAGAACAGGTACAGTGGGGTAGAACAGATACAGTGGGGTAGAACAGGTACAGTGGAGTAGAACAGGTACAGTGGGGTAGAACAGATACAGTGGGGTAGAACAGATACAGTGGAGAAGAACAGATATGTTGGGGTAGAAAAGGTAGGGTGGGGTAGAACAGGTACAGTGGAGTAGAACAGATACAGTGGAGTAAAACAGGTACAGTGGGGTAGAACAGATACAGTGGGGTAGAACAGATACAGTGGAGTAGAACAGATACAGTGGGGTAGAACAGATACAGTGGGGTAAAACAGATACAGTGGAGTAGAACAGACACAGTGGAGTAGAACAGGTACAGTGGGGTAGAACAGGTACAGTGGGGTAGAACCGACACAGTGGAGTAGAACAGACACAGTGGAGTAGAACAGGTACAGTGGGGTAGAACAGACACAGTGGAGTAGAACAGACACAGTGGAGTAGAACAGATACAGTGGAGAAGAACAGACACAGTGGAGTAGAACAGATAGAGTGGAGAAGGACAGGTAGAGCGTAGTAGAACAGGTACAGTGGGTAGAAAAGATACAGTGGGGTAGAACAGGTACAGTGGGGTAGAACAGGTACAGTGGGGTAGAACAGATACAGTGGGGTAGAACAGATACAGTGGAGAAGAACAGATATGTTGGGGTAGAAAAGGTAGGGTGGGGTAGAACAGGTACAGTGGAGTAGAACAGATACAGTGGAGTAAAACAGGTACAGTGGGGTAGAACAGATACAGTGGGGTAGAACAGGTACAGTGGAATAGAACAGGTACAGTGGGGTAGAACAGGTACAGTGGAGTAGAACATGTACAGTGGAGTAGAACAGGTACAGTGGGGTAGAACAGGTACAGTGTGGTAGAACAGGTACAGTGGAGTAGAACAGGTACAGTGGGGTAGAACAGGTACAGTGGAGTAGAACAGGTACAGTGGGGTAGAACAGATACAGTGGGGTAGAACAGATACAGTGGGGTAGAACAGATACAGTGGAGTAGAACAGACACAGTGGAGTAGAACAGGTACAGTGGGGTAGAACAGATACAGTGGAGTAGAACAGATACAGTGGAGTAGAACAGACACAGTGGAGTAGAACAGGTACAGTGGGGTAGAACAGATACAGTGGAGTAGAACAGATACAGTGGAGTAGAACAGACACAGTGGAGTAGAAAAGATACAGTGGAGTAGAACAAATACAGTGGAGTAGAACAGACACAGTGGAGTAGAACAGATACATTGGAGTAGAAGAGATACATAAGAGTAGAACAGAAACAGTGGGGTAGAACAGATACAGTGGAGTAGAACAGATACAGTGGGGTAGAAAAGATACAGTGGAGTAGAACAGATACAGTGGAGTAGAACAGATACAGTGGGGTAGAACAGATACAGTGGAGTAGAACAGAAACAGTGGAGTAGAACAGATACATTGGAGTAGAACAGATACAGTGGAGTAGAACAGATACAGTGGAGTAGAACAGATACAGAGGAGTAGAACAGATACAGTGGAGTAGAACATATACAGAGGAGTAGAACAGATGCAATGGGGTAGAACAGATACAGTGGATTAGAACAGATACATTGGAGTAGAACAGATACAGTGGGGTAGAAAAGATACAGTGGAGTAGAACAGATACAGTGGGGTAGAAAAGATACAGTGGAGTAGAACAGATACAGTGGAGTAGAACAGATACAGTGGGGTAGAACAGATACAGTGGAGTAGAACAGATACAGTGGATTAGAACAGATACATTGGAGTAGAACATATACAGTTGAGAAGAACTGATACAGTGGAGTAGAACAGATACAGTGGGGTAGAACAGATAAAGTGGAGAAGAACAGATACAGTGGGGTAGAACAGATACAGTGGAGAAGAACAGATACAGTGGGGTAGAACAGATACAGTGGAGTAGAACAGATACAGTGGAGTAGAACAGATACAGAGGAGTAGAACAGATACAGTGGAGTAGAACATATACAGTGGAGTAGAACAGATACAGTGGAGTAGAACAGATACAGTGGAGTAGAACAGATACAGTGGAGTAGAACAGATACAGTGGAGTAGAACAGATACAGTGGAGTAGAACAGATACAGTGGAGCAGATGGATAGAACAGATACAGTGGAGGTAGAACAGATACAGTGGGGTAGAACAAATACAGTGGGGTAGAACAAAAACAGTGGGTAGAACAAATATAGTGGAGTAGAACCGATGTAGTGGAGTAGAACAGGTATACTGGAGTAGAACAGATACAGTGGAGTAGAACAGGTACAGTGGGGTAGAACAGGTACAGTGGAGTAGAACAGATATAGTGGATTAGAACAGATATAGTGGAGTAGAACAGGTACAGTGGAATAAAACAGGTAAAGTGGAGTAGAACAGATACTGTGGGGTAGAACAGCAACAGTGGGGTAGAACAGGTACAGTGGAGTAGAACAGGTACAGTGGGGTAGAACAGGTACAGTGGAGTAGAACAGGTACAGTGGGGTAGAACAGGTACAGTGGGGAAGAACAGGTACAGTGGAGTAGAACATGTACAGTGGAGTAGAACAGGTACAGTGGAGTAGAACAGGTACAGTGGGGTAGAACAGGTACAGTGGAGTAGAACAGATACAGTGGGGTAGAACAGATACAGTGGAGTAGAACAGGTACAGTGGAGTAGAACATGATACAGTGGAGTAGAACAGGTACAGTGGAGTAGAACAGGTACAGTGGGGTAGAACAGATACAGTGGGGTAGAACAGATACAGTGGAGTAGAACAGGTACAGTGGAGTAGAACAGGTACAGTGGGGTAGAACAGGTACAGTGGAGTAGAACAGGTACAGTGGGGTAGAACAGATACTTTGGGGTAGAACAGATACTGTGGGGTAGAACAGGTACAGTGGGGTAGAACAGGTAGAGTGGAGTAGAACAGGTACAGTGGGGTAGAACAGATACAGTGGATTAGAACAGATACAGAAGAGAAGAACAGAAACAGTGGAGTAAAACAGATACAGTGGGGTAGAAAAGATAAATTGGAGTAGAACATATACAGTTGAGAAGAACTGATACAGTGGAGTAGAACATATACAGTGGGGTAGAACAGATACAGTGGAGAAGAACAGATACAGTGGAGAAGAACAGATACAGTGGGGTAGAACAGATACAGTGGAGTAGAACAGATACAGTGGAGTAGAACAAATACAGTGGAGTAGAACAAACGTAGTGGAGTAGAACAGGTATACTGGAGTAGAACAGATACAGTGGAGTAGAACAGATACAGTGGAGAAGAACAGGTAGAGCGTAGTAGAACAGTTACAGTGGGTAGAACAGATACAGTGGGGTAGAACAGGTACAGTGGAATAAAACAGGTAAAGTGGAGTAGAACAGATACTGTGGGGTAGAATGGTACAGTGGGGTAGAACAGGTACAGTGGAGTAGAACATGTACAGTGGAGTAGAACAAGTACAGTGGGATAGAACAGGTACAGTGTGGTAGAACAGGTGCAGTGGAGTAGAACAGGTACATTGGGGTAAAACAGGTACAGTGGAGTAGAACAGGTACAGTGGGGTAGAACAGGTACAGTGGAGTAGAACAGACACAGTGGAGTAGAACAGGTACAGTGGGGTAGAACAGGTACAGTGGAATTAAACAGGTAAAGTGGAGTAGAACAGACACAGTGGAGTAGAACAGGTAAAGTGGAGTAGAACAGATACAGTGGGGTAAAACAGATACTGTGGAGTAGAACAGACACAGTGGAGTAGAACAGACACAGTGGGGTAGAACAGACACAGTGGAGTAGAACAGACACAGTGGAGTAGAACAGGTACAGTGGGGTAGAACAGACACAGTGGATTAGAACAGATACAGTGGAGTAGAACAGACACAGTGGAGTAGAACAGGTACAGTGGGGTAGAACAGACACAGTGGAGTAGAACAGATACAGTGGAGTAGAACAGACACAGTGGAGTAGAACAGATACAGTGGAGTAGAACAGACACAGTGGAGTAGAACAGGTACAGTGGGGTAGAACAGACACAGTGGAGTAGAACAGATACAGTGGAGTAGAACAGATACAGTGGAGAAGAAAAGACACAGTGGAGTAGAACAGATACAGTGGAGTAGAACAGATACAGTGGAGTAGAACAGATATAGTGGAGTAGAACAGGTATACTGGAGTAGAACAGATACAGTGGAGTAGAACAGATACAGTGGAGTAGAACAGGTACAGTGGGTAGAACAGATACAGTGGGGTAGAACAGATACAGTGGGTTAGAACAGATACAGTGGGGTAGAACAGACACAGTGGAGTAGAACAGATACAGTGGGGTAGAACAGATACAGTGGGGTAGAACAGATACAGTGGAGTAGAACAGACACAGTGGAGTAGAACAGGTACAGTGGGGTAGAACAGACACAGTGGAGTAGAACAGATACAGTGGAGTAGAACAGACACAGTGGAGTAGAACAGGTACAGTGGGGTAGAACAGACACAGTGGAGTAGAACAGATACAGTGGAGTAGAACAAATACAGTGGGGTAGAACAAAAACAGTGGGTAGAACAAATATAGTGGAGTAGAACAGATATAGTGGAGTAGAACAGATAGAGTGGAGAAGAACAGGTACAGTGGGGTAGAACAGGTACAGTGGAGTAGAACAGGTACAGTGGGGTAGAACAGGTACAGTGGAGTAGAACAGATATAGTGGATTAGAACAGATATAGTGGAGTAGAACAGGTACAGTGGAATAAAACAGGTAAAGTGGAGTAGAACAGATACTGTGGGGAAGAACAGGTACAGTGGAGGAGAATAGGAACAGTGGGGTAGAACAGGTACAGTGGAGTAGAATAGGAACAGTGGGGTAGAACAGGTACTGTGGAGGAGAACAGGTACAGTGGGGTAGAACAGGTACAGTGGAGTAGAATAGGAACAGGGGGGTAGAACAGGTACTGTGGGGAAGAACAGGTACAGTGGAGTAGAACATGTACAGTGGAGTAGAAGAGGTACAGTGGAGTAGAACAGGTACAGTGGAGTAGAACAGATACAGTGGAGTAGAACAGATACAGTGGATTAGAACAGATACATTGGAGTAGAACATGTACAGTGGAGTAGAACATGTACAGTGGAGTAGAAGAGGTACAGTGGAGTAGAACAGGTACAGTGGGGTAGAACAGATACTGTGGGGTAGAACAGGTACAGTGGGGTAGAACAGGTAGAGTGGAGTAGAACAGGTACAGTGGGGTAGAACAGGTACAGTGGAGAACAACAGGTACAGGGGAGTAGAACATATATAGTTTATTAGAACAGATACAGAAGAGAAGAACAGAAACAGTGGAGTAAAACAGATACAGTGGGGTAGAACAGGAACCGTGGGGTAGAACCGACACAGTGGGGTAGAACAGATACAGTGGGGTAGAACAGATACAGTGGGGTAGAACAGAAACAGTGGAGTAGAAAAGATACATTGGAGTAGAACAGATACAGTGGAGTAGAACAGATACAGTGGAGAAGAACAGATACAGTGGGGTAGAACAGATACAGTGGAGAAGAACAGATACAGTGGAGTAGAACAGATACAGTGGAGTAGAACATATACAGTTGAGAAGAACTGATACAGTGGAGTAGAACAGATACATTGGAGTAGAACATATACAGTTGAGAAGAACTGATACAGTGGAGTAGAACAGATACAGTGGGGTAGAACAGATACAGTGGAGTAGAACAGACACAGTGGGGTAGAACAGATACAGTGGAGAAGAACAGATACAGTGGGGTAGAACAGATACAGTGGAGTAGAACAGATACAGTGGGGTAGAACAGATACAGTGGAGTAGAACAGATACAGTGGAGTAGAACAGATACAGAGGAGTAGAACAGATACAGTGGAGTAGAACAGATACAGAGGAGTAGAACAGATACAGTGGGGTAAAACAGATACAGTGGAGTAGAACAGATACAGTGGAGTAGAACATATACAGAGGAGTAGAACAGATACAGTGGAGTAGAACATATACAGTGGAATAGAACAGATACAGTGGAGTAGAACATATACAGTGGGGTAGAACAGATACAGTGGAGTAGAACAGATACAATGGAGTAGAACATATACAGTTGAGAAGAACTGATACAGTGGGGTAGAACAGATACAGTGGAGAAGAACAGATACAGTGGGTTAGAACAGATACAGTGGAGTAGAACAGATAAAGTGGAGAAGAACAGATACAGTGGGGTAGAACAGATACAGTGGAGTAGAACAGATACAGTGGAGTAGAACAGATACAGTGGAGTAGAACATATACAGAGGAGTAGAACAGATACAGTGGAGTAGAACAGATACAGTGGAATAGAACAGATACAGTGGAGTAGAACAGATACAGTGGGGTAGAACAGAAACAGTGGAGTAGAACAGATACAGTGGAGTAGAACATATACAGTCATGTAGAACATGTACAGTGGAGTAGAACATATACAGAGGAGTAGAACAGATACAGTGGAGCAGAACAGAAACAGTGGGGTAGCACAGATACAGAGGAGTCGAACAGATACAGTGGAATAGAACAGATACAGTGGAGTAGAACATATACAGAGGAGTAGAACAGATACAGTGGGGTAGAACAGATACAGTGGAGTAGAACATATACAGTGGAATAGAACAGATAAAGTGGAGTAGAACATATACAGTTGAGTAGAAAAGATACAGTGGGGTAGAACAGATACAGTGGAATAGAACAGATACAGTGGAGTAGAACAGATACAGTGGAGTAGGACATATACAGTGGGGTAGAACAGATACAGTGGAGTAGAACAGATACAGTGGGGTAGAACAGATACAGTGGAGTAGAACAGATACAGTGGAGTAGAACAGATACAGTGGAATAGAACAGATACAGTGGAGTAGAACAGATACAGTGGAGTAGAACAGATACAGTGGAGTAGGACATATACAGTGGGGTAGAACAGATACAGTGGAGTAGAACAGATACAGTGGGGTAGAACAGATACAGTGGAGTAGAACAGATACAGTGGGGTAGAACAGATACAGTGGAGTAGAACAGATACAGTGGAGTAGAACAGATACAGTGGGGTAGAACAGATACAGTGGAGTAGAACAGATACAGTGGGGTAGAACAGATACAGTGGAGTAAAACAGATACAGTGGGGTAGAACAGATACAGTGGGGTAGAACAGATACAGTGGAGTAGAACAGATACAGTGGGGTAGAACAGATACAGTGGGGTAGAACAGATACAGTGGGGTAGAACAGATCAAACAGAAAAGACAAACGGCAGGAGGAGGTGTGGAGGGATCTTACCTGGAAGTCTGCGCTGCCCTCCTCTCCTCCCAAGAACTTCCCAGGAGGTCCCTAGAGAAGGAGAAAGTGACAACAATATATGTTAGAGAAATGAATAGAGAAATATGCAAAGAAGGCAGATGAAGTGAGCGAGACAGAGAGAGAGAGAGAGAGAGAGAGAGAGAGAGAGAGAGAGAGAGAGAGAGAGAGAGAGAGAGAGAGAGAGAAAGAGGAAGACTAAGAAGATCGTTGTTTAAGACAGTGCTGAGGCAGCTGTTCTGAGTGTGTGTATATTGAGTTTCAGTACAACATGGCCTCCCTCGGCTGAGGTATGCAGGGAGCAGTGAGATGAGACAGGGGAGCCAGATCTAATGGGACTTTATTTACTCTGCAACACCGGTAAACCAAGAAAAATAGACTCCCCATGGCTGGTAGCATTACTCTCTGTGAGGCTGCTCCCCATCTGAAATCACTCTCTGTATACATTGTAGAAGAACTGGGGAGCTAAGAGACACACAGCTCTGTGTACAGTTATACTTCATTGGGCTGCTCTGGGGAGTATACTGGTACACTTACTGGTGAGAATGTGCTGTTCATCTGGACTGGGATTACTGGTGAGAATGTGCTGTTCATCTGGACTGGGATTACTGGTGAGAATGTACTTGTCATCTGGACTGGGATTACTGGTGAGAATGTGCTGTTCATCTGGACTGGGATTACTGGTGAGAATGTACTGGTCATCTGGACTGGGATTACTGGTGAGAATGTACTGGTCATCTGGACTGGGATTACTGGTGAGAATGTACTGGTCATCTGGACTGGGATTACTGGTGAGAATGTACTTGTCATCTGGACTGGGATTACTGGTGAGAATGTGCTGTTCATCTGGACTGGGATTACTGGTGAGAATGTACTGGTCATCTGGACTGGGATTACTGGTGAGAATGTACTGGTCATCTGGACTGGGATTACTGGTGAGAATGTACTGGTCATCTGGACTGGGATTACTGGTGAGAATGTACTTGTCATCTGGACTGGGATTACTGGTGAGAATGTACTTGTCATCTGGACTGGGATTACTGGTGAGAATGTACTTGTCATCTGGACTGGGATTACTGGATTATCTCTGGAACAATGGTTTCTTGCTTGTAACAAAACGTTCTTCTTTTGTGTTAAAGTATTGGTTTCTTACAACATCGTACTGGTTTCCTACAAGTTTTAAGTTACTGGTTTTTATTACTAGGTTGGTGGT
Source organism: Brachymystax lenok tsinlingensis (assembly GCA_030435695.1). Lineage (NCBI taxonomy): Eukaryota > Metazoa > Chordata > Actinopteri > Salmoniformes > Salmonidae > Brachymystax > Brachymystax lenok. Next base: position 25,526,628 of record CM059806.1, read on the forward strand.
AGGTGTGTACTTGCTGGTTTTTACTTGTAATATGTGTTTATTTACTAGTTTCTTGCTGGTTTGGCGGTTTGGTGGTAGGTGTGTACTTGCTGGTTTTTACTTGTACTATGTGTTTATTTACTGGTTTCTTGCTGGTTTGGCTTTTTGGTGGTAGGTGTGCACTTGCTGATTTTACTTGTACTATGTGTTTATTTACTGGTTTTTACTTGTACTATGTGTTATTTACTGGGTTTTACTTGTACTATGTGTTTATTTACTGGTTTTTAGTTGTACTATGTGTTATTTACTGGGTTTTACTTGTACTATGTGTTTATTTACTGGTTTCTTGCTGGTTCTAGGTGTAAACTTACTGGTTTTCCTGGGGGTCCTGGAATTCCTGGAGGTCCAAGTGCTCCCAATATGCCCTGGGAGAAGAGAGAGCAAGAGGATGGTGGGAACTTAATGATGAAGATGAAGAGTAGCTAACAGATTCTGTAACGTATGCTATCTGACATAAGACAACAATGGTAAGGGTCTTACCTGGGATCCAGTCTGTCCAATTTTACCGGGAAGGCCGATTGGACCCGGTGCTCCCTAAAGACAAAGAGGAAGAGAAAAAGACTGAGATCTTCATGCATCTGGCAGAAGAGGATACACTGCCAATGTAATTCAGTTCAGAATGTAATGTGTAGTGTCTGACTAGTTCCAGAAGAGGATACACTGCCAATGTAATTCAGTTCAGAATGTAATGTGTAGTGTCTGACTAGTTCAAGAAGAGGATACACTGCCGATGTAATTCAGTTCAGAATGTAATATGTAGTGTCTGACTAGTTCCAGAAGAGGATACACTGCCAATGTAATTCAGTTCAGAATGTAATGTGTAGTGACTGACTAGTTCCAGAAGAGGATGCACTGCCGATGTAATTCAGTTCAGAATGTAATATGTAGTGTCTGACTAGTTCCAGAAGAGGATACACTGCCAATGTAATTCAGTTCAGAATGTAATATGTAGTGTCTGACTAGTTCCAGAAGAGGATACACATGCCAATGTAATTCAGTTCAGAATGTAATGTGTAGTGACTGACTAGTTCCAGAAGAGGATGCACTGCCAATGTAATTCAGTTCAGAATGTAATATGTAGTGTCTGACTAGTTCCAGAAGAGGATACACTGCCAATGTAATTCAGTTCAGAATGTAATATGTAGTGTCTGACTAGTTCCAGAAGAGGATACACTGCCAATGTAATTCAGTTCAGAATGTAATATGTAGTGTCTGACTAGTTCCAGAAGAGGATACACTGCCAATGTAATTCAGTTCAGAATGTAATATGTAGTGTCTGACTAGTTCCAGAAGAGGATACACTGCCAATGTAATTCAGTTCAGAATGTAATGTGTAGTGACTGACTAGTTCCAGAAGAGGATACACTGCCGATGTAATTCAGTTTAGAATGTAATATGTAGTGTCTGACTAGTTCCAGAAGAGGATACACTGCCAATGTAATTCAGTTCAGAATGTAATATGCACGGTCTGATTTGTTCCAGAAGAGGATACACTGCCAATGTAATTCAGTTCAGAATGTAATATGTAGTGTCTGACTAGTTTCAGAAGAGGATACACTGCCAATGTAATTCAGTTCAGAATGTAATATGCACGGTCTGATTTGTTCCAGAAGAGGATACACTGCCAATGTAATTCAGTTCAGAATGTAATATGCACGGTCTGACTAGTTCCAGAAGAGGATACACTGCCAATGTAATTCAGTTCAGAATGTAATATGTAGTGTCCGACCAGTTATTTTCTTTGGAGGAAGTCTTTAATTATAGGGCTATAATTAACAAATAGCTACTTACAGCCAGCCCAGGCAGTCCAGGTCCCTGCAGAGAGAGAGGGATGAGAGAGAGAAAGGGAAAGGGGAATGAGAGATTAGTTAAGACTGTGATTAGATTAGTTAAGTCTGTGTAATCATATAATCACAAACAAATGTGCATAATAAGTAATGTATGTATGATTTGTTTAAACAATTATCTTATTTTAATTCAATTAAGAGCAGCTGTGTCTACAGAGACAGAACACTAGACAGACAGTGTTCATCAAACCATACTTAGAGAAAACAATCAATGTGTGTTCAATGTTAAATGTGTCATAATAAGTAATGGAATTCATTTACTTCAATGCTTCATCCGAGCATATCACTAACTGACTCCACTCTGTCAATACATTACAGTCTGTCCTGTAGTCTGTCAAATATAGCTACACAGCACCACCTAGTGTGCTTTACTGTAACTACATGTAGTCTTCCTCAACCTACCGTAACCACAGATCTAGGATCAGATTACCCTGACTCCAAAACATTAGAGGGAGGAACAAATAGCTGACCCTGTATCAGAGGCATTGGACCGACTGTACACGGCTGTTGGACAAGATTAGTTATAACATTGTAAATCAGTCAGCTGCTAAAAGCTGTTATGCCAGTGTTATGTAGCCCCTATGACTAGGGTCTCCCCATACCTCTGTACTCCTAGTTAGGTCATGTGGTCGGGTAAAACTCTGGGCCCTACTGATGACAGAGGGTTAGTTCCAGTGGATTTGTAGTGATAAGGCCATATGTAGTCTGTACTGAACAGTGTTCAGTTTCTGTTGATTCCGTTAGTACTTACAGTGGGTCCAGGTTCACCACCAGGCCCAGGCTGGCCCTGTAGAGAACAACAATAAACAACAACAACAACATGAGTGTTTATTCTCTCATAGTTTGCATCCAATGTAGACTCCCACCATGGTCCTTACCTTAGGTCCAGGGTTCCCGACAGGACCCCGATCTCCCTTTGCTCCAATCAAACCCTGGAGACGGAGAGAGAGAGAGCAATGTGTTCAGTCAGTAAGATCGGCTTGGATCACCAATAGAGTGTTACTTCAGTTCTGGACTTCAATAACGAGGTTGTCGTAAATATAAGAATGGTTTGTATTCATTATGTGCTCTAATAACACAGCACTGTAAGGTGATTTATGTCTCTTCTAATACTAAACTTTTATTAGACAACCTGCTACTTTTGTCAGGACCCACTCCACAGTTCACAAACACGTGCAGGGGCAGCACTTTGAAATGAAGGTGACTGATTGCACCTTTAGCACCTGCCAGAGCCTGGGGATTGTGACATCTAGTGTGCATGTGACCTGAATTCCCATTACAGCACTGAGACTTGGATCACCAAGTCATCAGTGGTCTGATTGGATTTGACACTTCCAGGTAATCAGCAGGAAAACTAGGATTGAGATTCCGGGCCGGATTACAGGGTAAATCCCTGTGGAATGTTTCTCAGCGTGTGACTGTGAGACCAGCAGAGTGTGTTTCCGTTACCTTATTTAGAGAGAAGCAGTTTCCTGAAAACAGCCACCTTCATAACAACATAAAGCTCAGTCTATCTAGCTAGGTTACAGTACATCAATGCATCGGGACTTACATCAATGCCTTTCACTCCTACAGGTTTACACGAACACACACACGTTTTCTCTATTTTCTCTTTCTCTCTCTCTCTCTCTCTCTCTCTCTCTCTCTCTCTCTCTCTCTCTCTCTCTCTCTCTCTCTCTCTCTCTTTCTCCCTCACAAATTCATCATTTTCTCTCTCTCTCAGTCTCGTACAGACACATTTAGCAGCTGATAGACTGGAGACTTACATCAATGCCGTTCTCTCCTGGAGCTCCATCTGGACCAGGTTCACCTGGCTCCCCCTTCAAGCCCTGAGAACACACATCAGAGATATTGTCAGTGTAAAGTGCGCACACTCACACAAACACTATTGAACATGCAAACAAACGCACACACACACACACACACACAAAGAAACACCCTTGAATATGCATACACACACACACACACACACACACACACACACACACACACACACACACACACAAATACAGTAACTTACTGGTGGCCCAGGAGGACCAGGAGGTCCTTTCTCCCCCTGTGAAGAGAGAGAGGAACAAGAAAGAGAGACATGATATTAACAATTGGTACTGTATGTTCACTACTTTCCAAAATTGATAACATGGAAGTCAGTTTATGTAGATTAAGAAGTCGTTGACATAGAATTCCTTGATGACAGCCCCTTGTTGATCTGGAAGGATTGGTGGAACCTTCCCTGACCCAAACATAAGACTATGGCTGTATCTCAATCCCGAACAGTGACTTCATTACCTTATCTCCTTTCCTCAATCTGAACAGACTTTTCCTGTAAATTCTGGACAAGTGAAAGATAATTCCTGGTAGGCACCCTAGTAACACTTTTTTATTACTCATTACTCCCACATTTAACAACTATTTACTAATCATAAGTAAAGTATTTTTGCAGTCCCTAATCTAAAGTGAGTGCTATTTAATCCTAACCCTAACCTTTACATAACCCTAACCTAACTGGTGTGCAGAAGATAAATATCTGACCCCGGAGCCCTCAAATGCTATTCCAAGTTCCAACCCACAAGAGGTGATCCATGTTCACATCAAACATCAACCTGCCAGTCCATAGCCTTCCATTAGTTGGATAGAGAATGAGCCTGGATCATATAGGCCTCACCATTAGTTTCTTCCCTTGTCCATTCATGGTGTAATTCTGTATTCTCAACATATTTTCAGAACATGGCTTTGTTTAGACTGAGAATACCTCAAAGGTATCACATTACCGCGATATGATCCCAAACCTTTCCTTCGGGATGGAGAGAAAGCCCCCAACTCAAAGACCTCTCTCGCTGCGGGAAACAGAGCTCTTTTGTGCTGCTGTGTTTTCATTCCGTCCGCCCTCTGGTGGTATAACCCCGGTACTACCTCAGAGCGCTCCATTGGGTACAATGCCCGTCTTTGTGACAACCTGTTGGCTCAGGTAATACTCACATCAATGCCGTCTGACCCGGGGGTGCCAGAGGGCCCGGGCAGGCCGGGATTGCCCTGAGGTCCTGGAGGACCGCTCTGGAAAAATGAAAACAAAATGGAGCATTTAGAAGTGTGCAGAGGTTTTGTAGATAATTACCTGGCCTTAGAATGTAGCACTTTTTGGTATTCATCCAATTGGAAACATATTACTTTCCTACTCTAAAGAACATGTTAGATAACTGTAATGGAGTAAAACATTTCACACGTTTTGGGATTTTTATCATTTTATTGTAGGCCTTTTGATAATGGAGACATGACTAGTTTTGAACCAGGTGCTTTTTGAACCAATGTTTGGATAGTCCTAATTGATAAATGAGGCACAACAATGTCACATGAGACAATCATACATGATCAAGTGGGAATTAATAACTGCAATTAAATGTTATATTTCATGTGAATACAATCCTAGAAACAAGACAAAAGCTTCATAAACTTGAAGTGAATGAATCACCTAGAAACATCACCCATACCCATCACATTTTGATAAAGCATGTAAGGCCAATACAAATCTGATGACTGATGAATGAGGTAATTTTTTTTTCATACAGAAATGTAAAAAATCTCACATCCTGTAAGAAGTACATTGCTTCCATAATGGGAGTAAAACAAAAATATTTGTCACCAAGTAATCTAAGGTAGTAGGTAGGGGGAGGAAAGATGTTTACCAAGGCACTCCCCATTCCCTTCCTTTGGAAATGCAGTTCCTTGAATAGATTTCAATCAGTCACAACACAAAATCCTCATTCTGTGAGGAGATGTATTCCAGAATTCTGACAATCATTCAGAAAAAAAGGTTGGGAATTCAATACAATGGTCCTGTTTGTTCAGACAGATCCACTGGTAACTTTCTGTTGGATAGAACGTAGGTGTGATTTGGTGGAGGGCATCTTCAGTTCGGTCATTCTTTGTGTGTCTGTGAGTGTGTGTGTGTTTGAATAGGGGGCTTCGCAGTAAAGGCACATGGGTGTCTTGAATACATGGTGTGTGTGTGTGTGTGTGTGTGTGTGTGTGTGTGTGTGTGTGTGTGTGTGTGTGTGTGTGTGTGTGTGTGTGTGTGTGTGTGTGTGTGTGTGTGTGTGTGTGTGTGTGTGTGTGTGTCCAGCCAAATTCCTCCCTTGATGACTTTGTCCTGAATATATTTTTTGACAAAAATTTGAAATGGTTTTGTATCCCCTCCAACTGCTCTTCAGGGATAACCATCCATTTGAAAAAGGAGACATTCCAGTTCTTCATCTGTATTCAGGTAGAAACGTCATCCACAGAATCAAGGCACATGGTCCATGGCAGGAGGATACAGTATATATGTATGTACAATGCCACATCACACAACACACACAAATACACACATCACACAACACACACAAATACACACAACACACACAAATACACACATCACACAACTGATCTTCATGCAGCTCTAGACTCATCATTACAACAATGTTATGACTATGATGAAACACTCAAGCCCTGAAACAACATTGTGATCATTCACTCTTCTGAAACAACCCAATTACAAAATGTTGTTTTCCAAACACCACTAGCCAGTGTGACAACAAAACCATAGCAAGCACAGCGATCCCCCCAGTAGTCCCCGTCTACCTTCACCACCAGTCCCTATCTCCTGGGGACTTTTATCCCACCGTACCCCAGCCAGAAGCACCCCAGCCTGGGTACACCCCTAACCTCCCCTGTCCACTCCACTCACCACTTGGGCCAGAGCCAGGCACAGAGTCTGCAGGACGACCCAGCTCTTCAACACAGCCGAGAGTCCAGTCATGATCCCTCTCTCCTCTCCCTCTCTCTCTCCTCAGCACTAAATCCTCTCTTCTCTTGCTTTCTCCCGCTCTCCCCTGTCTTCTCCTTCAAGCCGGGGCAGAAACGGTAGGGAATCCAAAGGGGGATGGGGGCTATGTGTGCAGCCCTGAAAATTCTACGAGGTAAAAGTAGTGTAGAGAAATGGTTGGATGGAGGGAGAGATGGAATGAGAGAGAGGTGTAACGCAGCTCTACAGCCTGCCCCAGTGAACACAGGAGCTCCTGAAAGCCCCTCACACACACACACACACACACACACACACACACACACACACATACATACATACATGGAGACACAAACACACACACCGAGATACGCACACTGAGAAACACTTGTACACACCGCTGCCTCATGAATAATGTATCCCCATAGACAGGTTCCCACAAGCTCATTGGACAAACAATGCTACTGCTCATAAATATGCACAAACACAGGCAGATTCCCACATGCTTATTGGACACAAATGCTTTCTAGCACTGCCCTGAGGAAGGGGAGTTCCTGAGTGATTGAAACTTCAGTGGTATGCCCCAATCCTACAGTCAGTCGCCCCCTATCCCCTAGTTAGTTGTGTGGGTCTGACAAGATTGGATAGGTGTAAAGGAGCCTGAATGCCTCCCATCCAAAACAGTTCGGAACAGTTGCTGAATATATTATAATGACATTTTGTGACGTTTTTGTTGGTTTTGGTCTTCGTCAAGGGTTTTTTCCAAGGGTTCCGGTTTAGAAGTACAGTTTCTACACCTCCTACATTTTCACTTCGGTACTGACACCCAGCCCAGAAAGACAATTTCCATAGACAGCCCCATAGAGAAGTCAGATTAGAAAATTCTGTGCACAAAACATCCATTAAATTATTCAAATAATTGTCACTGAGGCAGATTTTATTCATCACAACATAACATTTTATATTCATCAAAATGTTTTTGGATGAGGTGTTGATGCCGTTGTTGCTCGAGCTGCTCCTTGTGCACACTGAGTGCTAGTGCGCATGTGATGTTGGTCCATACAAATCAGATATAGACGGTCCATGAATTGGTGTATGCGAAAGTGTGTAGATTACCTTGAAAACAACGGTCGGACATCTTGGAAGCAGTCTCCAGTTCATATTAAACCTGTGTTTTTTTAGGCTGTTCTTGCACACAACATTTTTCCCTCGAGTCAAGCTGTAGTTGGTAGCCGATGTCTACTCCCCTTCGTCGGTGATTCGGCAACAGTAGGGATTCTTCAATTAAGTGTTTGTTGTCATTCAACAAGAGAAATACGGCACCAAACATCTTAGTTAGATGTACAATTGTGCGTCTAAGATCTCCTCAACAAAAACCACCTACTTTAGCCTCCTGACAACTTCCCTGCAGACCCCTTCCCCAAACAGTGCGACAAGTTCCTAAACTTATTCCACACCAAAATCAACCAACATCTACTTATAATGCCGAGTACTTCTGCTGACAACCTATCCTGGATGAACACCTTGGAAGGCCCAGCCTACACCACCTGCCTCTCTGACTTCATCCTCGCTACTGAGAACTTCATCACTGAGTTCATCCGCAAATCCAAATCATCCACTTGCCAACTTGACCCACTGCCCACTAGCCTTGTCAAGGCCTGCCTTCCATCTCTCCCCTCCTCACTGGCATAATCAACTCTTCCCTCACCTCTGGCATCGTACCCTCCACTCTCAAGATCACTGTTGTTATTCCTATCCTTAAAGAGCTGAATGCTGACCCGATGACCTGAACAACTTATGTCTCATCTCAAACCTTCCCTTCCTCTCCAAAATACTGGAGCGGGTTGTGGCCACTCAACTACAACACCATCTCAACTCCAATAACCTTCAGGAACCGTTCCAGTCTAGTTTCCCCTCCAAACACATCACTGGTCAAAATCACAAGTGACCTCCTCCGTGCAGCTGACTCAGGGCTGCTATCCATCCTCATCCTCCTCGACCTGAGTGCAGCCTTAGATACCATCCAATCCTCATGGAACGTTTGGCTGGTGTTGGTGTCACGGGTGTTGCACTCTCCTAATTTTTCCTCCTACTTCACTGACCGCCAACAGTTTGTGCAACTGAAAAATCACATATCAGGGCGTGCGGCTTTCTCACAGGGTGTCCCCAGGGGTCAGTGTTGGGTCCACTCCTCTTCATCATATACCCCCTGGGAAAGATCATGCGACATTACAAAGTTCACTTCCACTGATATGCAGATGACACCCAGCTCTACCTCTCCACCAAACCCACCACATCCCGCCCACCTCCCTTATCAGCTGCCTTCAAGATATCCGGAGCTGGATGAGCATGAACCTCCTAAAACTCAACAGCAACAAAGAGGTTATACTCATAAGCTCCAAATCCACTTTCTCCAAACAGCACAACATCAGCATCACCATAGATGGTTTCCCAGTCCCTCTGTCAAAACAAGTCAAAAGCCTCGGTGTCATCCTGGACAGTACCCTCTCATACGAACCCCACATAAAAATCACCGGGACAGAATCTTTTCACATCCTCAATATCTCCAGGTGCCTCCTCAATGTTTCACCCCAGCACCGAAACCCTCATCCATGCCCTCGTCACTTCCCATTTGTACTATCGCAAGACTCTCCTCACTTGTATCCCTGCCAAACTCACCAATAGACTCCAAAGGTCCAGAACTCTGCTGATAGAATCCTAACCCGCACCAGATCAACTGAACACATCACACCAATCCCCATAAATCTACACTGGCTCCCTGTCAAACTCTGTATTGACCTTAAGACACTCCTCCTCAGCTACAAAGCCCTACACAACCTGGCACCCCTCTACCTCTCTGGCAAAGAAGAAATGCTCACTAACAGGGATGTAAACAAATTTGTGCACAAAATTTATCTCAGCTCATGAAACATGGGACCAACACTTTACATGTTACGTTTATATTTTTGTTCAGTGTAGATGGAACCTTATTTTCTAAGAATGTAGGAGGAAAGAAGATCAAAGACCTCAGCCACCCGAGCCACGGCCTGTTCACCCCGCTACCATCTAGAAGGCGGAGATCTCCATGCCATCATACTGTTTTACACAATGAATACAGTGGGGCAAAAAAGTATTTAGTCAGCCACAAATTGTGCAAGTTCTCCAACTTAAAAAGATGAGAGAGGCCTGTAATTTTCATCATAGGTACACTTCAACTATGACAGACGAAATGAGAAAAAGAAATCCAGAAAATCACATTGTAGGATTTTTAATTTATTTATTTGCAAATTATGGTGGAAAATAAGTATTTGGTCAATAACAAAAGTTTATCTCAATACTTTGTTATATACCCTTTGTTGGCAATGACAGAGGTCAAACGTTTTCTGTAAGTCTTCACAAGGTTTTCACACACTGTTGCTGGTATTTTGGCCCATTCCTCCATGCAGATCTCCTCTAGAGCAGTGATGTTTTGGGGCTGTCGCTGGGCAACACGGACTTTCAACTCCCTCCAAAGATTTTCTATGGGGTTGAGATCTGGAGACTGGCTAGGCCACTCCAGGACCTTGAAATGCTTCTTCTGAAGCCACTCCTTCGTTGCCGGGTGGTGTGTTTGGGATCATTGTCATGCTGAAAGACCCAGCCACGTTTCATCTTCAATGCCCTTGCTGATGGAAGGAGGTTTTCACTCAAAATCTCACGATACATGGCCCCATTCATTCTTTCCTTTACACGGATCAGTCGTCCTGGTCCCTTTGCAGAAAAACAGCCCCAAAGCATGATGTTTCCACCCCCATGCTTCACAGTAGGTATGGTGTTCTTTGGATGCAACTCAGCATTCTTTGTCCTCCAAACACAACGAGTTGAGTTTACCAAAACGTTCTATTTGGTTTCATCTGACCATATGACATTCTCCCAATCCTCATCTGGATCATCCAAATGCTCTCTAGCAAACTTCAGACGGGCCTGAACATGTACTGGCTTAAGCAGGGGGACACGTCTGGCACTGCAGGATTTGAGTCCCTGGCGGCGTAGTGTGTTACTGATGGTAGGCTTTGTTACTTTGGTCCCAGCTCTCTGCAGGTCATTCACTAGGTCCCCGTGTGGTTCTGGGATTTTGCTCACCGTTCTTGTGATCATTTTGACCCCACGGGTGAGATCTTGCGTGGAGCCCCAGATCGAGGAAGATTATCAGTGGTCTTGTATGTCTTCCATTTCCTAATAATTGCTCCCACAGTTGATTTCTTCAAACCAAGCTGCTTACCTATTGCAGATTCAGTCTTCCCAACCTGGTGCAGGTCTACAATTTTGTTTCTGGTGTCCTTTGACAGCTCTTTGGTCTTGGCCATAGTGGAGTTTGGAGTGTGACTGTTTGAGGTTGTGGACAGGTGTCTTTTATACTGATAACAAGTTCAAACAGGTGCCATTAATACAGGTAACGAGTGGAGGACAGAGGAGCCTCTTAAAGAAGAAGTTACAGGTCTGTGAGAGCCAGAAATCTTGCTTGTTTGTATGTGACCAAATACTTATTTTCCACCATAATTTGCAAATAAATTCATTAAAAATCCTACAATGTGATTTTCTGGATTTTTTTCCCTCATTTTGTCTGTCATAGTTGAAGTGTACCTATGATGAAAATTACAGGCCTCTCTCATCTTTTTAAGTGAGAGAACTTGCACAATTGGTGGCTGACTAAATACTTTTTTGCCCCACTGTATGTTGTAATGTTGTAAATGACTATTGTAGCTGGAAACGGCAGATTTTTTTATGGAATATCTACATAGGCGTACAGAGGCCCATTATCAGCAACCATCACTCCTGTGTTCCAATGGCACGTTGTGTTAGCTAATCCAAGTTTATCATTTTAAAAGGCTAATTGACCATTAGAAAACCCTTTTGCAATTATGCAATTATGTTAATTAATGACATATCTTATCTTAGATTATTTCTGACAGTTTTGAGAATGTGTATACTGGTTCCAACATCTCAAGATGGACAAACAGTACTACTGCCGTTTTTTTTTTTTTTCATTTTTCAAGCAAAGGTCTTATAAGGGAGAATGCGAGCACACTCTTTCGGTTCGCCTAGCCGAGTTCGGCTAGATCGTCACTAGTTACCACCGCCACAAAGTCATATACCCCACAGATTTCTACCATTTCTCTTTTTAAAATCTGATGTTATACCTAACCTTAACCACACTTCTAAACTTATGACTAACAATTTACCTTAAACTAAGTTTTTACGATATAGCCAATTTTGACTTTATGGCTGTGGTAACTAGTTGAAACCATTCGGGGCTAGGCGCCAGCCGAACCGAGGGATGAGGAAGGCTTGAGCAATACGGTAGCAGTTCCATCTTTCCTTTTCATAGGCTAGTTTGAATTTGTACCGTATTTCTTACATCTATCGACTTCTTTCAGATATACAGTACTTGCTAAGGGAGTAGGTGCTCGAGGTTGTTTCTGGACAGGTTAATGCCATTCAGTTCTCTCTCTCTCTATTTGTGTTTTGTTTGCTAGTGTGAGTGTGTGTTCTGTCGTATGGCAGACTTTCACATATGAGTGTTGAGTATCTCACTAATTTCTCTGCCAGTATTCTCTGTGAAAGACAGAGTGAAAATATCTACATATCCCAGACAACTACGAGAAAAGGATGGACCTTTACTTCGGATTTCAACTACACTAATTCAATGGTGTAAAGTACGTAAACATACAGTTGAAGTCGGAAGTTTACATACACTTAGGTTGGAGTCATTAAAACTCGTTTTTCAACCACTCCACACATTTCTGGTTAACAAACTATAGTTTTGCCAAGTCGGTTAGGACAACTACTTTGTGCATGACACAAGTCATTTTTCCAACAATTGTTTATAGACAAATTATTTCACTTCTAATTCACTGTATCACAATTCCAGTGGGTCAGAAGTTTACATACATTAAGTTGACTGTGCCTTTAAACAGCTTGGAAAATTCCAGAAAATGACGTCATGGCTTTAGAAGCTACTGATAGGTTAATTGACATAATTATAGTCAATTGGAGGTGTACCTGCGGATGTATTTCAAGGCCTACCTTCAAACTCAGTTCCTCTTTGCTTGACATCATAGGATAATCAAAAGAAATCAGCCAAGACCTCAGATGAGATTTTTTTAGACCTCCAAAAGTCTGGTTCATCCTTGGGAGCAATTTCCAAACGCCTGAAGGCATCATGTTCATCTGTACAAATAGTACGCAAGTATAAACACCATGGGACCACGCAGCCGTCATACTGCTCTGGAAGGAGACTCCAAGAGATGTCTCCAAGAGATGAACGCACTTTGGTGCAAAAAGTGCAAATCAATCCTAGAACAAAAGCAAAGGACCTTGTGAAGATGCTGGAGGAAACAGGTACAAAAGTATCTATATCCACAGTAAAACGAGTCCTATATCGACATAAGCTGAAAGGCAGCTCAGCAAGGAAGAAGCCACTGCTCCAAAACCGCCATGAAAAAGCCAGACTATGGTTTGCAACTGCACATGGGGACAAAGATTGTACTTTTTGGAGAAATGTTCTCTGGTCTGATGAAACAAAAATAGAACTGTTTGACCATAATGACCATCGTTATGTTTGGAGGAAAAAGAGTGAGGCTTGCAAGCCGAAGAACACCATCCCAACCGTGAAGCACAGGGGTGCCAGCATCATGTTGTGGGGGTGCCTTGCTGCAGGAGGGTCTGGTGCACTTCACAAAATAGATGGCATCATGAGGAAGAAAAATTATGTGGATATATTAAAGCAACATCTCAAGACATCAGTCAGGAAGTTAAAGCTTGGTCGCAAATGGGTCTTCCAACAATGACCCCAAGCATACTTACAAAGTTGTGGAAAATGGCTTAAGGACAACAAAGTCAATATATTGGAGTGGCCATCACAAAGCCCTGACCTCAATCCCACAGAAAATTTGTGGGCAGAACAAAAAAAAAGCGTGTGCGAGCAAGGAGGCCTACAAACCTAACTCAGTTACATCTGCTCTGTCAGGAGGAATGGGCCAAAATTCACCCAACTTATTGTGGGAAGCTTGTGGAAAGCTACCCAAAACGTTTGACCAAAGTTAAACAATTTAAAGGCAATGCTACCAAATACTAATTGAGTGTATGTAAACTTCTGACCCACTGGAAATGTGATGAAAGAAATAAAAGCTGAAATAAATCATTCTCTCTACTATTATTCTGACATTTTACATTCTTAAAATAAAGTGGTGATCCTAATTGGCCTAAGACAGAGAATTCTTACTAGGATTAAATGTCAGGAATTGTGAAAAACTGAGTTTAAATGTATTTGGCTAAGGTGTATGTAAACTTCCGACTTCAACTGTACTTTGAAGTAGTACTTAAGTAGTTTTTTGGGTTATCTGTACTTTAATTTACTATTTATATTTTTGACAACTTTTGCCTTTACTCCGCTACATTCCTAAAGGAAATAATGTACTTTTTACTCCATACATTTTCCCTGACACCCAAAAGTACTCATTACATTTTGAATGCTTAGCAGGACAGGAAAATGGTCCAACTCACACACTTATCAAGAGAGCATCCCTGGTAATCCCTACTGCCTCTGATCTGGCAGACTCACTAAACACAAATGCTTAATTTGTAAATTGGAGTGTGCATTTAGTGTTGGAGTGTGCATTGACTATCTGTAAAAAAAAATGGTTACGTTTGGATTGTGTAATATTATTAATTATTTATACTTTTACTTTTGATACTTAAGTATATTTTTGCAATTACATCGACTTTTGATAATTAAGTATATTGAATACTTTTAGACTTTTACTCAAGTAGTATTTTACTGGGTGACTTTCACTTTTACTTGAGTATTTTCTATGAATGTATCTTTACTTTTACTCAAGTATGATAATTGGGTACTTTTTCCACCACTGCACTAATTTAACTCAAACATGTTGTGTTCCTCACACTGAGAAAGGGAATGCTTGACAAAGGTATTGTAAAGATGACTCCAACTGTAATAGTTACTGATTAAAAAATTAGACGGATAATCACAAGAATTTCTCCTTAGTTCATATGTTGCAGATATGCTGTCACTTCTTACAGTTGACCTCCAGGAGGCGGTATGTTTCATGTTTTTGCATCTAGGTCTAGTCTACTCTCTCTTGTGATGAAATGCTGCTCTCTGCTGGTCATCTCTAGTTCTTGCGGTTCATATTCCAGAGTTGGCATTGAAGTTGCCAATGCATTCCTAATGGGCAGTAGTGCCTAATAGCCCTATCCTGTTGATGTCTATAACCATGCTTCACTGTAGGGATGGTGTTCTCGGGTCTTTGATGGCCAAAAAGCTCAATTTTAGTCTCATCTGACCAGAGTACCATCTGCCACATGCCTTTTGGCGAACACCAAACGTGTTTGCTTATTTTTTTCTTTAAGCAATGGCTTTTTTCTGGACACTCTTCCGTAAAGCCCAACTCTGTATGGACAGATACTCCAATATCCGCTGTGGAGCTCCTTCAGGGTTATCTTTGGTCTCTTTGTTGCCTCTGATTAATGCCCTCCTTGCCTGGTCCATGAGTTTTGGACGTTGACCCTCTCTTGGCAGGTTTGTTGTGGTGCCATATTCTTAAAAAATTTGAATAATGGATTTAATGGTGCCCTGTGGATGTAAGATCTTATTTAGGGGCTTCATAGCAAAGGGGGTGAATACATACGCACGCACCACTTTTCCGCTTTTTATTTTTTGGAGAATAAAAAAAAATAATCACTTCACCAATTTGGACTATTTTGTGTATGTCCATTACATGAAATCCAAATAAAAATCTATTTAATTTACTGCAACACAATAGGAAAAACGCCAAGGGGGATGAATACTTTTGCAAGGCACTATATCCCTTTCAAATGCATATTTTTATTCCTACTTGAGATCCCTGCACTCAAAGTTTTGCTGAGATTTCGCACACCAATGTATGTATGATGCACAAGTTCTTATTACACATCTATCTCAAGTTAGGATCAACCCTATGTGACTGAGAAAGATTCAGGCTTTTGCATCTGTTCAGAGTTTTCTGGAAAATTCCTCAACCATAATTAAAAACACAACCACTTTCTTAGACAACATTTTGTAAAAAAGAGACATCAACATGGCAAAAATAAACTGAGTATACACGTCTTAACACTAGAACAAGTATAAAACATAAACAGGAAGATAAATGAATAAGAGTGGAGAATCCTCTCAGTATGAGTCAGCCTCCTCCAAGATGTAAGCTGTATGTTTGTTCATGGTAGTGTGGTGGTGTATGGTAGTGTATGGTAGTGTGTCTGGTAGTGTGTGGTAGTGTGTGATAGTGTGTGTGGTAGTGTGCATGGTAGTGTGTCTGGTAGTGTGTGTGGTCGTGTGTATGAACGTGTGTGTGTGTGTGTGGTAGTGTGCATGGTAGTGTGTGGTAGTGTGTATGAACGTGTGTGTGTGTGTGTGTGGTAGTGTGTATGGTAGTGTACGCTGTATGTTTGTGTGTGTATCAAGGTGTGTCCTTGGGTGTGTGCATTTGTGTCAGAAGAACATGTGTACCAGGAGTGGGAGTAAGTTAGTAGTGTCACGACTTCCGCCGAAGTCGGTCCCTCTCCTTGTTCGGGGGGCGTTCGGGTTCTAGCCATTGCCGATCCACTTTTCATTTTTCCATTGTTTTTGTTTTGTTTTACACACCTGGTTTCAATCCCACAATTACTTGTTCATTATTTAACCCTCTGTTCCCCCATGTTTGTTTGTATTCCGGTCCGTATTTGTGGGCTTGGATATTTTTGACGTGTTATATATTGAATAAAATGTGCTATATTTACTCATATCTGCTGTCCTGCGCCTGACTCCTCTTCACCAGCAACACACAGATGCATTACAAGTAGAGAATGGCAGGTGTTGTCATGATCTTGGGATCGAGCGGACCCAGATGCAGCGAGGGTTCCAGTATACATACCTTTATTTAGTAGTAATGAAACTGGCACAAAACAAAGAACAGACCATAACGCAGGTGTGGCGCACACACAGGTACACACATAAATACAAACAATAACCCACAAGGCAAGTTGGGCAGGGAACCAACTTAAATAGGATTCCCAATTAGAGGCAACAACAACCAGCTGCCTCTAATTGGGAACCTAACTACAAACCAACATAGAGTTCCCTACATAACCCTAGTCACGCCCTGACCCAACACACCATTGAGAAACCTAGAGAGCTCTCTATGGCCAGGAAGTGACAGTACCCCCAAAGGTGCGGACTCGACCGCCACCTAGAGTCAATGGGGGACTTGTGGGCCTTTGTCGGTGGCGGCTCCGGTGCGGGCCGTACCGACCCGAGAAGACGCACTGGAGGCCCGGTGTGTGGAGCAGGAACAGTACGTACCAGGCTGGGACAACACCCTAGAGGCCTGGTGCGTGGAGCAGGAACAGTATGTACCAGGCTGGGACGACACCCTAGAGGCCTGATGCGTGGAGCAGGAACAGGACGTGCCGGGCTCTCGATGCGCACAGGTGACCTGATGCGTGGAGCAGGGACAGGACGTGCCGGGCTCGATGCGCTGGGGACCTGATGCGTGGAGCAGGGACAGGGCGTGCCGGGCTCGATGCGCTGGGGACCTGATGCGTGGAGCAGGGACAGGACGTGCCGGGCTCTCGATGTGCACAGGGGACCTGATGCGTGGAGCAGGGACAGGACGTACCGGGCTCTCGATGCGCTCAGGGGACCTGATGCGTGGAGCAGGGACAGGACGTGCCGGGCTCTCGATGTGCACAGGGGGCCTGATGCGTGGAGCAGGGACAGGACGTGTCGGGCTCTGAAGGCGCACAGGGGACCTGGTGCGTGGAGCAGGGACAGGCCGTGCCAGGCTCTGAAGGCGCACAGGGGACCTGGTCCGTGGAGCAGGAACAGGATGTGCTGGGCTCTGAAGGCGCACAGGGGACCTGGTGCGTGGAGCCGGCTCCATGTGCACCTCCCCCAAAAAATCTTGGGGCTGCTGTGGCCGCGAACCCCCCAGGAACTCCCGCCAAGGCAGGGCCTCCCAAACCGCCTTGATCTCCGCCACGGTCAAGAACTCCTTCTGGCCACGCTGCTTGGTCCTTTCGTGGTGGGTCATTCTGTCATGATCTTGGGATGGAGCAGACCAAGATGCAGCGAGGGTTCCAGTATACATACTTTTATTTAGTAGTAATGAAACTGGCACAAAACAATGACCAGACCATAACGCAGGTGTGGTACACACATAAATACAAACAATAACCCACAAGGCAAGTTGGGCAGGGAACCAACTTAAATAGGATTCCCAATTAGAGGCAACAACAACCAGCTGCCTCTAATTGGGAACCTAACTACAAACCAACATAGAGTTCCCTACATAACCCTAGTCACACCCTGACCCAACACACCATAGAGAAACCTAGAGAGCTCTCTATGGCCAGGGTGTGACAGGTGTGTGCTAGAGGTGTGCATGTATAGGAAGGAAATGTGTGTGTGTGTGTGTACAGTATGATACGATGTGTGTGCATGTCGTGTGTCTGTCTATGAAGTGGTATCCTTTAAATAGGCTATCAGGTCCTCTCCCTCTTTCTTCTTCTTGATACCAGCAAAGATCATCTTGGTACCTGGGATGTACTTCTTAGGGTTCTCTAGATAGACCATTAGTGTCTTCTCCTCCCAGACTATACCTACAACAGAGGAACAGAGAGAGAGAGAGAGAGAATGAGAGACAGTGAGAAACATGGTTATGTAGGCATGTGTTTGTAATGAAGACGTGTACTTATATGTACAGCCAGTGTGTCAGTCAAATCAAATCAAATTGTATTGGTCACATACACATATTTAGCAGATATTATTGCGGGTGTAGCAAAATGGTTGTGTTCCTAGCTCCAACAGTGCAGTAGTATCTAACAATTCACAACAATACATAGATCTCAAAGTAAAATCATGGAACTAAGAAATATATAAATATTAGGACGAGCAATGTCAGAGTGGCATTGACTAGAATACAGTATATACATATTAATGAGTCAGTGTGTCAGTCCCCACAGTAAGGCTTACTGTCCTATTTTACTGTTCAGGATTTAGTCTCCACAGTAAGGCTTACTGTCCTATTTTACTGTTCAGGATTCAGTCCCCACAGTAAGGCGTACTGTCCTAATTTACTGTTCAGGTTTCAGTCCCCACAGTAAGGCTTTCTGTCCTATTTTACTGTTCAGGATTCAGTCCCCACAGTAAGGCTTACTGTCCGATTTTACTGTTCAGGTTTCAGTCCCCACAGTAAGGCTTTCTGTCCTATTTTACTGTTCAGGTTTCAGTCCCCACAGTAAGGCTTTCTGTCCTATTTTACTGTTCAGGTTTCAGTCCCCACAGTAAGGCTTTCTGTCCTATTTTACTGTTCAGGTTTCAGTCCCCACAGTAAGGCTTTCTGTCCTATTTTACTGTTCAGGTTTCAGTCCCCACAGTAAGGCGTACTGTACTATTTTACTGTTCAGGTATCATTCTCCACACTAAGGATTACTGTTATATTTTACTATTCAGGTATCAAATCAAATCAAACTTTAGTTGTCACATGCGTCGAATACAACAGGTGTAGACCTTACCGTAAAGTGCTTACTTACAAGCTCTTAAAACCTCTTAGGGATCAGCAGCAGTGGTGTCAGTTTTGGAGAGTCTGGCGTGCCCAAAGTAAAATGCCTGCCACTCAGGCCCAGAAACTAGGATATGCACATAATTAGTACTATTGGATAGGAAATAATAATGTCTGTGAGTATAACAGAACTGATATAGCAGGCGAAAACCCGAGCAAAATCCATCTGGAAAAAGGGTTTTTATTGACATGCCTTCTATTAGGGTTAAGTTCAGCCATTAATGCTGAAATATTAAAGTTAGGCATTAACTCCAAATGGTTAAGGTAAGGGTTAAGGTTTTGGAAAGGCTTAAAACATAAATAGCTAGCAACCTTTGGAATCAGAGGCAGATGCATATGCCCTAGCAAACTGAAACTTATTTGAATGAGCAGCATCCCCCCAACATCCTCCGACATAAATGGACGTTGAGTACTGACTTGTATCCTGGGTGACCATACAAAACATAACATGTCATACTAAATGGAGTAACTCTAAGTTGTAGGAATAATAGGCTCTAAGCAGCTTGTGTGAAACAATGGAAAACTAAGATATAGCAAGCAGAAAAGGGACTAGAAATCTGTAGCTATTAATGTTAACAACCTGGACCTGGAGAATGAGTCCTGAAGCTCCAACAAAACCGATTGGGACCCAAACAACCCTCCACCCCCACGGCTCTTTCGCCCCAACCCCCACTGCCTGTACCCCTCCTTGTTCCCCTCCAGGGAAGCTCCCCTGGATCACTCCTTCATCCCAGAACCAATGTAGCAACAAACCAAAAAAATCTTGCGACATGTGTAATGGAAATGGCATATATAGGATACATTTTGTACCTTCTACAGGGGTGGATGTCATTATTGCGACAAACGATAATGGAAACAGTGTTTTTCTAATTAATTATGATTTGCCAAATAATTTTGAAGGTATGCACATGATGTCATCACATAGGGTACTATGGGGTAGCTAGCCCCCTCTAAGAACAATGTCTAATTGCTGACACAAAAAAAGACACGTTTGGAAAAACATTGGTATGTGGATGAAGTTTAGGCAAATTTAGGCAAATAAACTATAAAGGGAAATAAATTGCTACTGTTTACACTTTTTTATTTATTTCATGAAATATTGTTTTTAGAAACGGGGCGTTTTTCAGTTACCAAATGGGGAGAGATACCAATTGAAAAGTGCTCTCTTAAAAACGTAGATAGCTATGCAGCTATATGACATAAAATGCTGTGTAAAATAGCTGAAAGGCTATAACATTGCATTAACTGTAAAGCTATCAGTCATATTTATAACTGAAATTAAGTTACGTTATCTTTTTTTAATGTATTTTACCTCCGACAATCTGGTAGTAAGGTTGCTAGCTAGTACTCCAAGCAGCTTATGTTAACTAGCAAGCTGGCTAGCATTTACTGCTAGCGAAGTTGCTAGCTAGCAAGTTAGCATAAACTAGCGCTAACTGGGATAGTCATTGTCGAGTAGGGGAGTTGGGTGAGTTGACCCCATCCAACATATTAGTACTTTACAAAAAAAGTATCTACATTTTCTCTCTAAACAAGTGGATTATTTATCGTAAGGCTTTCCTACTTGTATATTTAAAAAATATATATACAGTTGAAGTCGGAAGTTTACATTCACTTAGGTTGGAGTCATTAAAACTAGTTTTTCAACCACTTCACACATTTCTTGTTAACAAACTATAGTTTTGGAAAGTCGGTTAGGACATCTACTTTGTGCATGACACAAGTCATTTTTCCAACAATTGTTTACAGACAGATTATTTCACTTATAATTCACCGTATCACAATTCCAGTGGGTCAGAAGTTTACATACATTAAGTTGACTGTGCCTTTAAACAGCTTGGAAAATTCCAGAAAATGATGTCATGGTTTAGAATCTTCTGATAGGCTAATTGACATAATTTGAGTCAATTGGAAGTGTACCTGTGGAATGTATTTCAAGGCCTACCTTCAAACTCAGTGCCTCTTTGCTTGACATCATGGGAAAATCAAAAGAAATCAGCCAAGACCAAAAAGATTTAGACCTTCACAAGTCTGGGTCTTCATTGGGAGCAATTTTCAAACGCCTGAAGGTACACGTTCATCTGTACAAACAATAGTACGTAAGTATAAATACCATGGCACCACGCAACTGTCATACCGTTCAGGAAGGAGACGCGTTCTGTCTCCTAGTAGCTATATCCAAAGTAAAACGAGTCCTATATCGACATAACCTGAAAGTCCGGTCAGCAAGGAAGAAGCCACTGTCCTGCTAAGCATTCAGAATGTAAGGAGTACTTTTGGGTGTCAGGGACAATTTATGGAGTATAAAGTACTTTATTTTCTTCAGGAAAGTAGTGGCGTAAAAGTAAAAGTTGTCAAAAATATAAATAGTAAAGTAAAGTACAGATACCCCCAAAAAACGACTTTAGTAGTTCTTTAGTTTTTTTACTTAGGTACTTTACACCACTGTATTCATATTGGGCTCTATTCAATCCGCATTGTAGAACTTCGGCTTTACAGCGTGATTCAAATTTAAAGGCAAAGTTCCTGCATTACACTTCAAACACACTGACAGCGTTATTGCTCAAAATAGTATGCAGCATCATCTGGATATGTATGCAACAAAAGTTCAACATTCACCTTTTCTGTCAAGCCGTCTACGCATACAGTTTGACACATACGTTAGATAAATCCAACATATGCATCACAGCGAACGCACTGGAACTGCCTCTGCAAAGCAATGCTGCAAGGCAAATGCAGCGTTTCATTTATTCTGGTGTACCAAAATGCAATGACGCTGTCAGTGTGATCAAAGTGTTAGTGGAGACTGTATTCACATTAAACATAGGCTAAATCAGAAATGACCTTCACATTTCTATCTCGGAATCTGCAATGCTTCAGCTTTACACATTTAGTATGGTCCCTTTAAAAAAAAAAGATTTGAGTACATGTCACATGTCAATATTGTTTGACTATAGGTTGTTATTGATTGATTCTAGTTTGTTGTATTTTATAAGTACTCGGGTAGGACATTTCCTCTGTAGCCATAGTGAAAGTGTCCCTTGCCAGGTGTCTCAGTGTATTCTGGGACCAGGAAACGGGGGTGTCTCACTTCGCTCTGCCGGGGACTTCCTAGCCTGTGTGGAGGAAGCCTACAAAGTGCACTCTTCATCTGAGGCAAAACTTCTGAATGTGAATTCCAGAGACCTAGCTACAATGTATACTCTGCTGGAGACTGCTGCAATACACCCTTTACAGTAACTGGTTGAGCAAAACTGGTTGAATCAACAGTGTTTCCAAGTCATAAACAATTATGACATTGAATCAATGTGGAAAGCTGATTGCCTTTGCAGAAAGTCATCAATGTATGAGAATTTTGTCGTTTTTTCACATCTTCTTTTGCCTAAATCCAATGACATGGTGAAATGTTTTGTTGATTTAATGTTGAATTCCCGTTAGTTGACAAATCAAAACTAGACGTTGAACTGACATCTGTGCTCAGTGGGAAGTGATATGATCCCGCACTCACGTGGTCTAGCTATTACACTAACATATCTATCATTAGCTAAGTACTGTGTACTGTGCTTGACTTGGATTGAAATAGATGCCAGTGCTCATTTTGGGTGCCGGTACTGTTTATATTTAGTTGCAGGAGCTGCACGTCAAGCATTGACTGTGTATCTGTTTATTTTTCCAGCTATTACACTAAGTATACCTTTTTCTTCCAA
Organism: Brachymystax lenok tsinlingensis; assembly: GCA_030435695.1. Classification (NCBI taxonomy): domain Eukaryota; kingdom Metazoa; phylum Chordata; class Actinopteri; order Salmoniformes; family Salmonidae; genus Brachymystax; species Brachymystax lenok. The sequence goes on from CM059806.1 coordinate 25,549,636, forward strand.
TTCCGAGGAGGGGGGGGAGGGAGCTCTCATGAGAGGTCGGACGGTTCAGTGAATCACTCAAGCCCCCCTTGTCGCTCTCTTTGCCTTGACAAAACTCCCTGTAGTCCGGCCAACAATGACCCCGGCCTCGTGAGCTGGTTGGGGCTGTGCGCACTTTAATTGCCCCCCCCCAATCTGTTTAATTTTTATTGCCTACGTCACTTCACGATGTTGATCATGGTGAATATATATTTTTATTTTTTTTACCTTTATTTAACTAGGCAAGTCAGTTAAGAACAAATTCTTATTTTCAATGACGGCCTAGGAACAGTGGGTTAACTGCCTTGTTCAGGGGGCAGAACGATGGAGTTGGTCCCCAGCCTCCACTGGGGACCACTCTTCTGGGAAGGCTTTCCACTAGATGTTGGAACATTGCTGTGGGGACTTGCTTCAATTCAGCCACAAGAGCATTAGTGAGGTCAGGCACTGATGTTGGATGATTAGGCCTGTCAGTCGGCGTTCCAATTCATCCCAAAGGTGTTCGATGGGGTTGAGGTCAGGGCTCTGTGCAGGCCAGTCAAGTTCTTCCACACCAATCTCGACAAACCATTTCTGTATGGAACTCTCTTTGTGCACGAGGGCGTTGCTGAAACAGGAAAGGGCCTTCCCCAAACTGTTGCCACAAAGTTAGAAGCACAGAATCTTCTAGAATGACATTGTATGCTGTAGCATACAAACTTCACAGTTGGCACTATGCATTGCGGTAGCGTTCTCCTGGAATCCGCCAAACCCAGATTTGTCCGTCAGACTGCCAGATGGTGAAGCGTGATTCATCACACCAGAGAACGCGTTTCTACTGCTCCAGCCGACACTTGGCATGGCGCATGGTGATCTTAGGCTTGTGTGTGGCTGACAAACAGTTGTAGTGCTGACATTGCTTCCAGAGACAGTTTGGAACTCGGTAGTGAGCGTTGCAACCGAGGGCAGACAATTTTTAATGCGCTGCGCGCTTCAGCACTCGCCGGTCCTGTTCTGTGAGCTTGTGTGGCCTACCACTTCGCGGCAGAGTCGCTGTTGCTCCTAGAAGTTTCCACTTCACAATAACAGCACTTACAGTTGAGCGTGGCAGCTCTAGCAGGGCAGACATTTGAACAACTGACTTGTTGGAATGGTGGCATCCTATGATGGTGCCACGTTGAAAGTCACAGATCTTCAGTAAAACTATTCTCCTGCCAATGTTTGTCTATGGAGATCGGATGGCTGTGTGCTCGATTTTATACACCTACCTAAAATAGCCAAATCCACTCATTTGAAGGGGTGTCCATATACTTTTATACAGTTGAAGTCGGAAGTTTACACACACCTTAGCCAAATACATTTAAACTCAGTTTTTCACGATTCCTGACATTTTAATCCTAGTAAGAATTCCCTGTCTTAGGTCAGTTAGGATCACCACTTTATCTTAAGAATGTGAAAAGTCAGAATAATAGTAAAGATAATTATTTATTTCAGCTTTTATTTCTTTCATCGCATTCCCAGTGAGCCAGAAGTTTACATACACTCAATTAGTATTTGGTAGCATTGCCTTTAAATTGTTTAACTTGGGTCAAACGTTTTGGGTAGCCTTCCACAAGCTTCCCACAATAAGTTGGGGGGATTTTGGCCCATTCATCCTGACAGAGCTGGTGTAACTGAGTCAGGTTTGTAGGCCTCCTTGCTCGCACACGCCTTTTCAGTTCTGCCTACGAATTTTCTATGGGATTGAGGTCAGGGCTTTGTGATGGCCACTCCAATACCTTGACTTTGTTGTCCTTAAGCCATTTTGCCACAACATTGGAAGTATGCTTGGGGTCATTGTCCATTTGGAAGACCCATTTGCGACCAAGCTTTAACTTCCTGACTGAGATGTTGATGTTGCTTCAATATATGCACATAATTGCCATCTATTTTGTAAAGTGCACCAGTCCCTCCTGCAGCAAAGCACACCCACAACATGATGCTGCCACCCCCGTGCTTCACGGTTGGGATGGTGTTCTTTTGCTTGCAAGCCTCCCCCCTTTTTCCTCCATACATAATGATGGTCATCATGGCCAAACAGTAATATTTTTGTTTCATCAGACCAGAGGACATTTCTCCAAAAAGTACAATATTTGTCCCCATGTGCAGTTGCAAACCATAGTCTGGCTTTTTTTATGGCGGTTTTGGAGCAGTGGCTTCTTCCTTGCTGAGTGGCCTTTCAGGTTATGTCGATATAGGACTTGCTTTACTGTGGATATAGATACTTTTGTACCTGTTTCCTCCAGCATCTTCACAAGGTCCTTTGCTATTGTTCTGGGATTGATTTGTACTTTTCGCACCAAGGTACGTTCATCTCTAGGAGACAGAACGTGTCTCCTTCCTGAGCGTTATGACGGCTGCGTGATCCCATGGTGTTTATACTTGCGTACTATTGTTTGTACAGATGAACATGGTACCTTCAGGCATTTGGAAATTGCTCCCATGGATGAACCAGACTTGTGGAGGTTTACAATTTTTTTCTGAGGTCTTGGCTAATATCTTTTGATTTTCCCATGATGTCAAGCGAAAAGGCACTGAGTTTGAAGGTAGGCCTTGAAATACATCCACATGTACACCTCCAATTGACTCAAATTATGTCAATTAGCCTATCAGAAGATTCTAAAGCCATGACATCATTTTCTGGAATTTTCCAAGCTGTTTAAAGGCACAGTCAACTTAGTGTATGTAAACTTCTGACCCTCTGGAATTGTGATACAGTGAATTGTAAGTGAAATAATCTGTCTGTAAACAATTGTTGGAAAAATGACTTGTGTCATGCACAAAGTAGATGTTCTAACCGACTTGCCAAAACTATAGTTTGTTAACAAGAAATTTCAGAGTGGTTGAAAAACAAGTTTTAATGACTCCAACCTAAGTGTATGTAAACTTCTGACTTCAACTGTATATACACAGTGTAGTGTATATCGACATACTACATGTATGATGCATTGCTGTTTGATAGGCTACATTGCTGTTTCAAGAAGTGGAACTTTGAGAAGTTGACATTTGGTAGACCACATTCAGGACCTGTCCATGGTGCTGAAACGATTCAAACAAATGACATCCAAATCAACGGTATAATCGGTATGGTCATTTTAATTTGTGCTATACATGATTAATTAACAAAATGGCACCGATTTTAACAATATTCATACATTACATAGGCTATTAGATAAATATGAGGAAAAGTCACAAGCCACGTTGTAGAAACAGCAAGCTCTTCTGTGGTGTCAGAGGTCGTTCAAAAGAGTAAATCCAACTTTGACCTCTTTACAATATGTTACGAATTCCAATTTGTTGTTGCTAACTTTAGCTAGGGGTTAGTCTGTTCTTCCTCTGAGCTAAAATCATAATGATAATAGTCTTGATCCCGGAGGAATGAAAATATATCTACATTTAGACAATTAATATTGCCCCATCCGAAAGTCAATATTGTATCTAATCTTTTTTCCATAGGCTACTATTTTTTATAGTCAGTCATTTTACCTTATGTTAAACATGCAACAAAAACACCATTATGCAACGTGGTCTCGAAGCATTTTGTATTATTCTGAGACACTTCATTTAGTATGATATGTTACCTTTCATATGGTATGTATTAATTTGTGGATGTCCATCATCCTTTTCATATCATATGTTACAAATTTCAATTTGCAAAATGTAAAATATGTCACAAATTTGCAAAAGGTATGAAATGTTACGAATTCCAAGTTGTTGTGGCTAATGTTAGCTAGTGGTGGCTAGGTGGCTAAGGCTAACATTAGCAAAATGGCTAACTTTTTCAATATGTTATGAATTGCAATTCGTACAATATGTTGTGAATTTGCAAAACATACAATGTTACAAATTTGCTAAATGTATGATATGTTATGAACTCTAATTTGTTGTTGCTAACTTTAGCTAGGGGTTAGAGTTAGGTGTTAAGGTTAAGAGTTAGGTTAAAGGGTTAAGGTTGGGGTTAGGGGAAGAGATAGCTAAAAGGGTTAAGGTTATGTTTAGGATTAGGGAAAGGGGAAGCTAACATGCTAAGTAGTTGCAAAGTAGCTAAAAAGTAGTAAGTAGATTTACGCTTACTATGTTATGTCTAGTCTATGAGCCCAGTCTACATCATGCGTAAATGTAGGCCTACCTAATGTTTCCATTTGGGACGGGTTCGGACATGCGTGAGTAAAAGGCCATGGCTCGGAAAGGATACCTGTGGTAGAACTCATTCCTGCCGAACCTCGGTGGCATGGTGGCAGAGGGCACTGTCCCGATCCGGGGACATTCAGTACATGAGGTCATAAACGTTGCACCAGACCCCTGTGCTCTTCCAAACCGTTGTGGTAAATTAAGGGTGGATTTGGGTGAGTGCGTGTCATCAAGTTGGGAGTTACGGCCGAAGCGCAATGGGAGGTTGGCATGAAGGTGTAAAGGTTTGACCGGTAGCGGGTAGAGTCGGACCATGGTAGGTGCTGAGCTGACTTTTCCGCTGGTTGGGACTACGTTGATTTTTAAATCGTCCACCTCGAGACTCCGTAGTATTTCATTGTTCGTCTGAAAAGCAAAACGCAGAAAAACACATGGAATATTTCACCCCTTCAGTTTTTTTTGTGTGTATAAAGTTTAGAAACAATTAAAAAATATATAGATATTTTACATGTGGCCATTAAGGCCAGATTGTGTTTTAGTTCACGGTGTGCATCATCGTCAGACTGATAGCCTATCAGAACAGGATAGAGCACACAAGAAAGACATAGGCTAGCCTTTTCTGTCCGTTATAAGGAATTAAATTAAATTAGTAGAACATTTAAGAGGCTCATACGAAGGATCATTTAGCTATTTAATTTAGAATTTTAGAGCCCCAATAAGTATCACCCAAAAGTATTTGATGAAACATTGAAATTGATCTTACCACCATTAGCCCATAGAAATGCATTGAATAATAGATTCATACATGGAAAAACAGATGGTCAAAAAATGTATCAAAAAGGAGTATGTTTTGAAGTGTCTGTCCTATATCTGAGAGATACAGTACAAGAAAGATACGATTTATTTAAAGAAAATGTAACCCCTTTTTTTGGCACTAAATTTCAGTATACTATATGTCTCCTAGTCTGACTAACATTGCTGTAGCTGTGCCACCTTCCACTGCAGATGCGGAAGGATAGGTGGATGCATTGGATTGAAACGCAGTCCATGCAAACAGATATCTCTAGCTTTAACGGACTGATTTAGAATGGTTTCTTTTGTTATGCTAATTAGATCTCCTCGGGGTGGCGGCATCGAATCTAGGGGGTTAAGCCTACGTTATCCTGTTTTCTCTGCTTTTATTACTTACTTTATGCTTCTTGCAAGTGCTCATTCATCACTAGCTGCAATCATTTACCAATAGCTTTAAATAAAGTTATTTAAGATGCACTATGCAGAAATCGCTCTGCCATTTCCTGGTTGCTAAAACTCTAATAGTTTGCCTAACTTCAGTTTACGTGACAAAATAATAGTGTAGAGAATCCTTATACCATCTAAGCGCTGTGAAATATAATTTCCATAACCAAAAATATTGTACTTTCAGCTGTTTTGAAGCTGGTGTACAAAAGTAAAAGACGCAAAAACAACACTTAAGAAGGGAAGCATAGAAATAGAACACATAGAACATATCCACCGCTTCTTAGACTTGCTTTCACTATAACGCACATTTCTATGTGAATTTGGTCTGGTTGGTAAAGAGTTATTGTCACCTTAAATAGCAATAATATAGGCTATCAAATATCCATCTCTTAGAATGCCTACTTTATTATCTAATTGACACAAAGATGTATTTCGCTACATTTTACCTATTTTTTTTTTTTTTTTAAGATCCCTATAGCCAACACTACTACTTTAGAGGTCATTTTGGGTGTAGGTTAATGCTTACCTGAGGATGCTGTTGCTGTCTGGTGTGTCTGTTGTTGTCGTTGGTCATGGACATTCTGTACGCCCCAGAGTCAGAGGCCATCACCCCTTGGAATCCCAAAATAACCAAGGTGAATATCACCATCATCATAGTCACAGTGGCAGGAAGCATCTTGTCTCTGTGGAACACTGAGTACAACACTTATAGCCTCTCTCCCTGACCGTCACCTGCTCTTAAAGGGTGCAGAAACACACACACACACACACACACACACACACAGCATTCACCAACCAGAATCATGAATGAACGTATGGCCCACCCCGGAACTTCCTAATTTGGCCCACATACAAAACATATTACATACACACAAATTCCCAATTTGCCACAGAACCAAACATGAGCCCATGTGAGCACATGCTCATTAAGCCCTTACACATTAGACACACATACAATTACATAACCGGAATGAACCAGTCATTGAACAGTGTCCCATCTGCCCTGCTGGACATACACACACACACACACACACACACACACACTAAAATACATGAATTGTGACAGGTGAGCATTCATTTACTAATTAGTAGAGCTTCTTTGTGGTCATGGTAACAGAGAGCCTTACAGTGAACATTGGAGGAAAAGTCCTCTTCTGAACATCACCCCTGATGCTTTGTGTTTGTGTGTAAGGTTTGGAACCATATAATTGGGAATTAGAATGCTAACAATTTACTAGGATCTCTATTGCCTCTGAAGCTAAGCAGGGTTGGTCCTGGTCGGTACCTGGATGGGAGACCAGATGCAGCTGGAAGTGGTGTTGGAGGGCCAGTTCAAAAAAAATATCACAATGCACCAGGGCAGAGATTGGGGACATTGCCCAGTGTAGGGTGGCCACCTAATCAACCCCAGCTTCCAAATGGTGCATTTCATCCACCCTCCTCTCCCCTGTAATTATTGCCCAGGTCATTTCTGTAAATGAGAATGTGTTCTCAGTCAACTTAGCTGGTAAAATAAGGGTTAAATAAATATGATTGTAACTAGAGAGGAGTCTTGATGCAGTATCTTGCATACATTACGTTTGTTAGAATGCATCTGGAAGGCATTTCAAGGCAGATCATTGGTTGTGAAAATGGTGGCAGGTAGCCTAGTGTTAAGTAACCGAAAGGTCGCAGGTATGAATCTCCGAGCCAACTAGGTGAAAAATCTGTCGATCTGCCCTTGAGCAAGGCACTTAACCCTAATTGCTCCTGTAAGTCGCTCTGGATGAGATCGTCTACTAAACGATGTAAATGTAAGATTACCTGATTGTATTGCCGTGGTTGTGTAAGGTCCTTCACATGGTGTGATAAATTATTAGTCAGGGAATACCTCAGTAAATCCAATCACAGAGACATTCTAAGAACCGGTGTGTTTTTTATTTGTTCTGTATAAGGTGTAGTACATGAGCATTTGTGACTTCTTATTGTTCAATTAACTCAAGGTTATATTTGACCCTTGGGTCACTCATGATGACAGGGGAGGAAATTTGCATCTCATTTCAGTTTTTTAATACATTTTTTGGAGAAAAAAATCTAACTGTATATTTCAGTTATTAGTTGACAGAGACAAGAATGTGACTTGTTAATAGTCGGGAAAAGCAGGAGACAATTATCAACACTAGGCTTCTAATTAATGCCTGTCTATAGCATTCTTTCCCTGTGTACTGTGGTGCTATAGAGGGCTCATCTGGAAAATATACCTCTGTCTCAGCATTGACTCCCTGTCAAAACAAAGGTTATATAAAACATTCTGATCTTTTGCCACTAATTGGTCTTTCGACCAATTACAGTGGGGAAAAAAAGTATTTAGTCAGTCACCAATTGTACAAGTTCTCTCACTTAAAAAGATGAGAGAGGCCTGTAATTTTCATCATAGGTACACTTCAACTATGACAGACAAAATGAGGAAAAAAAATCCAGAAAATCACATTGTAGGATTTTTTATGAATTTATTTGCAAATTATGGTGGAAAATAAGTATTTGGTCAGTAACAAAAGTTTATCTCAATACTTTGTTATATACCTTTGTTGGCAATGACAGAGGTCAAACGTTTTCTGTAAGTCTTCACAAGGTTTTCACACACTGTTGCTGGTATTTTGGCCCATTCCTCCATGCAGATCTTCTCTAGAGCAGTGATGTTTTGGGGCTGTCGCTGGGCAACACGGACTTTCAAAGATTTTCTATGGGGTTGAGATCTGGAGATTGGCTAGGCCACTCCAGGACCTTGAAATGCTTCTTCTGAAGCCACTCCTTCGTTGCCGAGGCGGTGTGTTTGGGATCATTGTCATGCTGAAAGACCCAGCCACGTTTCATCTTCAATGCCCTTGCTGATGGAAGGAGGTTTTCACTCAAGATCTCACGATACATGGCCCCATTCATTCTTTCCTTTACACGGATCAGTCGTCCTGGTCCCTTTGCAGAAAAACAGCCCCAAAGCATGATGTTTCCACCCCCATGCTTCACAGTAGGTATGGTGTTCTTTGGATGCAATTCAGCATTCTTTGTCCTCCAAACACGACGAGTTGAGTTTTTACCAAAAGTTCTATTTTGGTTTCATCTGACATTCTCCCAATCCTCATCTGGATCATCCAAATGCTCTCTAGCAAACTTTAGACGGGCCTGAACATGTACTGGCTTAAGCAGGGGGACACGTCTGGCACTGCAGGATTTGAGTCCCTGGCGGCGTAGTGTGTTACTGATGGTAGGCTTTGTTACTTTGGTCCCAGCTCTCTGCAGGTCATTCACTAGGTCCCCGTGTGGTTCTGGGATTTTTGCTCACCGTTCTTGTGATCATTTTGACCCCACGGGTGAGATCTTGCGTGGAGCCCCAGATCGAGGAAGATTATCAGTGGTCTTGTATGTCTTCCATTTCCTAATAATTGCTCCCACAGTTGATTTCTTCAAACCAAGCTGCTTACCTATTGCAGATTCAGTCTTCCCAACCTGGTGCAGGTCTACAATTTTGTTTCTGGTGTCCTTTGACAGCTCTTTGGTCTTGGCCATAGTGGAGTTTGGAGTGTGACTGTTTGAGGTTGTGGACAGGTGTCTTTTATACTGATAACAAGTTCAAACAGGTGCCATTTAATACAGGTAATGAGTGGAGGACAGAGGGGCCTCTTAAAGAAGAAGTTACAGGTCTGTGAGAGCCAGAAATCGTGCTTGTTTGTATGTGACCAAATACTTATTTTCCACCATAATTTGCAAATAAATTCATTAAAAATCCTACAATGTGATTTTCTGGATTTTCTGTGATTTTTTTGTCTGTCATAGTTGAAGTGTACCTATGATGAAAATTACAGGCCTCTCTCATCTTTTTAAGTGAGAGAACTTGCACAATTGGTGGCTGACTAAATACTTTTTTCCCCCACTGTATATCAGATATCTTGCCAATAATTGGCCTGCCAGCCATGCCTACTAATATTCAGCTGTTAATGAAAAGAATGTGGTGTGCAACAAGCTGTCAGTCTCATGGCAGAACGAGACGCTCATCCATGTTTCTCAAACTTCACATTTTGAAGTGTTTAAGGTTAAGGTTAGTCATTAACGCTGAAATATTAAGGTTGGGCATTAACTTGACATGCAACCTTCTGCACCAGAGGCACAGGTGACCTGCTTGGTGGTGTAGACTGCATCTAGGTAACAGCTAGTGGAATGCAGTAAAATATTCCTGTGGGAAAATAAGGTAATTGTGAGAGGGATTGATAGGTCATCAACACTTTAATTAACTATTCAGCGAATAACATCTTCGCCGTCATGACGTCTGTCATTCCACATTCTGATTATGAGTGAAAGTGGCTTTGTTTGAATTAATTAATTACTCGCTAGGTTTGTATTTTCATGCAGGTGACACTGAATGAGAGAAATGTTAATTAGTTCATTACAATCCAAAAGGGAAATATTTATTTGATCCAAATGTCACAACCTGACATTGTTAACATTATTAACACCCCCGTCTCTCTCTCTCTCTGTTGCTCTCTCTCCCTCTCTTCTCTCTCTCTCCCTCTCTCTAGCTGGCCCCAGTACTTACACACAGACACGGGTCAGGAATTACATGTCTCTCCAAGTTACACTCAGACAGATACCCCCCTATAACCACCCTTCTCTTTCTTGTCCCTCTACAGTAACTATCCCTCTCCTCTTCTCCACTCATCTCTTTCTTCTCCCTTTATTATTAGCAGAAGACGGTGAGAATCGGAGAGAGAAGGAGATTGAGAAAGGCAGAGTCAGAGAAAGGGAGAATATACACAGACATAAAGAAGAAATTAGATAGCAAGAGGAGACAAACAATGGAAGAATAAAGATAGTGAGAGAGAAAGAAGGACTGAAAAAGGGATTAGATGGGTAGACCGCAGGAATATGTCGGTCTGTCTTTCTGGTACATGTCCGACGGCGTTCCCAGAATTCCGGCAGTGCATAGGGACACTGATGAATGGGAACGTGGCTTAATCCCCCAGGGAGTAGATTTATGGTTTTATCATATCCTCCTCCTCTCTCACTGAGACATGTGGCTGGGTCATTATAATGGTGGACAGTTTGAGAACATGACACACCCACACACACTGTTCACCCTCAGATTATGATATTTAAAAGCCCTGTATGCAGCACTCCCCATCGTAACTTCTGATTTATACATCAGATCTCTGTGATCCCACTCAGGTCACTGACTCACTGTAGTGCAGAGGAGGGGCCGTGACAAGCAGGTAGTCACCAGTCAGCAGATTCACCACATCTAAAAGCCAATTTAGATTTCTGTGGCCTTGATACAATGACTCAACTCAATGGTTCATAAACAAGTCGATATGTTTCCATGGTTGCTGGGTTCATGAGCAGTGGAAGAAGTATAACTGTGTGGTGTGTACTGCTTGGACAGTTCCAAATCAAAACGTTCTGATGTTGAATATTGATGTTCAGTTGTGTGAGGAGAAGACTGAAAGACTCAGAGGTTCAGGTTTGATATCAGTTAAAGCGCTCAAGCTTCTATCAGCTGTAGGAGCTATGGGAAGAAATTATGAAAAATGGTGTAAGTGATGTCATATTGTCAGGGATATATTCTTGTAGAGATCTATTCTTGTCAGGGATATGTTCTTGTGTGTGATCACTTCTTGTCAGGAATATATTCTTGTAAGTGATCTCTTCTTGTTAGGGATATATTCTTGTAAGTGACGTCTTTTCAGGGATATATTCTTCTTGTCAGAATTATATTCTTGTGTGTGATCTCTTCTTTCAGGGATATATTCTTGTAAGTGATCTCTTCATTTTAGTGATATATTCTTGTAAGTGATCTCTTCTTTTCAGGTTTCATTCTTGTAAGTGATGTCTTTTCAGGGATATGTTCTTGTATGTGGTCTCTTCTTGTCAGGAATATATTATTGTAAGTGATCTCTTGTCAGAATTATATGATTGTGTGATCTCTTCTTGTCAGGGATAATTATTGTAAATTATGTCTTGTCATGGATATATTCTTGTAAGTGATGTCTTTTCAGGGATATATTATTGTATGTGATCTTTTCTTTTCAGGGATATATTCTTGTAAGTGATGTCTTTTCAGGGATATATTCTTGTAAGTGATGTCTTGTCATGGATTTATTCTAGTAAGTGATCTCTTCTTGTCAGGGAAATGTTCTTCTAAGTGATCTCTTCTTTTCAGGTTTCATTCTTGTAAGTCATGTCTTTTCAGGGATATGTTCTTGTATGTGGTCTCTTGTCAGGAATATATTATTGTAAGTGATCTCTTGTCAGAATTATATTTGTGTGTGTGATCTCTTCTTTTCAGGGATATTCTTGTATGTGATCTCTTCTTTTCAGGGATAATTATTGTAAATGATGTCTTGTCATGGATTTATTCTTGTAAGTGATCTTTTCTTGTCAGGGAAATGTTCTTGTAAATGATATCTTGTCAGGGATATGTTCTTGTGTGGTCTCTTCTTGTCAGGAATATATTATTGTAAATTATCTCCTTGTCAGGGATATATTCTTGTAAATTATCTCTTCTTGTCAGGAATATATTATTGTAAGTGGTCTCTTCTTTTCAGGGATAATTCTTGTAAATGATGTCAAATCAAATTTTATTTGTCACATACACATGGTTAGCAGATGTTAATGCGAGTGTAGCGAAATGCTTGTGCTTCTAGTTCCGACCATGCAGTAGTATCTAACAAGTAATCTAACAAATTCACAACAACTACCTTATACACACAGTGCAAAGGAATGAATACGTGTATTTACATATAAATATATGGATGAGCGATGGCTGACCGGCGTAGGCAAGATGCAGTAGATGGTTAAGAGTACAGTATATATTTGATATGAGTAATGTCGGATATGTAAACATATACAAAATTGTTTAAAGTGGCTAGTGATACATTTGTTACATCCAATTCCTATTATTTAAAGTAGCTAGAGATTTAAGTCAGTATGTTGGCAGCAGCCACTCAATGTTAGTGGTGGCTGTTTAACAGTCTGATGGCCTTGAGATAGAAGCTGTTTTTCAGTCTCTTGGTCCCAGCTTTGATGCACCTGTACTGACCTCGCTTTCTGGATGATAGCGGGGTGAACAGGCAGTGGCTCGGGTGGTTGTTGTCCTTGATGATCTGTTTGGCCTTCCTGTGACATCGGGTGGTGTAGGTGTCCTGAAGGGAAGGTAGTTTGCCCCCGGTGATGCGTTGTGCAGTCCTCACTACTCTCTGGAGAGCCTTACGGTTGTGGGCGGAGTAGTTGCCGTACCAGGCGGTGATACAGCCCGACAGGATGCTCTCGATTGTGCATATATTCTTCTATGTGATCTCTTCTTGTCAAAAATATATTCTTGTAAGTGATCTCTTCTTTTCAGGGATATATTCTTGTAAGTGATGTCGTCTTTTCAGCGACATATTCTTGGAAGTGATGTCTTTTCAGCGACGTATTCTTCTATGTGATCTCTTCTTTTCAGTGATATGTGCTTGTAAATGATATCTTCTTGTCAGGGATATATTCTTGTAAGTGATCTCTTCTTTTCAGTGATATATTCTTGTAAGTGATGTCTTTTCAGGGATATATTCTTTTAAGTTAGTTCTTTTTAGGGATATATTCTTGTCAGTGATCTCTTCTTTTCAGGGATATGTTCTTGTCAGTGATCTCTTCTTTTCAGGGATATGTTCTTGTCAGTGATCTCTTATTTTCAGGGATATATTCTTGTAAGTTATTCTGCTTGGTGTCTTTTGTGCCTTTCACTTGTTCTCTTAAGTTTTTGAGTGGTAGGGTGGGGATACTGTGCTAATTGTCTGGCCAGCAGATGACATACTTTAACACATCAATGTCTTTTAAATATTCCTCTCCAGGCAACCCAGTTGATGATACAAGAATAGAAAATTAACACATTTTTGAAAACAATAACTAAATGTGTTGACATTGACTTTCTGAGTATTTGTAATTCATAGAGGATTTAATGTTGTGTTGGGTCCAGAATAAAGGGCAAATCATATGATAACAGGAAAGGGTGTCGTTACAAAGACGTAACAGCCACACGATGGCGCTCAAACACATCTCTTAGTTCTCACCGTGTTGTACTTCTGAGCATGAGGGAGAAGCCTCTATAAAGAACTTGGTTAACATGAGGGAGTGGTTATGAAGCTGTAGGGAGGACCTTGGTCATGTGGGTGTGTAGTAGGCCATTGGCTAGAAGGTATTGTCGAATCAGAAGCTTTCCTCGGCTAGCTCCCTTAAGCAAATAGCTGCAGAGCAGGAGAGTTAATTGGGGAACAGGGAGAACAGGAAATTGAGAAAATTAGGCATGATGAGAGAATGGAGGGATGGGGGGAGGAGGAGGATATTTTTAGATGTGTATGTTCAAACAAACGAGCCATGATGAGAGGAAGGAGGGATGCGGGGGATATTTTTGTATGTGTATGTTCAAATGCATGTTTTGACTTTTGTACACAAAGAACATGATGTGTCCACTACAAACAGATGTGCCGACCACAACATTTTAATTTTGTCGACAGATACATTATGCAACATGGGGCGTTCAAGTGGGCCGAGATACACATCTGGCAGGAGACAGTTAGGGACACTGGGCTAAACGGGTAAAACAAGCAGAAATGTAGTGAAACAGAGTGGTGTAGCCAGGACCAAAGAAAGGGTGAGCAATATACACAACAGACGACAGGAAGTGAAGAAAGAAAAAGAAATCGTAAGAGAAACAGAAGAAGACAGAGCTGTGCAGAGAAAGAGAGAACAAGAGAGGGTGAGAAACAGACTTTTCCCCCCACACTCTCTATTGACCCCTGACCCTGCTCTCAATTGGACAGCCGGTGTGGCTGCTGGTCAGAGGGGGCAAAGGTCACGCTGAGGGGAGGGAAGAGGGGAGTGAGTGGGCGAAGTTAGGAGTATATGACCCCTCACCCACTACTCTGAGACTAAACTTAGGACGAGAGAGAGAGAGAGAGATTGTTTGAAAGAGATGGTATGGCATATCCTAAACAGAAGTCCAATCATATACAACGGGTGGTTTGGAATTCCTATTTTTAGAGCCTATACTCTGAGTCGATACTCACAAAGTAATAAGGAATTCCCCTTGACCATGCCCACTAATTCGGGAAAACAAAAATGATTTCCTATTTACCCCCATTGTAAAAGAGCCAACTTCGTTGCAGATTTTTTTGTTATATAGAAATAACAAAACATGCTGAAAAGCTACTGAGTTGTTCAATGTACATGCAACCAGGTCAAAAACCCGACCTACGGTTCACAATGCTCCCACGTAGGGAAATAGAGCCTGTGAGAAGAGCCCTGTGGCTACAGGCTATTCGGCGTGGGAGAGTTGGAAATGTGGGGACCCGGTGTTCAAGTAGGCTATGTGTGTGGAAAACAGATTTAGTCAGTATGTTGGCAGCAGCCACTCAATGTTAGTGGTGGCTGTTTAACAGTCTGATGGCCTTGAGGTAGAAGCTGTTTTTCAGTCTCTCGGTCCCAGCTTTAATGCACCTGTACTGACCTCGCCTTCTGGATGATAGCGGGGTGAACAGGCAGTGGCTCGGGTGGTTGTTGTCCTTGATGATCTGTTTGGCCTTCCTGTGACATCGGGTGGTGTAGGTGTCCTGAAGGGCAGGTAGTTTACCCCCGGTGATGCGTTGTGCAGTCCTCACTACCCTCTGGAGAGCCTTACGGTTGTGGGCGGAGCAGTTGCCGTACCAGGCGGTGATACAGCCCGACAGGATGCTCTCGATTGTGCATCTGTAGAAGTTTGAGTGATTTTGATGACAAGCCAAATTTCTTCAGCCTCCTGAGGTTAAAGAGGCGCTGTCTGTGTGTTGTGGACCAATTCAGTTTGTCCGTGATGTGTACGCCGAGGAACTTAAAACTTTCCACCTTCTCCACTACTGTCCCCTCTGAATAGGGGGGTGCTCCCTCTCCTGTTTCCTGAAGTCCACGATCATCTCCTTAGTTTTGTTGACATTGAGTGAGAGGTTATTTTCCTGACACCACACTCCGAGGTCCCTCACCTCCTCCCTGTAGGCCGTCTCGTCGTTGTTGGTAATCAAGCCTACCACTGTTGTGTCATCATCAAACTTGAGGATTGAGTTGGATGCGTGCTTGGCCACGCAGTCATGGGTAAACAGGGAGTACAGGAGAGGGCTGAGAACGCACCCTTGTGGGGCCCCAGTGTTGAGGATCAGGGGGGTGGGGATGTTGTTTCCTACCCTCACCACCTGGGGCCGGCCCGTCAGGAAGTCCAGGACCCAGTTGCACAGGGCTGGGTCGAGACCTAGGGTCTCGAGCTTAATGACGAGCTTGGAGGGAACTATGGTGTTAAATGCTGAGCTGTAGTCGATGAACAGCATTCTTACATAAGTATTCCTCTTGTCCAGATGGGTTAGGGCAGTATGCAGTGTGATTGCGTCTGTGGACCTATTGGGACGGTAAGCAAATTGGAGTGGGTCCAGGGTGTCTGGCAGGATGGAGGTGATATGATCCTTGACTAGTCTCTCAAAGCACTTTATGATGACAGAAATGAGTGCTACGGGGCGATAGTCATTTAGCTCAGTTACCTTAGCTTTCTTGGGAACAGGAACAATGGTGGCCCTCTTGAAGCATGTGGGAACAGCAGACTGGGATAGGGACTGATTGAATATGTCCGTAAACACACCAGCCAGCTGGTCTGCGCATGCTCTGAGGACACGGAAAGGGATGCCATCTGGGCCAGCAGCCTTGTGAGGGTTAACACATTTAAATGTTTTTCTCACGTTGGCTGCGGTGAAGGAGAGCCCGCAGGTTTTGGTAGCAGGCCGTGTCGGTGGCACTGTATTATCCTCAAAGCGAGCAAAGAAGTTGTTTAGTTTGTCTGGACCAGGACGTCATGGTCCTCAACGGGGCTGGTTTTCTTTTTGTAGTCCGTGATTGACTGTAGACCCTGCCACATTCCTCTCGTGTCTGAGCCGTTGAATTGTGACTCTACTTTGTCTCTATATTGACGCTTAGCTTGTTTGATTGCCTTGCGGAGGGAATAGCCACACTGTTTGTATTCAGTCATGTTTCCGGTAGCCTTACCCTGGTTAAAAGCAGTGGTTCGCGCTTTCAGTTTTGCGCAAATGCTGCCATCAATCCACGGTTTCTGGTTGGGGAAGGTTTTAATATTTGCTATGAGTACAACATCACCAATGCACTTGCTAATAAACTCGCGCACCGAATCATTGTATACATCAATGTTGTTGTCCGACGCTATCCGGAACATATCCCAGTCCACGTGGTCGAAGCAATCTTGCAGCATGGAATCAGATTGGTCGGACCCGCGTTGAACAGACCTGAGAACGGGTGTTTCCTGTTTTAGTTTCTGTTTGTAGGCTGGGAGCAACAAAATGGAGTCATGGTCAGACTTGCCGAAATGAGGGCGGAGAATAGCGTTGTATGCATAACGGAAGTTGGAATAACAATGATCCAGGATTTTACCAGCCCGGGTGGCACATTCGATATGCTGGTAACATTTCGGGAGCCTTGTTTTCAAATTAGCCTTATTAAAATCCCCAGCCACAATAAATGCAGCCTCGGGATATGTGGTTTCCAATGCATTTGTTTCAGTGCCGTCTGTGTCAGCTTGAGGGGGGATATACACGGCTGTGATTATAATCGAGGAGAATTCTCTTGGTAGATAATGCGGTCGGCATTTGATTGTAAGGAATTCTATGTCAGGTGAACAAAAGGACTTGAGTTCCTGTATGTTGTTATGATCACACCACGTCTCGTTAATCATAAGACACACACCCCCGCCTTTCTTCTTACCAGATAGATGTTTGTTTCTGTCGGCGCGATGCGCGGAGAAATCAGGTGGCTGTACCGACTCCGATAACGTGTCCTGAGTGAGCCATGTTTCCGTGAAGCAAAGAACGTTGCAGTCTCGGATGTCTCTCTGGAAGGCAACCCTCGATCTGATTTCGTCTACTTTGTTGTCCAGAGACTGTACATTGGCGATTAAAATACTCGGGAGAGGTGCACGATGCGCCCGTCGATGTAGCTTGACCAAAAGACCGCCGCGTTTCCCTCTTCTCCTGCGCTGCGGTTGTTTTGAGTCGCCGGGTGCGATCCAGTCTACTGTCCTAGTTGGGGTACCAAACACAGAATCCGCTTCAGGAAAGTCGTATTCCTGGTCGTAATGTTGGTAAGTTGACGTTGCTCTTACAACCGGGAGGAACTATTGGATATATGTAATAAAACGTAATATTTCCCGGGGTAACAAGGTAAGAAGTAATAAAAAAATACTGCATAGTTTCCTGAGAACGTGAAGCGAGGCTGCCATCTCTGTCGGCGCCATGTCAAACACACTCAAGACAGTCAAAGAATCAATCAATTTCTTTTTTCTGGAAGGTCTGACAAGAACATTTGATTTCAAAAACTCTATATTTATGAACTATTTGCTAATCAACTTTCCTTTCTCACAAACAAACGTTTTCTGTTTGGAGCTCATTTTTGAGTGTCTGTCAGAGATCTGCTGCTTTCGCACTGAGAAGGAGAAGCTTGGGAAAGCTCCTTTTCACCCAGTCAAAACAATATCTATACACATGAAAGCCTCCGGGTCAAAATGACCCACAACATCATGTTTGTATACAAAATTTACACACACATTCCACAACACAGCAGTGTGTCCACATTTTGAAGTTAGGTTCATGAGGAAAAGACGTTTAATTTCATGAATAAAAGAGAGGTTAAGTAGTATTTTAGACAACTCAAAAGTGGAAATGGGTCAAATTGACCCGCAACATAATAGGAGGGTTAATCTTCTGGCATGTTATGCAACACGAGATGGTATCTCATGAAACTGATTTAAACTAAATAATCTCACCAAAGTCTCTCTCTCTTTCTCTCCTTGTCTTTTTAAAATAAATCTCTCTTTCTCTCTTTCACTCTCTCTTCTCCCCCTCTATGTTCAGAGCAGGAAGTGAGTCAACAGGGTCAGTAGTAGGGGTCAACCTCAGAGGTCAAACCTGCCAGTCAAACTAGTCCATGTTTGAACTGAGGATTATGTTACCAGGAACCATTATTGCAAAAAGCACCAAAGTCATCTGCTTCTTTTGTTTTTAAAATGGTAGATAGACATTTTGGTTGAAAATAAATCAACCAAACATGATATTGTAATGGTTTGGCATCACAGATATATGCGTGTCAATGTGTGTAACAGACTGACAGAGTGGTCCAGTTAAATATTCAATTTCCTAGTGTACGGTTCAATCCATTCTCATCATAGCTTAACACACACGCATAAACGCATGCACACGTGTGCGCACACACACACGTACACCGTGTCAGGCAGGCTGGCCGGCTGGGGATATAAAGGCCAGTGTGGTGTTTCAGTTTCAACCTATTGCAGGCTAGCGCAGAACACTGATGATGTCATCAGCACACAGCTGTCAGAATCCCTCTCCACCCTGTGAGGTTTTATCCCAGTGAGGAAGAGAGTGTGTGTATGTGTGAAGTTATGCAGACAACCGATTGAACTGTGCATGTAGTGTTAGGATATTTAGCTGGAGAATTCTCTGTCACACACACACACATACAGCGAGGTAGTGTTTGCTGTCAGAACCCCCAGGAGTGGACTGGCCTGATCAAAGCTCCAGTCTGGATCAGATTCCTCTGGGTGAGAGGCTGGAGGGCAGGGAACATGGACACAGACACAGCTACCGGCAGTCCGAAAGAGTGGGAATACTGGGGATGCTTTCAAGGCACGGTCATCAGTGTGTGTTACCCACAGAGGCTCCGTTACTGCCCACACACACACAGAAAGCACACACACACAATGCCACATATAAATACACACGCACACACAATACCACACAGAAAATACACTAGATGTGTCCACTTCAAATGTAAGAAATACGATTTGAGTGGATTATGTTTACGTCTTCTGGAGTCTTTCTCTTTCTTGATTGATGTAGTGGGTGTTTTTCTCTGTACTGAGCAGATCTCCATCATTCTGTGGTTTGTGTAAATAAAGTCTGGGCAGATGCCAGCTCCCCCCTCCCACACACACACACACTGGGTTGGCATGAGGTACAGAGCTGTGGACTGGCACTGGTTGGATGGGTTC
This sequence comes from Brachymystax lenok tsinlingensis, assembly GCA_030435695.1. Taxonomy (NCBI): domain Eukaryota; kingdom Metazoa; phylum Chordata; class Actinopteri; order Salmoniformes; family Salmonidae; genus Brachymystax; species Brachymystax lenok. The sequence continues at coordinate 25,569,134 of CM059806.1, forward strand.
TTATGCTGGTCTGTGTATAGGAGAAAGAACACATGCCATAACAAGATGAAATCAAACCGGAGAGAGATGGGTGGATTGGGAAAGAAGAGAGCGGGTGATGTTGGGTCACTCAAGGTTAGTACTACAGCACATACATGAGGATGTTTCTGTTTCTCTCCCTTTCTCTCAGGAGAAAGATGTTTCTATAGTGAGATCATCTGTCTAGCCTCCCGGAGCCTTCAGCAGCAATACCACCAAAACCACTCACATATCATCACAATACACAACTAAACCGACAACAGGGAGATCATGGGAAAAGTGCCACAACTCAAACAAGCAGAGAGAGAGATATGGCAGACAGCGTCTCGGGTACGTATCACGGAATTCCTAATGGGAATATTGTATACATGCCACACACACACACACACACACACACAAACTATATATGCGCACACTCACGACACTAGCAAATCTCTCTCTCTCTCGCTCAAACATGAGCATATTACCCTTACCATTGAACCTGGAGACTTTCTATCTTTCCGTCAGAATGATTGAAGATATTGGACCACACACTCTTCTCATGTTTCTCATATTATTCTCTCACACAATTACTGTATATACTAGACGTGTTATCTGTGCATGCATCTAGTTAGTCTCTCAGTAAGCCTAGCACTCAACACCACAGAGCTTTTGTTTCTTTCACATTGATGTCTTGTACTCATACTGACTATACCACACACACCTGAATACCACACACGCCTGAATACCACACACACCTGAATACCACACACGCCTGAATACCACACACGCCTGAATACCTCACGCACCTCAGTACCACACACACCCAAATACCACACATGCCTGAATACCTCACACACCTGAATACATCACAAACCTGAATACCTCACACGCCTGAATACCTCACACAACTGAATACCTCACACGTCTGAATACCTCACACGCCTGAATACCACACACACTTGACTACCTCACACAACTGAATACCTCACACAACTGAATACCTCACACATCTGAATACCTCACACAACTGAATACCTCACACGCCTGAATACCTCCTCTCTTCACTTGTGTTTGTTTAGTTGTAGCACTTGAGTAAATACCCTACTACCTAACCTGTGCTGCAGTGTGTATGTGTGCGCGCTCGTATGTGTTCACAATAAAAATACGGACAGAGACACATCAGGACCTACGAGACCACCTGTCAACTGTCACATGCATCAATAGTGAGAAGTTATTTGGATCTGTAAGCAAATCGAGGGGGGTGTGGCTTTGTCGTAAAACACCAATGAGAGAGAGTGGAAATACCCCCCTGTGATGATTGACAGAGAGAAGGGAGAAGTTGTCCTTAACCATTGATACAGGAGACAATATTATTTTATCTGTCCAATGGTTGTGGTTAGGATAGTGGTTAGGGTAATCTGATTCTAGATATGTAGTTGGGGGACCTTGTGATTACAGGCAGTTGTCAGGCCAGTCAGATGAATGATTAATGATGTACGATTTCGGTGAGGCGATTCAAGACCCACACTGCCTGACAGCAGGACCGTGAAGTAATGTCTGTAAGTGCATCAACCTTTTGTTTCAGGTCTCTGTGATAGTTTTGCCAAAACAAAGGGGACATGTCTCTACATGAGGGAGAAACAGAGAGAGGGAATTCCAAAGAGGGAGAGAGAGAGCAAACTTCCCCTCTCTCTCTCTCTCTCTCTCTCTCTGTGTAGAGTATTAGAGGCCAGCAGCAAGCAGAATGAGAGACAACATGGACGGCTGCCTGCATGTTATTTATTGTGCGATTGATGAGAGCTAACTCACACACACACAGTGGATGGTCACAACAGTGACTGTGTCAGAGTCTGTCTAGCTGCAGCACTGCCAAACAGAGGTATTATAGATGTTCTTCATCAGTCTAAATGTCTTCCTTTACCTGTAGTTCTCTTACATGTTTGATTTATTTATGGTCATTCAGAAGGACCTTCCATCCAAAGCAATGTGGGACATGAACCAACAACTTTTGTTGTTATTAGTACCTTAGTACATCTAACAGTGTCATGTTAACTCATGGCAATGGTAAGGACACTGAAGAGTACTGCCAAGAAAAACACCACTATTGTTGTGGTTGGATATCTCCTCAAATCTGAGGATCATGGCAGTGACAGAGCGTGACAGAGCGTGACAGAGCGTATGGTATGGTGACTGGCCTCCCAACTGTCAAACAATCGGACATACAGAAGAAAATATCAAATGGGTGAAGGAGTAGAGGAAGGAGTGAGGGGGAGGTTTGCGGTGGACTGTCAACAAGCTCTTTGTAGTTTACACAGAGATTGGGGAAGACTTTTCTCTAGCCCACCTCCCGCTGTCCTTTTATTCATAACCTCCTCCTACGGCCTGAGCTACTTCTTTAACCCCTTCCACTCTTCCTCCCTTCCTCTCTTTCTCTCTTCCAACCTGTATTTTAATCTTCTTACTCCCTCCTTTTCCATCATACATGTTACGATTAAATGGTTTGCCATCACAGGAGGCTTCACAGGAGGCTTCTGAGCTCATAATAATGTCTGGAATGGAGTGAATGGAATGATATCAAACACATGGAAACCATGCGTTTGATCAGTTCAATACCATCATCCTCCCCAATTAAGGTGCCACCAACCTCCTATGTTGGCCCTCAATTAGGCCATATAACTAATGCAAAAGTGACCTCATGTTGTCAGAGTGGTTCTACATTCTGATACTGTTTTTCCATCTCATTACTTTATGCAACAAATACATTTGATGTGTGGTACAATTTCTGAGAAGATGAGCTCCCACATTTTTCATTTTTTTAGATTTATTTTTATTTATTTATTTCACCTTTTATTTAACCAGGTAGGCAAGTTGAGAACAAGTTCTCATTTACATCTGCGACCTGGCCAAGAAAAAGCAAAGCAGTTTGACACATACAATTTAGAGTTAGATAAACCTGGATTTATATACAGGATACTACCCTCCACAACATAACCTTCACTCCAAATAAAAACTCTACAACCTGATTTTGAACAAAATGACCTGGAATGATTCCTACTACCAAAGATTCTTATTTCCAAGCTATACAGCAAATGCTCTAGCAAACAAACAGTAGAAACCTGAAAACACCATCCAACCTGGAACTGAGTGAGTAATGTTTAGTCTGAAGCTACTTTGAAAGCCAAGAAGAAAAATACATCACAATGATATATTTTACTTCATAAGGACTGAATGCTAAGTTAAGCCTACCAAGCTTGCTAGGACAGAACAGATCTGACTGCAACTTCAACTCCCAGACCAGCAAGACACTCTCCAAGGCCCTCCAAGCCCCCCTCCCCCAGACCTACACATAGAGGACCCACACTGAGAGGACCCACATCCAGACCTCAGCACCAGCAGCCCCCCCAAGTCAACCATGCCCACACCCAATTTAGGACCCCTCAGATCAGACCTATGCCCCTCCTGCCCACCCTATGCCTCCCACACCCGCAAAGAGGGCCTCAACATGAAAGTCACACATACGCCCAGGCCGTGAGCAGGCAAACAGGCCCAACCCCCACTCTTACACTAGCCCAAACCAATGGCATGTACCAGATTCTCAGCAGGCTCTGCTCACACTTACTGGTCTGAGGTCAAACCACACGACTAACAACATTGGACACTTTATGGAACACAAAAGCCTTCACTATCTCATCCTGGAATATCCAAGGCCTTTGGCCTAAGGAGCAGGAACCTGGACTACAACAAAGAAATCAGAAATGCATACAATGTCATCCTACAAGAAACATTGTACAGAGAAGAGGTTCCCACTGATTGCCCTCTAGGTTACAGAGAGCTGGTAGTCCCATCCACCAAACTACCAGGTGTGAAACAGGGAAGGGACTCAGGGGGTATGCTAATTTGGTATAGAGCAGACCTAACTCACTCTATTCAATTAATCAAAACAGGAACATTTTACATTTGGCTAGAAATTCAAAAGGAAATGATCACAACAGAGAAAATATTTCCTCATGTGTGCTACCTATGTCCCCCCAGTAGAATCCCCATACTTTAATGAAGACAACTTATCCAATCAATCATTTCCAGGCTCAGGGACATGTGCTAGTCTGTGGCGACCTAAATGCCAGAACCGGACAAGAATCTGACACCCTCAGCACACAGGGGGACAAAAGCCTGCCTGGAGGTGACAGCATTCCCTCCCCCATATGCCCCCCTAGGCACAACTATGACAACATAACCAACTAAAATGGGTCACAACTCCTGCAGCTCTGTTGCAAGCTGGGTATGTACAGTGGGGCAAAAAAGTATTTAGTCAGCCACCAATTGTGCAAGTTCTCCAACTTAAAAAGATGAGAGAGGCCTGTAATTTTCATCATAGGTACACTTCAACTATGACAGACGAAATGAGAAAAAGAAATCCAGAAAATCACATTGTAGGATTTTTTATTTATTTATTTGCAAATTATGGTGGAAAATAAGTATTTGGTCAATAACAAAAGTTTATCTCAATACTTTGTTATATACCCTTTGTTGGCAATGACAGAGGTCAAACGTTTTCTGTAAGTCTTCACAAGGTTTTCACACACTGTTGCTGGTATTTTGGCCCATTCCTCCATGCAGATCTCCTCTAGAGCAGTGATGTTTTGGGGCTGTCGCTGGGCAACACGGACTTTCAACTCCCTCCAAAGATTTTCTATGGGGTTGAGATCTGGAGACTGGCTAGGCCACTCCAGGACCTTGAAATGCTTCTTCTGAAGCCACTCCTTCGTTGCCCAGGCGGTGTGTTTGGGATCATTGTCATGCTGAAAGACCCAGCCACGTTTCATCTTCAATGCCCTTGCTGATGGAAGGAGGTTTTCACTCAAAATCTCACGATACATGGCCCCATTCATTCTTTCCTTTACACGGATCAGTCGTCCTGGTCCCTTTCAGAAAAACAGCCCCAAAGCATGATGTTTCCACCCCCATGCTTCACAGTAGGTATGGTGTTCTTTGGATGCAACTCAGCATTCTTTGTCCTCCAAACACGACGAGTTGAGTTTTTACCAAAACGTTCTATTTTGGTTTCATCTGACCATATGACATTCTCCCAATCCTCATCTGGATCATCCAAATGCTCTCTGTACTGGCTTAAGCAGGGGGACACGTCTGGCACTGCAGGATTTGAGTCCCTGGCGGCGTAGTGTGTTACTGATGGTAGGCTTTGTTACTTTGGTCCCAGCTCTCTGCAGGTCATTCACTAGGTCCCCGTGTGGTTCTGGGATTTTTGCTCACCGTTCTTGTGATCATTTTGACCCCACGGGGTGAGATCTTGCGTGGAGCCCCAGATCGAGGAAGATTATCAGTGGTCTTGTATGTCTTCCATTTCCTAATAATTGCTCCCACAGTTGATTTCTTCAAACCAAGCTGCTTACCTATTGCAGATTCAGTCTTCCCAACCTGGTGCAGGTCTACAATTTTGTTTCTGGTGTCCTTTGACAGCTCTTTGGTCTTGGCCATAGTGGAGTTTGGAGTGTGACTGTTTGAGGTTGTGGACAGGTGTCTTTTATACTGATAACAAGTTCAAACAGGTGCCATTAATACAGGTAACGAGTGGAGGACAGAGGAGCCTCTTAAAGAAGAAGTTACAGGTCTGTGAGAGCCAGAAATCTTGCTTGTTTGTATGTGACCAAATACTTATTTTCCACCATAATTTGCAAATAAATTCATTAAAAATCCTACAATGTGATTTTCTGGATTTTTTCCCCTCATTTTGTCTGTCATAGTTGAAGTGTACCTATGATGAAAATTACAGGCCTCTCATCTTTTTAAGTGAGAGAACTTGCACAATTGGTGGCTGACTAAATAATTTTTTGCTCCACTGTATATAGTCAATGGTAGGCTTTGAGGGGACTCAGATGGTAGGTACACCTATAGCTCATCTCTTGGCAGTAGTACTGTAGACTACTTTATCACTGACCTCAACCCAGAGTCTCTCTATAGTGTTCACAGTCAGCCTACTGACACTCCTATCAGACCACAGCAAAATCACTGTCTACTTGAACAGAGCAATACTCAATCATGAGGCATCAAAGCCAAAGGAACTGAGTAATATTAAGAAATGATATAGATGGAAGGAATGTAGTGTGGAAACCTATCAAAAAACTATTAGGCAACAACAAATTCGATCCCTTCTAGACAACTTCCTGGACAAAATGTTCCACTGTAATTGTAATGTCATTATGCGTGTAACGCTGGTGACAGGTGTGCGCCCTAACGAGCAGCCTGGTGACCTAGACGCCGGAGAGGGAGCACACGTGACAGTACCCCTTCCCCGGGATCGTCATCTTGGTCGGCGTCCTGCGGCTGGAGCCGCGCGTCGGGGAGGGGATACTGTCACGTGTGCTCCCTCTCCAGCCTCTAGGTCACCAGGCTGCTCGTTAGGGCGCACACCTGTCACCAGCATTACGCGCATAATGACACTCACCTGGACTCCATCACCTTGATTACCTGCCCTATATATGTCACTCCTGTCATTGTTTCATGTCGGTGCGCTGTTTGTGTTTCTTGTTATGTTCATTTATTAAATGTATTCACTCCCTGAACTTGCTTCCCGACTCTCAGCGTACATCATTACAAGTATATTTGACCTCTCAGCTTCTCTATCAAATCTAAACATTTCAAGCAGACAACCTAAGAAAATTAACAACAATGACAAATGGTTTGATGAAGAATACAAAAGCTAAGAAAGAAATTGAGAAACCTATCCAACCAAAAACATAGAGACCCAGAACCTGAGTCTACACCTTCACTATAGTGAATCACTAAAACAATACAGAAATACACTTTGGAAAAAGAAGGAGCAGCACGTCAGAAATCAGCTCAGTGTAATTGAAGAATGCAATGACTCTAACTACTTCTTGGAAAATTGGAAAACACTAAAGGGAGATGTATGGGTAAGCCACTTCTCCAAACTTCTTCGCCCTATAACAAAGAACAAAGCAAAAAAATATACATGATTAAATACAAGACTCAGAACCCACTGGATTCTCCAATTACATTGAATGAACTACAGGACAAAATACAAACTCTCCAAACCAAAAAGGCCTGTGGTGTTGATGCTATTCTCAATAAAATGATAAAATATACAGACCACAAATTCCAATTGGCTATACTTAAACTCTTTACCATGGAATATGTGTCAACAGTAAACTTGGGAAAATCCTCTGCATTATCATTAACAGCAGACTCATACATTTCCTCAGTCAAAACAATGTACTGAGCAAATGTCAAATTGGCTTTTTGCCAAATGATTGTACAACAGACCATCTAATCACCCTGCTCAACCTAATTGACAAACAAACAAACCAAAATAAATCCTTCTCAGGCTTTGCTGATTTTGAAAACAGCTTTTGACTCAATTTGGCATGAGGCTCTGCTATACAAATTGATGGAAAGTGGTTTTGGGGGAAAAACATACAACATTATAAAATCCATTTACACAAACAAGTGTGCGCTTAAAATTGGCAAAAAAAACACACACATTTCTTTCCACAGGGCCGTGGGGTGAGACAGGGATGCAGCTTAAGCCCCACCCTCTTCAACATATATATAATTGAATTGGTGAGGGCACTAGAACTGTCTGCAGCACCTGGCTTCACCCTATGAAAATCTGAAGTCAAATGTCTACTGTTTGCTGACGATCTGGTGCTTCTGTCCCCAACCAAGGAGGGCCTACAGCAGCACCTAGATCTTCTGCACAGATTCTCGCAGACCTGGGCCCTGACAGTATATCTCAGTAAGACAAAAATAATGGTGTTCCAAAAAAGGTCCAGTTGCCAGGACCACAAATACAAATTCCATCTAGACACCGTTGCCCTAGAACACACAAAAAACGATACATACCTCGGCCTAAACATCAGCGCCACAGGTAACTTCCACAAAGCTGTGAACGATCTGAGTGACAAGGCAAGAAGAGCCTTCTATGCCATCAAAAGGAACATAACATTCGACATACCAATTAGGATCTGGCAAAAAATACTTGAATCAGTTATAGAACCCATTGCCCTTCATAGTTGTGGGGTCTGGGGTCCGCTCACCAACCAAAAATGCACAAAATGGGACAAACACCAAATTGAGACTCTGCATGCAGAATTCGACAAAAATATCCTCTGTGTACAACGTAAAACACCAAATAATGCATGCAGAGCAGAATTAGGCCGATACCCGCTAATTATCAAAATCCAGATTCTTTTTACAACCACCTAAAAGGAAGCGATTCCCAAACCTTCCATAACAAAGCCATCACCTACAGAGAGATGAACCTGGAGAAGAGTCCCCTAAGCAAGCTGGTCCTGGGGCTCTGTTCACAAACACAAACAGACCACACATAGCCCCAGGACAGCAACACAATTAGACCCAACCAAATCATGAGAAAACAAAAAGATAATTACTTGAAACATTGGAAAGAATTAACAAAAGCACTGAGCAAACTAGAATGCTATTTGTCCCTAAACAGAGAGTACACAGTGGCAGAGAACCTGACTTCTGTGACTGACCCAAACTTAAGGAAATCTTTGACTATGTGTAACATCCACAGTTGTTCAGGTTGCTTATGTTTGTAAGAACTGAGGTCGGGGCGTTCGTATACTTTAGTTTAACTTTACTCCGAAGTATGCTGACATAACATAGTTCACATGGCATATCACTCCTACTGTCTGGCTACTGTAATACATGGAACTGGAATCCCAGTTTATGTCATCATTTTCATTACATTACACTATGTACAGACTCAGTGAGTATAGCCTTGTTATTGAGAAAAGCCGCCGTAGGCAGACCTGACTCTCAAGAAAAGACAGGCTATGTGCACACTGCCCACAAAATGAGGTGGAAACTGAAATGCACTTCCTAACCTCCTACATAATTTATAACCAAATTAGAGACACATATTTCCATCAGATTACACAGACTCACAACGAATTTGAAAACAAATCAAATTTTGATAACCTCCGATATCTATTGGGGAAATGCTACAGTGTGCCATCACAGCAGAAAGATGTGTGACCTGTTGCAACAAGAAAAGGGGAACCAGTGAAGAACAAACACCATTGTAAATGCAACCCATATTTACTTTTATTTATTTTCCCTTTTGCACTTTAACTATTTGCACATAATATGCCATTTGAAATGTCTTTATTATTTTGGAACTTTTGTGAGTGTAATGTTTGATGTTAATTTGTATTTTTTATTTAACTTTTGTTTATTTTCTACTTCACTTGCATTGGCAATGTTAACAGATGTTTCCCATGCCAATAAAGCCCTTACATTGAAATTAGAGCGAGAGAGAGCAAATTTACAGAAAAATGCTATTAATCTTACACACAACAATACAAACATACTTTCGAATACATTAATCCTTTCCCAACTCCCTCCTACGCTATCTCTTTCCCTCTCTCAGCATTTCTCTCCCTCTTCCTCTCTCTCTTTCTCTCTCTCTCTCTGTCTCTCACACTGTGGGGGAGTGGTAGTGCTGGGAGCTGGATTCCTTCAGTGAAAGGGGTGTTGATTGTTTTGTCAGAGCTCTGAGGTAGTGTGAGGGATCGCTGTCAGGGGCTGTCATCCAAGGGTGTAACTCATCCCCTCACTAAAAGGAGAGAGGGGCCCCTGCCTTCTAACCTCTGACAGCTCCTCACACACACATACAGACGCACATGCACCCATGCTAGAATACACTCACACACGCTAGCATGCAATCACACACACACACAAGCACACACACACAAGCACACACAAGCACATACTCTCACACTTACGCATGCTAGCATGCACACACACACCAAACTACCCCCTACCCCTTGACTTACAACCTCTCCTCATAAATAACTTACACAATTGGCTGTCTCTGAGATCACAATCTGTCCTGTTTACTAGTTACAAGTCTCAGTGTTTCTCCAGTGTGTGGCTGTGATATGTTCCAGAACAGTATCTAACCTGAGATGGGGACATGTATAAGGTCAAAGGAAGTGTGCGTGTGTGTGTGTGTGTGTGTGTGTGTGTGTGTGTGTGTGTGTGTGTGTGTGTGTGTGTGTGTGTGTGTGTGTGTGTGTGTGTGTGTGTGTGTGTGGACAGATAGACAGAAGAATGGACAGATAGACAGAAGAATGGACAGATAGAAGAACTGATGGATGGATTGATATAAATACAGGCGGGTGGAGGCAGTGGTAGACTGTCAAAGATGTGCAGTTCCATTTTATAGCCTAGTGGGCCTGTCTAAGTTGTTGTTGTTTTACAAAATTACACTTATCGTGGCTAATCATGGGGGACTCATTGGACACAGAGTTGTCAGTTCAAAGTGTGTGTCAGAGGGTAGAAATAGTCTGCCCTGAACTCCTGCATGCCTTCTATGTGGAGTGGAGTTCCGTGTCAGTGGAGGAGGAGAAAAGAAAGTGAAGGTGGGAGGGAGGAAACTGAAAGGATAAATGGGACGAGTGAGGGCCTGGCATTCCGGGGTTCCTTTCAAAGGAGCCGTCTGATAATGAAAATAAATAATTCACCCCTCCCTCCCTCTCTTCTTCCTTCCCTCCTTCACTCCCTGTGCAGGCTGTCAACACTGGTTAAAATGCAGGATGAGAAAGCTAACTAACACACACACACACTAACATTTGCAGGCATAAACAAAAACTCATGCAGAGAAGGGGAGATAGAGAGACATAGGCGAGAAAGATAATAAGAATGAGACAAAGAGAGCCAGAGCGCCAGAGCGCCAGAGAGACAGAGAGCCAGAGAGACAGAGCGCCAGAGCGCCAGAGAGACAGAGAGACAGAAAGACTATATGTGCTGTTCCACTAGCTATATCAGTGGCTGGAGTCCTCTAAGCCCCTAGAGAGCTCTTCTCCTCTGGGTAGACAGTAGGCTAATAGAGCTCAGGCCTTTGTCTGTGGAGAAGATCAATAACATCATCATATTAAACATTCAGCAAGGACACACGGATACACCACACACATTATCACAAACACGCACACAAGTATGCACATACATACACACTGTAAAAAAAACTAAAAAGATAACCATTACGGACCAACAGTCTATAAATATGAATCTGTATGATTATTACACTGTCCTCTACTCAGAGGTTTTGTCTGGTCATCTCATCCAACTAATGAGTTACCAATCTGCTCTCACAGAGGGACCTGTTTCACACTGTCTGCCTTTACTTACCTGAGAGAGACGACCATGGGGTTTAGATCACACATGCCAGATAACATGAATCTGACCAAGTGTTGCTCAAGACATCACCAAAATGAGTCTTAAATGGCACCCTATTCCCTGTAAAGTGCACTACTTTTGAACAGGGTCCACTATATAGGGAATATACAGGGAATTGGGTGCCATTTGGGATGGAACGGAGAGAAAAGTGGAGGAGGAGGATGCTGGGAAGAGAGACTACATGAGAGAGTGAAGAGAAAAATAATATGGAGGGAAGGCCAAATAGAAGAGATGAAGATAAGACAGAAGAATGGAGGATATGGAGGGAGAGAGTTGAAAAGGGGAGGGTGAAGAATATTGAAAAGGGAAAGTGTAGTGCTGGGAGAGAGAACGGAGGTGATGGGAGGAGAGATGCATACTGTTGCTCCAGACCTGACCTGTGTGGGGTTTGTGATCACGGGGAGACAGCGTTATCGTTCTCTGAGATATTCAACCCAATTCCTGGAAGAGATTGGGATCCTGGAATTCTTAAGTGTCCACTTTTGAGTAATCACTCAAACTATAGTGCGAGCTTGATTGCTGAAAAATGTATGGCCACGTGTTTCCCCCAAAAAAGATTGAGTCTGTGCATGTGTGGCTGTGTAACTATGTGACGGGACGGTAAATGGAACTGTGTGACTGTGTGACTGTGTAACTATGTGACTGTGGACTTTTCATGGAACTGTGTGATTGTGTGACTGTTTAACTGTGTGACTATGTAACTGTGTGACTGTGTAACTGTATATGGAGCTGTGTGACTTTGTGACTGTGTGACTGTGTGACTATGTAACTGTGTGACTTTGTGACTGTATATGGAACTGTGTGCCTGTGCAACTGTGTGACTGTGTAACTGTGTGCCTGTGGTAACTGTGTGACTGTGACTGTAACCGTGTAACTGTGTGACTGTGTGACTGTGTGACTGTGAAACTATGTGACTGTGTAACTGTATAACTGTGTGACTGTGAAAGTGTGTAAATGTGTAACTGTAAAACTGTGACTGTGTAACTATTTGACTGTGTGACTGTATATGGAACTGTGTGACTGTGTAACTGTGTGACTTTGTGATTGTGTAAATGTGTGACTGCGTAACTGTATAACTGTGTGATTGTGACTGTGTAACTATGTGACTGTGAGACTTTGTGATTGTGTAAATGTGTAACTGTGTGACTGTGTGACTGTGTAACTGTGTAACTGTTTGACTGTGTAACTGTGTGACTGTGTAACTGTATATTGAACTGTGTGACAGTTAACTGTGTGACTGTGTAACTGTGTGACTACGTGACTGTATATGCAATTGTGTGACTGTGTAACTGTGAGACTGTGTAACTGTGTGCCTGTTGTAACTGTGTGACTGTGTGACTGTGTGACCATGTGACTGTGTGACTGTGTGACTGTGTGACTGTGTAACTGTATAACTGTGTGACTGTGTGACTTTGTGATTGTGTAAATGTGTGACTGCGTAACTGTATAACTGTGTGACTGTGACTGTGTAACTATGTGACTGTGAGACTTTGTGATTGTGTAAATGTGTAACTGTGTAACTGTATAACTGTGTGACTGTGTGACTATGTGACTGTGTAACTATGTGACTGTGTGACTGTATATGGCACTGTGTGACTGTGTGATTGTATATGGAACTGTGTGACTATGTGAATGTGTAACTGTGTGACTGTGTAATGGTGTGACTGTGTTACTGTGCAACTGTGTAACTGTATAACTGTGTGACTGTGTAACTATGTGACTGGGTAACTATGTGACTGTGTGACTGTATATGGAACTGTGTGACTGTGTGACTGTGTGACTGTGTAACTGGGTGACGGTGTGACTGTGTAACTATGTGACTGTGTACGTTTGTGACTGTGTGACTGCGTAACTGTGTTACTGTGTAACTGTATGACTGTGTGACTGTGTGAATGTGTAACTGTGTGACTGTGTAACTGTATATGGAACTGTGTGACTGTGTGACTGTGTGACTGTGTAACTGGGTGACAGTGTGACTGTGTAAGTGTGTGATTGTGTGACTGTGTGACTGTGTGACTGTATAACTGTGTGACTGCGTAACTGTGAAACTGTGTAACTGTATAACTGTGTGACTGTGTAAGTGTGTGACTGTGTAACTATGTGACTGTGTAAGTTTGTGACTGTTTAACTGTGCAACTGTGTGACTGTGTGACTGCGTAACTGTGTCACTGTGTAACTGTACGACTGTGTGACTGTGTGAATGTGTAACTGTGTGACTGTGTAACTATGTGACTGTGTGACTGTATATGGAACTGTGTGACTGTGTGACTATGTGACTGTGTGACTGTGTGACTGTGTGACTCTGTGACTGTGTAACTGTGTAACTGTATAACTGTATAACTGTGACTGTGTGACTGTGTAACTGTGTAACTTTGTAACTGTGTACCTGTGACTGTGTGACTGTGTAACTGTGTGACTGTGTGACTGTGTAACTGTATGACTGTGACTGTGTGAATGTGTAACTGTGTAACTGTATAACTGTAACTGTGTGACTGTGTGACTGTGTAACTGTGTAACTGTATGACTGTGTGACTGTGTGACTGTGTGAATGTGTAACTGTGTAACTGTATGACTGTGTGACTGTGTGAATGTGTAACTGTGTAACTGTGTAACTGTATGACTGTGTGACTGTAGCATGTACATTTGAATGACTGAATCAAAATCAGATTTCAAAATATGTCATAATCTCTTCTCCTGTCTCTGACAACTAGCCCAGTCCCCAGACACACACACACAGTGATGCACATGAACGCAGGCACACACACCATCCCAAGAGGAGTAACGTGAGACCACAGTCCACAGGTTGTTAAGCTCTGTAGTCACAGCAGCAGAGACAGTGTGAGTTACTCACTGTTTCACTCAACACCTCACAGCTGTGGGACCAGGGGTGCTGAAACCTCGTGTTAGACCAGTCATTCACACACACACACACACACATACACACCATTTGCCATCCTCGTGGGGACCTAAAATGTATTTCCACTCAAATCCCTAACCCTATTTCCCGTAACCCTAACCCTTACCTTAACCCTAACCTTAACCCCTAAACCTAACCCTAAACTTAACCCTAACACCTAACCCTAAACCTAACCCTAACACCTAAACCTAACCCCAAAACCTAACCCTAAACTTAACCCTAACACCTAAACCTAACCCCTAACCCTAAGATTAAACCTTAAGCTTAAAATGGCCGTTGTCCTCGTGGGGACTTTTGGGGATTTCAGGTCCCCACGAGAATGGAAGAACAAGACCACACACACATGCCCACAATTAGATCTCCAATACATTCATAATATAATTTCTCTCTCCGGGCCATCAGCGGATTTACTGTCAACAATCACCTGGAACATTGCTGACACACACACATACATAGTAACCCAGAAGATCTGATTGCTGACACACACACACATACATAGTAACCCAGAAGATCTGATTGCTGACACACACACACATACATAGTAACCCAGAAGATCTGATTGCTGACACTGACAGAGGACACCTGCTGCAAGGCTGTCTATCTGACTGCCCGATCAGAAACATTCAGACAGATCCTGGGGTCCTGGCAGCGGGAGCTCTGTCACAGGGTAATAGCAGTGGACTGACTGGAGATCCTCTATGACATTGAGGATAACATTGTCATGAACATTATATTTTGGTCTCTGTATCACATTCAAATTGTGCTAAAAAAGACAAAGTAATTTAGAGGGCAGAGAGTTCCATAAGGATCTACATTCTACAGGGTTCTCTCTCTCTGCTAGTTCTAAGCAGAGACATTCATAAAGTACAGTACATTGCAGCGGTCAGCAAACTTGGTGTGAGATTTGGAATTTTTATGATTGCTATGGTGGCACTGAAAGGTTTTGAGACTACATTAGTTAGAATGCAAATAACAACGATTACATACCAAATGGCACCCTATGCCCTTTCTAGTGCGTTACTTTTGACCATGGTCCATAGGGCCATTTGGAACGCAGACAATGTTGTAAGGGGTTAGGGCAGAATAGGTGCAAGTGGAGCTATAGCAGGGATGCCAAACTCACGACACAAGGGCCATTTACGTCCCTCAGTCTGATATTATTGAGCTCCCGTCCAGTCTCCCACACAGCTAGCTTTCATCCCGTCTGCCTATGTCAACCATTACATCATAGTCATACTGCATTTACAAACCTATTCATACAATGTGGGAAGGAGTTGGTTTGAGTTATTTTTCTTACAAGTTTGACTAAAGCCAATCCTCTCACAGAGTGTGATTGAAAACTACGGAGAAAAATAAACTTGAGGCCTGCGTTTGGCTAAACAAATCAGTGCCGTCGAATGATTCAGTCTCACGGTTTATTATGGTACTCAGGCCAACCATGCTTGACCAAGCTAGGAGCACGAACAGACCGAGGGAAAACACCAATATTCAGTTTCCCTGGTTTTCCCTCGCTTATTCTCTCTCTCTCTTTCTCTCTCTCTCATTCTCACTCTCTCTCTTTCTCTCATTCTCTCCATCTATCTCTCTCTCCATCTCTCTCTCTCTCTTTCTTCTCTTTAGCCTTCTGTCTTAATCCTACTCTCTCACTCACCAACATCTCACTTTGATCCATTCCATCTGTCTCAGCACAAGAGATGACCCAGAATCCTTTGCACTCCCTATCCTAGATCCCAGCTGGTGTCTAGAGGTGGGGAGGAGGCGATGGTGGTGTCTAGAGGTGGGGAGGAGGCGATGGTGGTGTCTAGAGGTGGGGAGGAGGCGATGGTGGTGTCTAGAGGTGGGGAGGAGGCGATGAGGGGTGATTGAGAGGAGGGTGTATATGGGGGCTGGGGCAGGGCTGATGGGTAGGTAGTGGGTGTCGAAATCAGACGCCATAATTCCCCACACGCTTGTTAAAACACTCATATTCTCCATTAATTGGCTAGTTGGTCCTCAACACTGAGTCACATGCCAGAGAGGAGGTCTGACTGGAGAGAGAGACATATTTTGTTTTGAATTGACGGCCAAATCCCAAAACACTATTAATCCCAGGTTTATAGCCTAAATGTGAAAATGAAGCTAATGAGATTTGTGTAATATCAACATGGCTCCCATCATTGCTGAGGCCTGTGAGTTTGCGTCCCCACTTCCGTTAGTAGGGCTCTCAGCACAGAGAGAGACATGGGCTATGTTTGAGGATGTATTTTATTTCTCAAACTGAAAACATTACATTCGTTGGATCTCAAACACACACAAATATTTATTTCCCTTAACTTTTTCTCTCTCTCTCTTTCTCTGTGCCTTTATCTCACTTCTTCTTTTTCCCTTGCCTTTCTTTCTATGTGCGCTACTTGCTCTTCCTTCTCTCCTCTTTCTGCCTCTATTTTCCTGTGTGAGGTTTACAGATGACAGCAGCGTGACCTGTGAACCAGAGAGGACAGTAGAGATGGTCACAGTTTATAGACTGTCAGAGAGGACAGGAGAGATGATCACAGTTTATAGACTGTCAGAGAGGACAGGAGAGATGGTCACAGTTTATAGACTAACAGAGAGGACAGGATAGATCCCTGGTCACCATTTATAGACTGTCAGAGAGGATAGGAGAGATGGTCCCAGTTTATAGACTGTCAGAGAGGACAGGAGAGATGGTCACAGTTTATAGACTGTCAGAGAGGACAGGAGAGATGGTCACAGTTTATAGACTGTCAGAGAGGATAGGAGAGATGGTCACAGTTTATAGACTGTCAGAGAGGACAGGAGAGATGGTCACAGTTTATAGACTGTCAGAGAGGGCAGGAGAGATCCCTGGTCACACTTCATAGACTGTCAGAGAGGGCAGAAGAGATCCATGGTCACAGTTTATAGACTGTCAGAGAGGACAGGAGAGATCCATGGTCACAGTATATAGACTGTCAGAGAGGACAGGAGAGATACATGGTCACTGTTTATAGACTGTCAGAGAGGACTGGAGAGATCCATGGTCACTGTTTATAGACTGTCAGAGAGGACTGGAGAGATCCATGGTCACTGTTTATGGACTGTCAGAGAGGACTGGAGAGATCCATGGTTGCAAATGCACATGCATGCACACACACACACTGCTGACGCTGAAGGAAACAATTTGTCTGTTGATGGATGACAACTCCAGCTGACTTTGTTCTCTCATACAGGATTTAGTCTTTCATCTTTAGACACACAACTCAGGTGCAGAGAGGGAGACATGGAGATTAGACCTACCAGCTCTCGCAGTCTCACCTCAGAATTAGATGTTCATCCATGTTTTTCAAATGTCAAATTTCTAAGTTGTTCCAAACATCATATTTCAAAGTGCTTAAGTTTAGGTTTGGGCGTTAACTTCAAATGTTTAAGGTTAGGGTTAAGTTTAAGCATTAACTCCAAATTTAAGGTTATGCATATCGAATGGTTAAGATAAGGGTTAAGGTTTGGGATATGCTTAAAACAAAAATGTCAAAACAACTTTCTATCACTGGATTCAAAGATGCAACCTTTGGAGGCAGATGCTTAAGTCAGAGGCAGATGCTTATGCACATCCATCATTCCCATCCACAAAGCCCTAGCAAAGCCAAAACGTACTTGATAGTACAGCGCTCAATGTTGCCCCTAGTGGCCAGTTTCCACTTCATCTCCCGACATCCTCAAATATGGATGGACATCGAAAACTGACTTGTATCACATGCGACCTGGCTGGACTAGACACACTCAGGTGCAGAGAGAGAGGGACGGATATTAGAACAGACTGATCACTAGACCTTTAAGAGGTCCTGAGAATGTCAATACGTGCCTTCCTTGGCGCTCACAATTGCCCAGCACTGGCACAAACTCATGATGCTCGGAGGATCAACTCACTTCTCAGACCAAAGCACGCTGCTCTAACCACTGCACCACGGCAGTTCACAACGCCCTGCAAGCCGGGAGAAAACTTGATGACGCTTGATGTTTTAAGCCTTCCCTAAACCATAGCCCTAACCTTAACCACTCGGAATGAATACCTAAACTTAAACTTTTGAGTGGTTTCTGTTTAAACCCTGTAACCACGCGGAATTAACCCTGTAACCACACGGAATTAACCCTGTAACCACACGGAAATAACCCTGTAACCACACGGAAATAACCCTGTAACCACACGGAATTAACCCTGTAACAACACGGAATTAACCCTGTAACCACGCGGAATTAACCCTGTAACCACACGGAATTAACTCTGTAACCACGCGGAATTAACTCTGTAACCACGCGGAATTAACCCTGTAACCACACGGAAATAACCCTGTAACCACACGGAATTAACTCTGTAACCACGCGGAATTAACCCTGTAACCACACGGAATTAACCCTGTAACCACACGGAAATAACACTGTAACCATGCGGAATTACTCTGTAACCACGCGGAATTAACCCTGTAACCACACGGAAATAACCCTGTAACCACACGGAATTAACCCTGTAACCACACGGAATTAACCCTGTAACCACACGGAAATAACTCTGTAACCACACGGAATTAACTCTGTAACCACGCGGAATTAACACTGTAACCACACGGAAATAACCCTGTAACCACACGGAATTAACTCTGTAACCACGCGGAATTAACTCTGTAACCACGCGGAATTAACCCTGTAACCACACGGAATTAACTCTGTAACCACGCGGAATTAACTCTGTAACCACGCGGAATTAACCCTGTAACCACACGGAAATAACCCTGTAACCACGCGGAATTAACTCTGTAACCACGCGGAATTAACCCTGTAACCACACGGAATTAACTCTGTAACCACGCGGAATTAACCCTGTAACCACGCGGAATTAACCCTGTAACCACTCGGAATTAACCCTGTAACCACTCGGAATTAACTCTGTAACCACGCGGAATTAACTCTGTAACCACACGGAATGAACCCACCCACGCTTAATAACCCAGGCTCCCACACCCCTTCCGGTTCGTGGGGAGATTACCCCCAGCCGGCTTGCCCAGCACTCATGTCTCTGCCGGCTCGCCTTGGTGGGACAACGGGTGGCGCACCTAGAGGGGGGGATACTGTCACGCCTGCTCCCGCTCTTCCCCCCTGGCGCTCGAGGGCGCCAGGCTGCCCTGCATTACGCACTCCTGCCACCATAATTTACGCACACCTGCCTTCCCTTGTCACCCGCTTCAGCGATGTTGGACTCACCTGGACTCACTCAACCACCTGTTTATTACCTCCCCTATATTGTCATTTCCCCAGCTCTGTTCCCCGCTGCTGCATTGTTTGTCATTTGTTCATGTTACCCGTGTGCTGATGCTGTTCCTGTCTTGTTCTATGTCTGTTCCTTAATAAATGTCTGACTCCCTGTACCTGCTTCTCCTATCCGGCGTCGGCCCTTACAGAGACAGAGAATGTGTGTGTCTCTTGATGTGTGTATTTGGGTGTAAGTGTAATTGTGAGTTAGTGTGTGTGTGCGTGCTCTGCTGATTAGAGGCTGTTTGATGAGGGGCTGTGTTTTCTGTGCCTCTCCTTTTCCCCGTCAGCCCTCGCCCACCCGGCAGACATCATGGGTAGCTGCGGTTGACGCGTCAGAAGCATTAAATGTCGACCCTCTAACATACACACATATACACACTCTTTCCCCTAACGTGCCATCTGTCAGGGTCTCGTGACAACAGAGGGCTGACAAAAACAAGCATGCCCAGCAGTCTCCACTTTAACAAGGACCAGCCTGGGGCCTGGGGTGTTTGTGTGTGTGTGTGTGTGTGTGTGTGTGTGTGTGTGTGTGTGTGTGTGTGTGTGTGTGTGTGTGTGTGTGTGTGTGTGTGTGCGTGCGTGCGTGCGTGTGTGAGAGAGAGAGAGAGAGAGAGAGAGGGTTGGTGATACAGAGCAGCCTGTGTGTGTCTGCCTCTTCATTTCCTGTTCCTGTGAGAGATAGTTTCCTCTCCAGAAACATGGCAGCTCACCATGGGTGTGTGTCTGCGCGTGCATGAGTTTTAGGGTTCCTTATACAAAGAGAGGGGTGGGGCTGAGTAGAATCAATCGCACTTGTTACTGATTGAGCCCTCCTTGAAACCTCCATCCCCCAGCCCTCCTCAGCTGTGAGTGATTAAAGCCAGAGGGGGGTGAGCTAGGGGATAGAGGTGGAGACGGGGTACTCACTCAACTCACAGAGTAATGACTTCCAGACCTCTGGTTCTCTCCAGTTCCCCTGCAGTTCCCCGGCTCTGTGATGGGACGGTAATTAGGATCGACGGCTGGGCATTCAGGACAGTGTAAACCCAGCCCTGGTCCTGTCAGACAGACACATGGACAGCCCCTCACTGAAGGACCCCCACAGCTGGCCCCTGTACCAGCACTGTGACAGCAGCTAGCCAGACACACCGTGAATTCAGACAGACAGACAGAGGGACGACAGACAGACAGAGGGACAGACAGAAGGATAGAGAGATAGACCGAGGGATAGACAGACAGACAGACAGACAGACACCAAAAGGCAGCCGGCAAAGGCCTCATGCGGGGACGGGGGGCTGCGATTCAAAATATAAATAAATTACATATAGGATAAAACACACATCACGACAAGAGAGACAACACAACACTACATAAAGAGAGACCTAAAGACAACAACATAGCACGGCAGCAACACATGACAACACAGCATGGTAGCAACACAACATAAACAACATGGTAGCAATACAACATGGTAGCAGCACAAAACATGGTACAAACATTATTGGGCACAGACAACAGCACAAAGAACACACAAATGGCAAGAAGGTTACAGACCATACTCTGAGAATGTTGCATGATTAGAGTGAATAGAATGCCCTTAAGACCATTGTCAAAAAGTGGTCGCTTCTCAATAGAACTCTGTCACTGTTCCGTGGGCAGAACTTCCGAATGTCAATTGACAAGCTAGCTAGTGGTTGCAGGTTCATGTGGGATAACGTGCTTTTTCTAAACGAAATTTGCGGAAAACAAAACTAAATTGAGCCTATATACATATATTAACAAAGCTAACAGACTGAAATTCAATATCTACCTTCCCCAGTTTTCAGGGTGTATTTCTGACTCTTCCCCTATAAATTGTCATAGAAACAACCCCTCTCAACATTAATTGACCAGGTTAGAGGATTAGAAAGCCACGGATCTGCAAATGAAAATGACGAGGGCATCAAGTTGATTTTGATTAGTCCAGAGTGCGGAAACACCTCTTAATGTTACCACCTCCCACATCCAAAATATGGAAGACATACAACCAAGAGCTGAGCGGTCTAAACTAGCAATGGTCACCACAAACTAACGTTGTCATTTAATCCACCGTGTTAAGTAAAAACACTTTAAGGTTGTACTATTGTAGAGAACACTATTCATAATGACATAGTCTAAAGAAGGTTTAGACATGACTTTAGTAACCCTCTTGAATGTACCCGTATTGCATTACAGTCTAGAGCAGTGAGTGACCCTTACATCATACAATACATTATTACACTATTTTTACAAATGTACAATATAAATAAAATGTGTGTGTATGCGTATGTGTATGTGTGTCTCTTCACAGTCTGCTTTGTGCCGTGAGGTGTTGTTTAACTGCTAGCTTTAGTTACTTGTTGTGGAAGAGAGTTCCATGTAGTCATGGCTCTATGTAGTACTGTGCGCCTCCCATAGTCTGTTCTGGACTTGGAACTGTGTCGAGACCCCTGGTGGCATGTCTTGTGGGGTATGCATAGGTGTCTGAGCTGTGTGTTAGCTTTTTGAACAGACATATCAGTGCTTTCAACACCTCTCACAAAGGAAAGTGGGGATGCAGTCAATCTCCACTTTGAGCCAGGAGAGATTGACATGGATGTTATCGGCCATCCGTGTACATCTAAGGGCCAACTGTGATTTTCTGTCTGGGCCAACTGTAATTTGCCTATGTCTTTCTTTGCAGCACTAGACCATATATCTGGTCAGTAGTCCAGGTGGGATAAAACTGAAGCCTGTAGGATATGTTTTGTTGATTTTGAAGTCAAGAAAGCAGAGCAGTGCTTTATCATGGACAGACCTCTGCCCATCTTAGCTACCGTTGCTTCAATATGTTTTGACCATGTCACTAAGCAGGTTAGTCTCATCAACTCGTTATTCAATTCAACTGTGTGAAATGGTTCTGATGCAGTTTGCTGACTCAGGCCCTGCAGTTTCCATTGCGATTGGTTTCCATCACGCGTCTGAGGGGAACCATTGGCAGCGCTCGATCGTTCCCTCCTTCTCTCTCTTCTTTTCATTTTTTTATTTCACTTTCATCAACCTCTCCCTTGAGTTTTTCATTTCTCTATTTTCAGGAGGTGACAGAAAGTGTGTGAAGTGTGAAATTAGAAATAGTGTGTGTGTGTAAATAATGGTGTGTAGCACACACACACACCACACACACCACACACACACACACACATACACACCACACACACACACACCACGCACACACACCACACACACCACACACACCACACACACATACACACCACACCACACACATACGCCAACACACATACGCCAACACACACACACCACACACACCACACACACACCACACACACACACACCACGCACACACACCACACACACACACACGCACACACCACACACAGACACACACACCAAACACACACACACATAGTTAAAACACAGGCAACAGTATTATCTAGGATGAACTGGAATGAATGAAAACTATTAGCTGTAAATTGAAGTTGATATGTTGAGAATTTATTCGTCCACAGGGCTCTAATCACCAGGATACTGAACTCCCCCATAAGCACTACATGATCTTGGACCCCCAATAACAGTTGAAAATATAACTGGAATAGTATTAGAGTACTAGTGCCCTGAATGTGTGTTTATGTGTTCATCAGAGTATTTCCTTAACTCTGTCTGTGTGTTTGTTGTGTGCTGTGTTCAGACTATATAGGGACTGAGTGAAACAGCGTGAGTAGAGTTAAGTGTTATTTTGGCCTTCGAGGGGGTCTTTGAGTAGACCACTGTTCTATATATTTACTGCCCAGACACACACTCATACACACATACCCTCACACACACAAATACGTCCCCCACCTGGGTTTAACTGTCAGACAGAGTGAGTAGGGAGGTGGAGGGGTGCGTTGGAAAGGGGGTTAGGGGTACAGGGGCACATAGGTCCACTAGACGTCTATCAAACTGACAGGTACCCCAGCCCTAAAAGTCCCTGACCCACCCCAAATCTCTACACACACTTTCTTTCTCTCTGTCACACACACACACACATCCTTCTACCCCCCACCCCGCGGCCAAAAGCTGCCCCGCGGCTTGAGAGACCAACTCTCCGCAATTAGGACATTCTGCAACCATGAAATCATTGTGGAAATTAGCTCCAGGAAGAGAGGGAGAAAAAAAGACATAACAAGAAAAAAAGACAGAAAAAAATTGTGACATTTAGAAGGAAAAGTGTTCTGGATCTCCTCAGCAGTGAGACTCTCTGAGCACATGTCCTGGAAAGATGAGAATTTAGGAGAATTTTAAATAATTCCAGATAATGATGGTTATTAAGTTTAACAATTAATCCTCCTGGTTCACGACACCTTAGATTTGGATCTAAGGAATACACTCCAAGACATGTGTTAAGGCTATTAAAAGAATTCCATTCCATTGTGTGTGTGCTGCATGCTGGTGTGTGTGTATTCTTGCTTGAAGCGTGTTTTCCTGCGTTTGTATCACAGGAGGCTGCTGAGAGGAGAACGGCTCATAATAATGGCCGGAATGGAGCAAATTGAATGGCATCAAACACCTGGAAACCTTAATGTAATTGATACCATTCCACCTATTCTGCTCCAGTCATTACCAAGAGCTCGTTCTCCCCAATGAAGGTGCCACCAAACTGTGGTGTGTGTGTGTGTGTGTGTGTGTGTGTGTGTGTGTGTGTGTGTGTGTGTGTGTGTGTGTGTGTGTGTGTGTGTGTGTGTGTGTGTGTGTGTGTGTGTGTGTGTGTGTGTGTGTGTGTGTGTGTGTGTGTGTGTGTGTGTGTGTGTGTGTGTGTGCGTGCTTGCGTTTGTTACCCTGACACTCTCCAGGTCTTGGGTTCTGACAGGGAAAGGAACCAAAGTCGAATCTCGGATCACGACCGGAGAAGTCTGTTCTATAGTTCTGGAATTGAAGAGGTCTGTTCTGTGTTCCGTAGCTCTGGAACCCTGCTGTCGCCCCTGGTTACCCCTGTCTGACCCACAGTGATTACACAAACAGCATCTGCCACCGATCAAGCCCCCTGACCACATCTATACTAATGCTCTGACAATGTTCCCCTTATGCCACTCCAGCCTTCTGTTACATAAACATGAGGAGGGGAGGTCTCAGAGCTGCCATCTTAGAGTGGAGGTCTCAGAGCTGCCATCTTAGAGTGGAGGTCTCAGAGCTGCCATGTTAGAGTGGAGGTCTCAGAGCTGCCATGTTAGAGTGGAGGTCTCAGAGCTGCCATGTTAGAGTGGAGGTCTCAGAGCTGCCATGTTAGAGTGGAGCTCTCAGAGCTGCCATGTTAGAGTGGAGGTCTCAGAGCTGCCATGTTAGAGTGGAGGTCTCAGAGCTGCCATGTTAGAGTGGAGCTCTCAGAGCTGCCATGTTAGAGTGGAGCTCTCAGAGCTGCCATGTTAGAGTGGAGCTCTCAGAGCTGCCATGTTAGAGTGGAGCTCTCAGAGCTGCCATCTTAGAGTGGAGGTCTCAGAGCTGCCATGTTAGAGTGGAGGTCTCAGAGCTGCCATGTTAGAGTGGAGGTCTCAGAGCTGCCATGTTAGAGTGGAGCTCTCAGAGCTGCCATGTTAGAGTGGAGGTCTCAGAGCTGCCATGTTAGAGTGGAGCTCTCAGAGCTGCCATGTTAGAGTGGAGGTCTCAGAGCTGCCATGTTAGAGTGGAGGTCTCAGAGCTGCCATGTTAGAGTGGAGGTCTCAGAGCTGCCATGTTAGAGTGGAGCTCTCAGAGCTGCCATGTTAGAGTGGAGGTCTCAGAGCTGCCATGTTAGAGTGGAGCTCTCAGAGCTGCCATGTTAGAGTGGAGCTCTCAGAGCTGCCATCTTAGAGTGGAGGTCTCAGAGCTGCCATGTTAGAGTGGAGGTCTCAGAGCTGCCATGTTAGAGTGGAGGTCTCAGAGCTGCCATGTTAGAGTGGAGCTCTCAGAGCTGCCATGTTAGAGTGGAGGTCTCAGCGCTGCCATGTTAGAGTGGAGCTCTCAGAGGGTACTTAGTACATGAAAGCCTCAGTTGGTTATATTCACTGTCTGTCCCCTCATCCACTGTACATTCATGCACTGTCATTCCCATACAGAAATGCCTTGACCACTTCCTTTGTGGAAAGTAGGCTAGGGGAAGTGAGGCGTCTGGAATTATGGCGGCTATGTCAACATACAGTATGTGAAAGCCATCCTCATAATGTCTCTATTGGTTCAACTCTGGTTAATAAGTGTAAATATATGCATGCAGTGTGTGTGTGTGTGTTCAAGCCCAGCTGTGAGTTTTTAGAGGTGGACTCTGCTCGGTGCTGTATGGGCACCAGATGGTTGGCGGGATGGACGGATGAAGGATGGAAGGATGAAGGAAAGAAGGGAGCAACAGAAAAGAGGAAGGAGTGGAAGCTCAGTGAAGGGCTCTAGTACTAAAACTGACGCTGAAAATAGAGGGAAAATGAAAGAAGATGGTTACATTAAAGAGAGATGAGGAGAGACAAAAGGAGGTATATAGGGAGAGAGAGAGAGAGAGAGAGAGAGAGAGAGAGAGAGAGAGAGAGAGAGAGAGAGAGAGAGAGAGAGAGAGAGAGAGGATGGGGTCAGTCTCTCATGTCAGAGTTGATTACGTCTTCATCAGCGTTGCAATCCACCAGTCACACCCATGTGAATACAACACCATGTCCAGACCCCACTCCTCCCCCCAACAGTGGTTTCTCTCACTCAGACGGCAGGACACATTGATTGGTCCAACATGGATAGTTGCTACATGGACCGGTCCACTCCAAAGAGAGAGAGGGGTGGAGGAGGGCCTTAGTGGCTTATTGTAACACACTCTTTCAACAAGTAAAAAGTGATATATATATATGTACACTACCGGTCAAAAGAAACACCTACTCATTTAAGGGTTTTTCTTTATTTTGACTATTTTCTACATTGTAGAATAATAGTGAAGACATCAAAACTACTAAGGGCTAAAACAGGTTTCCTGCAGTCACACAAACTGGTTGGTTGATTTCTGCCCCCAAATACAGATGCAAATTTGCTAGGTGATAGAACCCAACACTCCAACTGAGGTGTTTGTCAGCATGTTTTGTGTGCGAGGGATAGGGAGGGTTGTATGTGTGTTTATACATCAATACAGAGCTGTCTCATACAGTTTACATCCTTTAAACTGAGAGGAAAGTTGATTGAGACGCCACCAACCACACCCTGTGTACCTCCCCGCCGCTGATGACATGACACAACATCATCAATTCCGACTAATTAGGCCAGGAACACGTTTGGAATTCTGTGGATCAGAGAAAAGGGATGTGGTTTTTGGAATAGCCTGGATAGATCACGAAATAAAATGACATTCAAAGGAATTAGCACACATTATTGTTTGATAACAAGGAAGAAAGGGAAGAACAGCCCTACTTGACACAGACGTCAATTCCATGTCTATTCCATGTTGGTTCAATGTAATTTCATTGAAATGACGTTGAAACAATGTTGATTCAACCAGTGTGTGCCCAGTGGGGTGTACCAAGAGAAATAGAGAGAGAGAGAGAGATCAAAAGAGACTTTGTTTAGAGGTGGGTGGGTGTGTGTGTGCATGTGTGTGTGTGTGCGCGCGTGTGTGTGTTGATTAGCTCCTGTTTATGTCAGATGTCTCTCATCTTTCTTCTCTTTAATCAGAGCTGAGGCCCCTGCTGTCGGGCCGCGGCCGGAAGGAAACCCTGTATATCAGGAACAACGTCTGACCCAGACCAACACGAACCGCTACGAATGCTTTGTCTTGATTTTTTATGTGTATGTGCTTAGTGAATGGAGTTCCGGCCGTCTGCGGGAACGGGAAACCAACATTCCTATTCCGAGCCTTCCCTAGTCCGCTTCTAAGTCAGCATTGCTACATGCTTTTCAGACATGTTCACTTCTGTTGGGTTTTCCCTGCAGATGTATCTCCAACTTCAATCTTCAATTTGAACCCCTCACTGAATATCGAATAAGACACTTTCATTCCCAGTTTACAGTACCACAGAACTTCAAACAGTCATGGCGTCATGGCAACCGATTCACTCAGGCGTTGACTGATGATGTCACCCTCTGAGGAAACCGCTGCCGCCGCAGAGGGAGGATTTAAAAAAATATATGAAAAGAAGGAGAGAGATATTGAAGGCGACTGCCTTGACGTATGAAAGTGTTTCTGGGCACCCATTGGCAAGTGCGTGGTGTGGTTTCTAGGGGGCTGGAATATTTTAATAAAGGGCCTGTTAAAACATGACAGAAATATTGGGTGTAATCATTCTGGTTTTACTGTGATGGCTTGTGGTGACTATACATGACTGGTTAAAGAGAGCCGATTAAGATATACAATTATATAGAATAAAAATAATATAAACGTCACATTTTATAGTTATTATTTGGACAAATATTGGCCTTTTCCGGATAGTTTTACACACAGGAGCGCAGGCACACACTCACTCACACACACTCACATATACACACACTCACATACACACGCATGCACTCACTCACTCACACACACTCACACACGCATACACTCACTCATGCACACTCACATACTCACACACACACACAAATACACACATACAGAGAGAGACATTGATCTGGGCACTTAGTATTGCCGACTCCAACTCAGGAGTTATAGAATGAGCAGATTGGCCCATGTATCAGGCACTATCCCAACTAGGTCTCACACTCTCACTGCAGAATTAGACATTTATCAATGTTTATCGAAACGTCAAATTTAAAAGTTGCTCCAAACGTTGAATTCCAGTGTTTTGGTTTGACTCCTGCTCTGTATCGTTCGTTAAGTTTAGGCACTTATTTCCGAATGGTTAAAGTTTGGGATAGGGATAAAATAAAAAAAGTAAAACGAGTGGGGGGGTGGGGGGGTTCCAATCCCCACTCTATCACTGTATTTATACTCCCTCTGTCATTTGTCTTTGTCGGTCATTGTAAATGTTGCTTGTTTTCCTGGGAGGAATCTCTCCTACTATTTCCTGAGTACTTTATTATTTTGCACTTTTTGGGTTTCGCCCCCAAAGCTTTAATAAAGTCAGTAGTTCTAAACCTGCGACTGCCTCCTGCCTACTCCTTACACATGTGACACAAGTCTTGCCATAGATTTCCATGCCAATTTAAGTAAAAACTAGGCCATTCAGGAACATTCAATGCTGTTTGTTTAGGATAAAACAAACAGAATACAGCTAAAAGCACAGGCAAAATCCTAGAGGAAAACCTGGTTCAGTCTGCTTTCCAACAGACACTTGGAGACAAATCCACCTTTCAGCAGGACAGTAGCCTAAAACACAAGGCCACATCTACACTGGAGTCACTTACCAAGAGGACATTGAATGTTTCGTAAGTTGCCTAGTTACAGTATGAACTTAAATCGTCTTGAAAATCTATGGCAAGACTTGAAAATGGCTGTCTAATGTTGTGGAAAACTCGATCCAAAGATTAAAGCAGAGACTATTTAATTGTATAATAAAAACATATTTAATCAAGCATCTGCGAGGGAGATCTGTCTCTGATTTCACAGGGAATAACTCTAAATGGTTCCATGTCCCTTATATAGTGGGAGGTGGCAATACAATCATATTGTTTACACAATAGTTATTTTCTAAAAGCAACAGTTCCAGAACACAATGGCCCTGTATTAGGGTGCTGACAAAACAGGAGTCTATGAAAGACATAACATCACAGTTCAACACAGCATATCCCTTGAGAAGTTACAACAGCGCACCCCACATTCTGCCACCACACTAGCAATGATAAACAATCAACTTGAGCTTGAAGAATTTTGGGCAAATATTGTACAATCCAAGTGTGCAAAGCTCTGATAGACTTACCCCAAAAGACTCAGCTGTAATCGCCAAGGTCCTTCTACAAAGTATTGACTTAGGGGTGTGAAATACTTATGTGAATTAGATATTTCTGTATTTCATTTTCAATAAATGTGCTAAAATTGTTTCACTTTGTCATTATGGGGTACTGTCTGTAGATGGGTGCAGTTGTTGTATTATTGTTATTTGATTTAATCCAATTAGAATTCAGGCTGTAACAACAAAATGTGGAAAAAGTCAAGGGGTGTGAATACCTTCTGAAGGCCCTGTAATTGTATGTGTTGGGTACAGAGACACTGTTATTGCACACAGTGAGTGAGTCCATGTGACTTATTATGTGACTTGTTAGGAACATTTTTACTGCTGAACTTATTTAGGTTTGTCATGACAAAGGGATTGGGTCCTTATTGACTCAAGACATTTCAGTTTTTCATTGTTAATAATTTGTAAACATTTCAACAACAAAAATATTCAATTTTGACATGGGGTATTGAGTGTAGGCCAGTAACACAAAATGTAAATGTAATCCATTTAAAAATTCAAGCTGTAACACAACAAAATGTGGAAAAAGTCAAGGGGTATGAATACTTTCTGAAGGCACTGTATTTCCCGACGTCCTCAGGACATGGATAGACGTCCAATTTCAAAGTCACTCTTGAGTGATCTGTCTGCTATTCTAGCGGTGATTCCAGATCAGATAATTCTACAATATGGAGAGACTGATGGAGATGGAGCACAACACAATTGATCAAGACAATTTAGTGTTCAGCGTTTTTCAAAGGCAATGATAAGGACACAAATAAATGCTATCACCAGCAGAAAACCCAGCACACACTCCTGTCCCTCCTCTCCTGCTGGGGGGATGAGGGGTCAGGGATAAGGTATTTGGGAGGTGGAGGAACCTCATCTCTGGATGACGGCCCGTCCTTCTTCCGCACACCTGATGCCCCCTACACCTTGTCCCGCACGCCCCCTCTCCTCCTCCTCATCCTCCACCTTCTCCACTGTTCCCCAACCTCTCCTCCTCCTCTGTCCCAGACCCATCCTCCCTCTCTATTCCCCTCCTCCTCTCTCTCCCCCTCCCTTTCCTCCTCTTCCTCCTCCTTTGTCCCCTCCTCCTCCTCCTCCACTGTTCCCGACTCCTCCTCCTCCTCCACTGTTCCCGACCCCTCCTCCTCCACTGTTCCCGACCCCTCCTCCTCCTCCACTGTTCCCAGCCTCCTCCTCCTCCTCCTCCTCCTCCTCCTCCTCCTCCTCCACTGTTCCCGACCCCTCCTCCTCCTCCACTGTTCCCAGCCCTCCTCCTCCTCCTCCTCCTCCTCCTCCTCCACTGTTCCCGACCCCTCCTCCTCCTCCACTGTTCCCGACCCCTCCTCCTCCTCCTCCTCCACTGTTCTCGACCCCTCCTCCTCCTCCACTGTTCCCCAACCTTCTTTCTCTCTCTCAGGGGCTACATGTCTGTCAAAGTGCTGTGTCGTAGTCATGGTTTAACTGTACCTCTGTGTACTGCCCTGTCTCTGTAATGGCTGAGCAGTTGCAGGGGGTGAGTGTTTGGTGGAGTGCTTTCTGTGCTACTGTGGTAGTGTTGAGTCATAATGGCTGACAGACTGCAGTGGGTGCTGAGAGGTTCAGGCCCACGGGCAGATGTTAAACACACTGTGTGAGTGAGAGGAGGCAGAGTAAGAGACACAGTTACTGCCAAACCATAATCACACTGACAGAAACACACAGCATCTGGCCGAGAGAGGAGGAAGGAGAGAGAGGAGGAAGGAGAGAAGGACACGTATTTTGCTCTTACCAGAGTAATTCAGGCCTTGTTTTAATGTGTGACATGATTCCGTGCTGAAAGAGGGACAAACAGAGAGGTGAAAGGAGGAAGAGAAAACAGAAGGCAGTATATTGTAAGATTCAGTTGACACTTCTTTGAACAGCACCTGAAAAACTGCAAACCCAAAAATCGAATTGGAAAATCAAAATCGATAAATATTTGATCAAAGACGCTAGATCAAACTGGGGGAATAGAACTCTATATCCTGGGAAAAGACTCTGCGTTCCACACACCATTCCTGGCGTTCCGATGGAGGTCCAAGACGTCAGGATGATGGGAATGAACGTTGGCGTTGATCCGTGCCGGGCCGGAGTGACACGTGTGTTGGCACATGAGCTACTCCGCAGAGACACTCTTTCTTCTGTCATCCCTCTTTCTTTCTTTCTCCCTCTCCTCCCGCTCCTCTTGTTCCTCCCACGCTTTATTATTATGAGATAATCTCTCCCATCTGCATGTCCAGCCAACGACAGACCGAGAAAAAGGGGAAATGTGAGAATGAACGAAAGGGATTGGGGAGAGGGAGAAAGAAAGAAAGAAAGAAAGAGAGAGAGAGGTGTGTGTGTGTGTGTGTGTGTGTGTGTGTGTGTGTGTGTGTGTGTGTGTGTGTGTGTGTGTGTGTGTGTGTGTGTGTGTGTGTGTGTGTGTGTGTGTGTGTGTGTGTGTGTGTGTGTGTGTGTGTGTGTGTGCCATGAGTGGTTTCCATCTCCAATAGAAACACATCAGCCCCCTCTCCCCCTCCTCACCCCTCCTCCCTCCTTTCGTCAGATCAAATTAGAGGTGGTGCAGCATCACGTTTCTCTTTCTGTCAGGGATATTATAATTCTGTAGGACTTCTGGACAGCTTCACGCACAATTAGGAATTCAGCGGCTATGAGAAAGAAAATGAGATTCAAATCAGTACTGTATTACATTACTGTTTACTTTGAATCTCTCCTGCCATCTCTAACCCTCCCCAGATTCAAAGTGAGTGTGTGTGTGTGTGCACGTGCGTGTGCATGCGTACGTGCGTCCATGTGCATGGGAGTACAAGTATAACAGTGTAATTTTATGGATATGGGTTCAACAATTACCATTTCCATTGACAACTGAAGCAGAACAGACTCAACTTTTTATGCTTTCAGACACTGTTATGATTGTCAATATGAAGGCAAGAGTACGCCAGAAAACTCACTACAACACACACACACAAACAAATTCAACAACTGTAGCAATCAACAGTGGATCAGAATTGTGTTTGATCCATCTGTCTTGGGTCAGTGACAGGGCAAGGGAATACTCACTCACAACCCACAGGACCCCGGGCCTCTGATCTAGGATCAGATTATCACATTGCTCCAATTACAGCCAATTAAACATAATTAAAGCCAATTATGACCAATTAAAGTCAATTAGAACATTCAGATAATTGCGAGCTCAGAGGGATACCAGCGTAGGTCGTCACACTCCGGAAACAGTGACACTCGTCTTTTTTTTATTCACTCATTACCTCTCTCTGATTGGCCGTGAGTTGTTATGTGGTAGATAAATAAGGTTAATGACTTAATGTCGGATAAAAAATTCCGGTCAACTTCAAACTGCCTTGGATAGATAACAATAACAATGCACTGTGTCTGTCTGTCTGTCTGTCTGCCTGGGATACAGGTAGGATGGAGGCATGGAGGGATAGTGGTAGAATTCAGACCCCTTCACTTTTTCCATATTTTGTTACTTTACAGCCTTATTCTAAAATGTATTAAATAAATAAAACATCTCATAAATCTACACACAATAACCCCTAATGACAAAGCAAAAACAGGTTTTTAGAAATGTTTGCAAATTTATTTTAAAAAATAACAAAGATAAATACCTTAATACATAAATATTCAGACCCTTTGCTATGGGACTCAATATTAAGCTCAGGTGCATCCTGTTTCCATTGATCATCCTTGAGATGTTTCTACAACTTGATTGGAGTCAACCTGTGGTAAATTCAATTGATTGGACATGATTTGGAAAGGCACACACCTGTCTATTTATGGCTCCACAGTTGACAGTGCAGGTCAGGTATAAATGGATGGTATAGAGGGATGCAGGTATAGAGGGATACAGGGATATGGGATGGAGGTATAAATGGATGGTATAGAAGGATGTAGGTATAGAGGTATAGAGGTATATAGGGATGGAGGTATAAAGGGATGGTATAGAGGGATGGAGGTATAGAGGGATGGTATAGAGGGATGGAGGTATAAATGGATGGTATAGAGGGATGGAGGTATAGAGGGATACAGGGATATGGGATGGAGGTATAAAGGGATGGTATAGAGGGATGGTATAGAGGGATGGAGGTATAGAGGGATACAGGGATATAGGGATGGAGGTATAAAGGGATGGTATAGAGGGATGTTATAGAGGGATGGAGGTATAGAGGGATACAGGGATATAGGGATGGAGGTATAGAGGGATGGTATAGAGGGGTGGAGGTATAAAGGGATGGTATAGAGGGATGGAGGTATAGAGGGATAAAGGGATATAGGGATGGAGGTATAAAGGGATGGTATAGAGGGATGGAGGTATAGAGGGATACAGGGATATGGGATGGAGGTATAAAGGGATGGTATAGAGGGATATAGGGATGGAGGTATAAAGGGATGGTATAGAGGGATGGAGGTATAGAGGGATACAGGGATATGGGATGGAGGTATAAAGGGATGGTATAGAGGGATATAGGGATGGAGGTATAAAGGGATGGTATAGAGGGATGGAGGTATAGAGGGATACAGGGATATGGGATGGAGGTATAAAGGGATGGTATAGAGGGATATAGGGATGGAGGTATAAAGGGATGGTATAGAGGGATAGAGGTATAGAGGGATACAGGGATATGGAATGGAGGTATAAAGGGATGGTATAGAGGGATATAGGGATGGAGGTATAAAGGGATGGTATAGAGGGATGGAGGTATAGAGGGATACAGGGATATAGGGATGGAGGTATAAAGGGATGGTATAGAGGGATATAGGGATGGAGGTATAAAGGGATGGTATAGAGGGATAGAGGGATGGAGGGATGGAGATATTGTAGGGCATAATGGCCTTGATGAACTGTGACCTTTGCCCTTAGTGTGGTCTGGCGCACTCACCCCGAATGCAGCTGGAATGAAGGTCAAGGGTCATTACTTTGACCCCATAATTTTCTTTCTCTCTCCCTCCCTCTCCCTCTCTCTCTCTCTCTCTCTCTCTCTCTCTCTCTCTCTCTCTCTCTCTCTCCTCTCCCCTCTCTCTGTCTTTCTCCCTCTCTCTCTCCCTCTCTCTCTCTCCCTCTCTCTCTCCCTCTCTCACCCTCTCTCTTTCTCCCTGCTGTTTTCAGCTTCAGAACATGAACTGACCACAACAGCAGTGTCAAATATGAGGTAGACAAATGACTACCCACATTTACTTCCTACATTTCATTATTGAATTTGAATCAATCATTATCTCTGAAATGTACTCTATAATTTCAATTGCCTTGTCCATGCGTTGTCTGTATGGTTCATGTTTATGCAGCAGTTCAGGCCCTCTTGTACTGTGACATTGACTCTCCGGCTAGTGTTATTGTATGGGCTAGTGTTTCTGCCTGCCAGTGAGTGGATGTTTGTGTTGGGTTGAATTTGGAGTTTACAGACACATATTTCCATTGTCGAGACAATACACAGACACACCAAGATCGAGAGAAAAGGGAGGGCTTTAAACTAAACAGGTTTTTTAGTTTAAATTCAAACCGACATTCTCGAGTTCCACGGAGCCTGGCTTGTTGTCTGGTTGTCTGTCAAACCGCATGACTCCTGTCAATCAAAAGGTCAACTTCTGACCACCTTCTGTCCCACCCCCCTGTCGCCATTCAACCTTCCATGATAGGTTGTTAGCTTAACCTCTTTTACAGCAATTATATTTTCCATTCCAGTGTGAGGTATAAAGCTTGTTATCGTTTTGATTGGAATCAGCGCTCAGAAAGTCAGTTCTTTCATGGCTGACAGAGAAAAATGAGCTCTACGTTCAAGAAGTCAAGCCAAAATAAAGAGCAGAGTGCATTCGTTTTGAGTATTTCGAGATATAAGATTGAAATAATTACATCAAAATACTTGCATAAAAGCTTCCTTCTGTTTTACTTCGAACTTCAAATTTCCAAGAAGTCACATGCCGATGTTCTATTTTGGCAGGAGGGTGATGGGGCTAACCACTGCTAAAATAGCACGTTTTCTCAGCCACAAAAGCTAAAAGCTAATGGTTATCTAACCATGCTAAAACACCTCATTTGTCATCTGGAGTTACAGTAGTTTTAAAATGCAATATTTTTCTAAAGTGATATGATTTCTTTTGGCCATTGTTTTCACATACTGTAGGAGGGAGAGAGAGGACCCTTATCATGACATGAAAAGCAACCTCTCCCCTCCCTTGTACCGCCACTTCTCTCTTTCCCTTTACCTCTCTCTCTCGCTCTCGCTCTTCCACCATCCACCTCGCTCTTCCCCCTCCATCACTTCTCTCTCTCTCAAACTGTCTCTCCCCCCACCTCTCTCTCTCTCTCGCTCTCTCTCTTTCACACTCTCTCTCCCCCCACCTCTTTCTCTCTCTTTTTATCTCTCTCTCGCTCTCTGTCCATCTCCCCTCCTTCCCTCTCTCTCCCTCTGTGGTTACACAAGCATGGAGAGATTAAAAGGAACCCCCTGTATAAACACACCAACAGGACCGTAGAAGGCTGGTTAGTGATTGCCCTGTTTAGATTGGGCTGGCTCTGCTTTATTTGTATATGTCACTGAGATAAACATCACAGTACCCCTCCACAAGACAAATGAATCCACTGGAGAACACACACACGCAAGTAGGCTTATGCATGCATATTATGCACACACGCATGCACACACACTTGTCCCGGGCCACCAGATGAAGAGACATCAATCACAACTAGTTGGCATGGGAGTGATTGTGGTTCTGACAAAGGCCATTAAGAGTTCCTAATAGATAGAGACAGAGAGAGACAGAGGAGAAAGAGGGATAGACAGGGAGAGAGACAAATGCAGAGACGTACATTTAAGGAGAGATATAGAGTGAGTTAGAGAGTGAGACAAAGACAGATTGAAAGAGAGTGATGAATAAATGAGACAGTGTAACAGATAGTTTTCCAGTGTAGAGGAGTGGAGGAGATATCCAAGATTCAAGGGGGGGAGAGAGAGTGGGAGAGAGACTGACAGAGTGGAGTAGAAAAGAGAGAGAGACACACCAACACACACACTCTCTCTCTCACACACACACACACACACACACATTTACACACACACACACAGGTCTGTTTTGGGTTTGTGTGAGGGATGCTACCCCTGTAGCTTAGCAAACCCCAGCCTAATAACACACAGTGAGAGAGAAAGAGAGAGAGATGATAGAAAGGGACAGAAAACTCCAGGAGAGAAAGAAGTGAGAGATGCTTGAAAAGGGAGAGGAAAGCAGAATGAGCAATCAAGTGAGTTAAAGAGATTTACTTTAAGGTTCAGAGAAGCTCTTTCTGGTTGTCACTCAGTCCCAGTCTCCCAGGAGGAGGGACGACGGGCCCTCATTGGTGTCATTCACCTGTCAATCAGGCTGACAGGTGAACCATAGGGCCCCATGTTGCGGCACGGAAACTGTCTGTTAGCCGCCTGGCAGCTGTGATGACATCACCCAGCAATAGGGTTTGGAACACACAAACACACACACACATACAGGAACACACACACACAGGAAAACACAGACGAGAACATTGAGTTTGGAACTCAGCCGGCTAACCAATGGACCGCCATGGCTCCCCTATAGATCCTGTCAAATCGTCTGGTACTGCTCACACAGTCACACACACAGACACTGTGGACAGCACCCCATGTCCCTGCCTACCCCCTGAAAGTCCTCCCCTCCCCACTTTGCTCTCTGAGCCTGTCCAAAAGCCCTCATCTCTGGCATGACACACACACACAGACAAACACACCAAAACCTCTTTTTGCTGGCAGGTCAGACAGGACATGTGTGCAGCAGAGAGATCAAACCATGACGCAACACAGCAGCTGGACAATAAAGAAAGACGAGGACTAAAGTCAGCTTCAGATATAGTAGACTAATGTATGTTTCATATATAGTAGACTAATGTATGTTTCATATACAGTAGACTAATGTATGTTTCATATATAGTAGACTAATGTATGTTTCATATATAGTAGACTAATGTATGCTTCATATATAGTAGACTAATGTATGCTTCATATTTAGTAGAATAATGTATGTTTCATATATAGTAGACTAATGTATGTTTCATATATAGTAGACTAATGTATGTTTCATATATAGTAGACTAATGTATGTTTCATATATAGTAGACTAATGTATGTTTCATATATAGTAGACTAATGTATGTTTCATATATAGTAGACTAATGTATGTTTCATATATAGTAGACTAATGTATGTTTCATATATAGTAGACTAATGTATGTTTCATATATAGTAGACTAATGTATGTTTCATATATAGTAGACTAATGTATGCTTCATATATAGTAGACTAATGTATGTTTCATATATAGTAGACTAATGTATGTTTCATATATAGTAGACTAATGTATGTTTCATATATAGTAGACTAATGTATGCTTCAGATATAGTAGACTAATGTATGTTTCATATTTAGTAGAATAATGTATGTTTCATATATAGTAGACTAATGTATGTTTCATATATAGTAGACTAATGTATGTTTCATATATAGTAGACTAATGTATGTTTCATATTTATTAGAATAATGTATGTTTCATATATAGTAGACTAATGTATGTTTCATATATAGTAGACTAATGTATGTTTCATATATAGTAGACTAATGTATGTTTCATATATAGTAGACTAATGTATGCTTCAGATATAGTAGACTAATGTATGTTTCATATTTAGTAGAATAATGTATGTTTCATATATAGTAGACTAATGTATGTTTCATATATAGTAGACTAATGTATGTTTCATATATAGTAGACTAATGTATGTTTCATATATAGTAGACTAATGTATGTTTCATATATAGTAGACTAATGTATGTTTCATATATAGTAGACTAATGTATGCTTCATATATAGTAGACTAATGTATGTTTCATATATAGTAGACTAATGTATGTTTCATATATAGTAGACTAATGTATGTTTCATTTATAGTAGACTAATGTATGTTTCATATATAGTAGACTAATGTATGCTTCAGATATAGTAGACTAATGTATGTTTCATATATAGTAGACTAATGTATGTTTCATATTTATTAGAATAATGTATGTTTCATATATAGTAGACTAATGTATGTTTCATATATAGTAGACTAATGTATGTTTCATATATAGTAGACTAATGTATGTTTCATATATAGTAGACTAATGTATGCTTCAGATATAGTAGACTAATGTATGTTTCATATTTAGTAGAATAATGTATGTTTCATATATAGTAGACTAATGTATGTTTCATATATAGTAGACTAATGTATGTTTCATATATAGTAGACTAATGTATGTTTCATATATAGTAGACTAATGTATGTTTCATATATAGTAGACTAATGTATGTTTCATATATAGTAGACTAATGTATGCTTCATATATAGTAGACTAATGTATGTTTCATATATAGTAGACTAATGTATGTTTCATATATAGTAGACTAATGTATGTTTCATTTATAGTAGACTAATGTATGTTTCATATATAGTAGACTAATGTATGCTTCAGATATAGTAGACTAATGTATGTTTCATATATAGTAGACTAATGTATGTTTCATATATAGTAGACTAATGTATGTTTCATATTTAGCAGAATAATGTATGTTTCATATATAGTAGACTAATGTATGCTTCATATATAGTAGACTAATGTATGTTTCATATATAGTAGACTAATGTATGTTTCATATATAGTAGACTAATGTATGTTTCATATATAGTAGACTAATGTATGTTTCATATACAGTAGACTAATGTATGTTTCATATACGGTAGACTAATGTATGTTTCATATACGGTAGACTAATGTATGTTTCATATATAGTAGACTAATGTATGTTTCATATATAGTAGACTAATGTATGCTTCATATACAGTAGGCTAATGTATGTTTCATATTTAGTAGAATAATGTATGTTTCATATATAGTAGACTAATGTATGTTTCATATATAGTAGACTAATGTATGTTTCATACATAGTAGACTAATGTATGCTTCAGATATAGTAGACTAATGTATGTTTCATATATAGTAGACTAATGTATGTTTCATATATAGTAGACTAATGTATGTTTCATATATAGTAGACTAATGTATGCTTCATATATAGTAGACTAATGTATGTTTCATATATAGTAGACTAATGTATGTTTTATATATAGCAGATTAATGTACAGTATGTTTCACATATAGTACACTAATGTATGTTTAATTACGCACACACTAACTCACACACACACACACACCTGCATGCACACATCAGTGGCGTGTATTCATAGATTCCCAGGGAAGCCAAGCTTCCCAAAAAAATTGACAAAGAGAGAAAGCATCTGAGAAAGCACCAGAGAAACATCTGAGCAAGCGAAATAGCGCCCCTCTGCCTCAGTATGTGTAGCCCATCTATCTGATGCTGTCTGGTCAAAAAGAGTATGATATTGTAGCATTGAATGTAAGGGAAGCCAGTGAAAATTTGGCCTCCCTTGATAAAAAATTATACAACAATAGCCAATCAGCGTTGAGCTTAACTGAGTGAGCTTAACTGTGAATGGTCCTGGCAAACCAAAACAAAGTGTCAAGGGAAGCCAGTTTGGATTTGGCTTCACACCAATCACATCACATCAGAAGCCAAAGGTCATTGACAGAAAAATAAACTTGAATTGTTGCATCTCGTTGTGTTGTCCTCCTGTGGTTAGCTAGCGTGCTAAAACTGCCCCTTTCCTAAATTAGCCTTGAATGGAGATAGGTATTTTGACTTGAGGTTTTACTTAATTCTCTGTACTGGCCACTGATCCAACAATAAATTCCTATATTGTGCCTCTTGTCTGAGAGGATGGAAGTTCAATATGTAGCTAGATGTAGGCTAATGTTAACTAGCTGGCTAATCATTGCCCATGAAAGGAAGTTAGGCTAACGAACAAGCATTTTAACCAGGTAGTCTAGGACAACTAAAACTAAAAGTGTGTACCGTATGGCAGTCATAGACCATTTCGGCAACATGAAAGAGAGGAGGATGGCATTGGTGTTTCTCTACTAGTATGATGAGTCAACATGTTTTTTAGACACACACACAGAAATCAGTACCATGGACAGTCACATGATATTTAGCATACGACAAATAGGAACACACAGGTCTACAAAGTCACACCCACAAACATGTATAGTGCACAAACACCCTTACTCTCACGCTCTGCCTCTCTCTCCCACACACACAGAGAGAGAGAGAGAGAGAGAGAGAGAGAGAGAGAGAGAGAGAGAGAGAGAGAGAGAATAACCCACACATGGCTTCTTTAACATGCTTGGCAGGGAGACAGGCTCCATCTGGTCAGAGCGAATTGAACACGTTCTGTGAAACAAATAGGAGAAAATCCTGGGTGAATAATAATGATGAAGCAAGACACTGTCAACTGGAGGACATTTACATCTTCTGAATGTTGATAGTCATCTGTTTATATGGCTTCATTGTGATTAGACAATTGAAATAACTGCAAAAGGGAAACAAGTTTGTTTGTTGGTTTTCTCATCATAAAGCCATTAACGATCATAATCATCGTTAAACAGCTTGGTGCCACCATAGTGTTTGTGTGAATGTCTCAATTTAGAGACATGCACATACGCATTCACAAAATGACACACACATACAATGAGCCCGTCCTCCTATAGCTCCTCCCACCAACCTCCTCTGGCACACACACATACACAGTCACACACACACATACACAGTCACACACACACATACACAGTCACACACACACATACACAGTCACACGCACACGTACACACACACCAAAGTGGGGAAATGGGAGCCATTGATCCATATCGTTTTGACAGCTGGGATGACAAATGAATGTATCATCTTAGAGAGAGAGAGGGCCCCCTCACTTCATCAGATCACTTTCTTCCGCTCCTCTTGTCCTCCTCTCCTCTCCCTGAGCCGAGCCGCCCTGTCTCCCTCCTCACCCCTCCTCTCCTCTCCCTGAGCCGAGCCGCCCTGTCTCCCTCCTCACCGCTCCTCTCCTCTCCCTGAGCCGAGCCGCCCTGTCTCCCTCCTCACCCCTCCTCTCCTCTCCCTGAGCCGAGCCGCCCTGTCTCCCTCCTCACCCCTCCTCTCCTATCCCTGAGCCGAGCCGCCCTGTCTCCCTCCTCACCCCTCCTCTCCTCTCCTCTCCCTGAGCCGAGCCGCCCTGTCTCCCTCCTCACCCCTCCTCTCCTATCCCTGAGCCGAGCCGCCTCTGTCTCCCTCCTCACCCCTCCTCTCCTATCCCTGAGCCGAGCCGCCCTGTCTCCCTCCTCACCCCTCCTCTCCTCTCCCTGAGCCGAGCCGCCCTGTCTCCCTCCTCACCCCTCCTCTCCTATCCCTGAGCCGAGCCGCCCTGTCTCCCTCCTCACCCTCCTCTCCTATCCCTGAGCCGAGCCGCCCTGTCTCCCTCCTCACCCCTCCTCTCCTATCCCTGAGCAGAGCCGCCCTGTCTCCCTCCTCACCCCTCCTCTCCTCTCCCTGAGCAGAGCCGCCCTGTCTCCCTCCTCACCCCTCCTCTCCTCTCCCTGAGCAGAGCCGCCCTGTCTCCCTTCTCACCCCTCACTCCCCGTCTTTCCATATCCTCACCAGTGTTCTACTGCATCAGCTAGGGTCATAAGGGAAGTTTAGAAGGGTTTTTGGTAGAGAGAGCGTTGACTACACACCGGCACGTGCACACACACACTTGAATGCACACACACACCATTTAAAAATATTTATACATTTATCCTTTATTTAACTAGGCAAGTCAGTTAAAAACAAATTCTTATTTACAATGACGGCCTACACCCGGCCAGACCCGGACGAAGCTGGGCCAATTGGGCGCCGCCCTATGGGACTCCCAATCACGGCTGGATGTGATTCCGCCTGGATTCAAACCAGGGACTGTAGTGACGCCTCTTGCACTGAGATGTAGACCGCTGCACCACTCAGGAGCCCAACTCCATGATAATGGAGTTAAAGTTTTGTCTGGTACACACAGAAGGGTTGAATACAACTCATAGCTGAACGATGTGCAGTTACTGTACATTCAAGAAGTTAGCAACCCTAACCACCAATCAAAAATCAGCAGGCAAAG
Organism: Brachymystax lenok tsinlingensis; assembly: GCA_030435695.1. Classification (NCBI taxonomy): domain Eukaryota; kingdom Metazoa; phylum Chordata; class Actinopteri; order Salmoniformes; family Salmonidae; genus Brachymystax; species Brachymystax lenok. Next base: position 25,611,558 of record CM059806.1, read on the forward strand.
GAAGAAAGAATACCCACTACTGCAGTCTGGAGCTTGTTGGAAGGAGTGGACTGTCTGTTGTATGTCTGTGTCTGTATCTGTTTCTGCTATTCCGCTCTGTCTGTCTGTCTGTCTGTCTGTCTGACAGTATCTGCTATAGCTCTCAATATGTTTTCATGTTGACAGCTTTGCCCAATGGCAGAAACAGCCAAGAGGACATTCTTAGAATGCAAGACAGGTTCTTAGAAGGTTGTAGGTGGTTTCCAGGATACGGTTGCTTACGTTTACAGGCAGGTCAAGTCAGGCTGTGTCTGAGTGCTCTCTGTGTGCCACACACAAGCATGCATACGCATACACACATGTACACACACAAACACACAGCATCATTGTCATGGAGTCTGTTCAGCATGAGTCAAAGACCAACGGACCAAACCAACGGCTCCTACACTATTTGAACAAAAGATGCTATCTAGAACCTAAAATTGTTCTTCGGCTGTCCCCTTAGGAGAACCCTTTGAAGAGCCCTTTGAAGAGCCCTTTTTGGTTCCATGTAGAACCCTTTCCACAGAGGTGTATGGTTAGGGTTACCTGCGGGTGCTTTAATCTAAGGAAAGCAGAAGGATGGGATACTTTGTTTAAAATATGAAACTATGTCAGCAGGCAGACATCATTACAACCCACAGATCAGTTACGCTGCTCCCCAGAATTACCTCCAGTGTGTGTGTGTGTGTGTGTGTGTGTGTGTGTGTGTGTGTGTGTGTGTGTGTGTGTGTGTGTGTGTGTGTGTGTGTGTGTGTGTAAATGTGCCTCTCTGTCCTAAATATAAGAAATCTTACCCATAAGTTGGCAAAATCAGAAAGTACAGCAAATCACAAACTGAACAGTAGACAGCCTGGACCTACAGATGCCCTGTCTTAATGATACAGACGCCTTTCTTAATTTGACCCTGCTTCTAACAGCAAGAAAATTATCCTGCAGCAACAGGAAATGTGAATTCTTATGTGGATTATAAATAATGGACATTTTTGTAAGGGTTGATACATTTGTCATTAGGGACAATCAAGTCTGAAATATTAAATGGAAATAACAAACTTGAGAAGCCTTTTTAAACCTTGAAAACACTACAATTTGCATTGAAAATGACCTGCGACAATAGTCATCAAATTAAGATAGCAGGTGTGTGTATGTTTTGTATCCACTGTTTGACATCATTCAAGTGGGTGAAGAAGTATCAAGTAAGAAGGTTCAGAGTGTACAACTGTCTCTAAATCACCCTTCTGCACTGTCCTGAAATGGCCCAAAGCTGAACGAACAGTGTAAACACACACACACACTAAACTATGCCCTAAATGACATTTAAACAGCAGAGCTGTCTGCTTCTGAGCCAATTCACTAAAACATGTAGCTTTTATAGCTATAACTGCCAGTCACAAGCCCTTTAATGCATCGTTTAACAACCCCAAAATCCGCTCTCTATTCCCACTCTATTCCCTCTGTGCTCTTTTCAGAAGGACTGCATCGTCATTCACAAACAAAGACGGGCATTTTATATAGTGGTGTGTGTGTGTAAGTGACAGAAAGAGAGAGAGAGATGTATAATGTTCATTTTTATTGTTTATTTCACTTTTGTTTATTATCTACTTCACTTGCTTTGGCAATGTTAACATATGTTTCCCATGCCAATAAAGCCCCTTGATTTGAATTGAGAGAGAGAGAGAGAGAGAGAGAGAGAGAGAGAGAGAGAGAGAGAGAGAGAGAGAGAGAGAGAGTGTTGACAGAGGATGGGGTCAGTCTAGTCTCTCATGTCAGAGTTGATTACGTCTTCATCAGCGTTGCAATCCACCAGTCACACCCATGTGAATACAACACCATGTCCAGACCCCACTCCTCCCCCCAACAGTGGTTTCTCTCACTCAGACGGCAGGACACATTGATTGGTCCAACATGGATAGTTGCTACATGGACCGGTCCACTCCAAAGAGAGAGAGGGTGGAGGAGGGCCTTAGTGGCTTATCATGTAGAAACAGATGGATATTTAGAGTATATGACTATGATGATGACTATGTTGAACCACTTCTACTGCATGGAAAGACATCCTTACCATATTGTAACACACTCTTTCAACAAGTAAAAAGTGATATATATATATGTACACTACCGGTCAAAAGAAACACCTACTCATTTAAGGGTTTTTCTTTATTTTGACTATTTTCTACATTGTAGAATAATAGTGAAGACATCAAAACTACTAAATAACACATATGGAATCATGTAGTAACCGAAAAAGTGTTAAACAAATAAAAATATATTTTATATTTCAGATTCTTCAAATAGCCACCCTTTGCCTTGATGACAGCTTTGCACACTTGGCATTCTCTAAACTAGCTTCATAAAGTAGTCAACTGGAATGCATTTCAATTAACAGGAGTGCCTTCTTAAAAGTTAATTTGCAGAATTTCTTTCCTTCTTAATGCGTTTGAGCCAATCATTTGTGTTGTGACAAGCTACAGGTGGTATACAGAAGATAGCCCTATTTGGTAAAAGACCAAGTCCATATTATGTCAAGAACAGCTCCAACAAGCAAAGAGAAACGACAGTCCATCATTACTTTAAGACATGAAGGTCAGTCAATTCGTAAAATTTCAAGAAATTTCTTCAAGTGCAGTTGCAAAAACCATCAAGCGCTATGATGAAACTGGCTCTCATGAGGACCCCCACAGGAAAGGAAGACCCAGAGTTACCTCTGCTGCAGAGGATAAGTTCATTAGAGTTACCAGCCTCAGAAATTGCAGCCCAAATAAAGAGTTCAAGTAACAGACTTATCTCAACATCAACTGTTCAGAGGAGATTGTGTGAATCAGGCCTTCAAGGTCGAATTGCTGCAAAGAAACCACTACTAAAGGACACTAATAATAAGAAGAAACTTGCTTGGGCCAAGAAACACAAGCAATGGACATTAGACCGGTGGAAAGTATTCCTTTGGTCTGGAGTCCAAATGAGAGATTTTTGGTTCCAACCTCTGTGTCTTTGTGAGATGCAGTGTGTGTGAATGGATGATCTCCGTGATGTGTATTTCCCTACATAAAGCATGGAGGAGGAGGAGTTATGGTGTGGGGGTGCTTTGCTGGTAACACTGTCTGTGATTTATTTAGAATTCAATAACCAGCATGACTACCACAGCATTCTGCAGCGATATGCCATCCCATTTGGTTTGGCCTTAGTGGGACTATCATTTGTTTTTCAACAGGACAATGACCCAACACACCTCCAGGCTGTGTAAGGGCTATTTGACCAAGAAGGAGAGTGATGGAGTGCTGCATCAGATGACCTGACTTCCACAATCCCGAACCTCAACCAAATTGAGTCGGACCACAGAGTGAAGGAAAAGCAGCCAACAAGTGCTCAGCATATGTGGGAACTCCTTCAAGACTGTTGGAAAAGCATTCCAGATGAAGCTGGTTGAGAGAACGCCAAGAGTGTGCAAAGCTGTCATCAAGGCAAAGGGTGGATATTTGAAGAATCTCAAATATAAATATATTTTTAATTGTATAACACTTTTTTGCTTACTACATGATTCCAGATTAGTTATTTCATAGTTTTGATGTCTTCATTATTATTCTACAATGTGGAAAATAGTCAAAATAAAGAAAACCCTTGAATGAGTAGGTGTTCTAAAACTTTTGACAGGTAGTGTATTAATATATATATACAGTGGGGCAAAAAAGTATTTGGTCAGCCACAAATTGTGCAAGTTCTCCAACTTAAAAAGATGAGAGAGGCCTGTAATTTTCATCATAGGTACACTTCAACTATGACAGACGAAATGAGAAAAAGAAATCCAGAAAATCACATTGTAGGATATTTAATTTATTTATTTGCAAATTATGGTGGAAAATAAGTATTTGGTCAATAACAAAAGTTTATCTCAATACTTTGTTATATACCCTTTGTTGGCAATGACAGAGGTCAAACGTTTCCTGTAAGTCTTCACAAGGTTTTCACACACTGTTGCTGGTATTTTGGCCCATTCCTCCATGCAGATCTCCTCTAGAGCAGTGATGTTTTGGGGCTGTCGCTGGGCAACACGGACTTTCAACTCCCTCCAAAGATTTTCTATGGCGTTGAGATCTGGAGACTGGCTAGGCCACTCCAGGACCTTGAAATGCTTCTTACGAAGCCACTCCTTCGTTCGGCGGTGTGTTTGGGATCATTGTCATGCTGAAAGACCCAGCCACGTTTCATCTTCAATGCCCTTGCTGATGGAAGGAGGTTTTCACTCAAAATCTCACGATACATGGCCCCATTCATTCTTTCCTTTACACGGATCAGTCGTCCTGGTCCCTTTGCAGAAAAACAGCCCCAAAGCATGATGTTTCCACCCCCATGCTTCACAGTAGGTATGGTGTTCTTTGGATGCAACTCAGCATTCTTTGTCCTCCAAACACGACGAGTTGAGTTTTTACCAAAAAGTTCTATTTTGGTTTCATCTGACCATATGACATTCTCCCAATCCTCATCTGGATCATCCAAATGCTCTCTAGCAAACTTCAGACGGGCCTGAACATGTACTGGCTTAAGCAGGGGGACACGTCTGGCACTGCAGGATTTGAGTCCCTGGCGGCGTAGTGTGTTACTGATGGTAGGCTTTGTTACTTTGGTCCCAGCTCTCTGCAGGTCATTCACTAGGTCCCCGTGTGGTTCTGGGATTTTTGCTCACCGTTCTTGTGATCATTTTGACCCCACGGGTGAGATCTTGCGTGGAGCCCCAGATCGAGGAAGATTATCAGTGGTCTTGTATGTCTTCCATTTCCTAATTGCTCCCACAGTTGATTTCTTCAAACCAAGCTGCTTACCTATTGCAGATTCAGTCTTCCCAACCTGGTGCAGGTCTACAATTTTGTTTCTGGTGTCCTTTGACAGCTCTTTGGTCTTGGCCATAGTGGAGTTTGGAGTGTGACTGTTTGAGGTTGTGGACAGGTGTCTTTATACTGATAACAAGTTCAAACAGGTGCCATTAATACAGGTAACGAGTGGAGGACAGAGGGCCTCTTAAAAAGAAGTTACAGGTCTGTGAGAGCCAGAAATCTTGCTTGTTTGTATGTGACCAAATACTTATTTTCCACCATAATTTGCAAATAAATTCATTAAAAATCCTACAATGTGATTTTCTGGATTTTTTTTCCTAATTTTGTCTGTCATAGTTGAAGTGTACCTATGATGAAAATTACAGGCCTCTCTCATCTTTTTAAGTGAGAGAACTTGCACAATTGGTGGCTGACTAAATACTTTTTTGCCCTACTGTATATATATATATATATATACACTACCTTAAAATGATCAATGAAATAAGGGGACAATGAATTGCTGTATAATTAAAATGAGTGTTCCAAACATCTTAGTATTTGGGTTTTGGGTAGCTTGTGTCTCTCTAGTCTTCTGTGGAAATTAAAAACAACCATTGTTGGGAGAAGTTACACAACATTGCATTAATACTTCAGTAAATGGGAACGCTGGTCAGGAACCCTGCTTATGTCCCAAATGCCACCATATCCCTATGGGGCCCTGGTTTAAAGTAGTGCACTATATAGGGAATAAGCTGACATTTGGGATGCTGCCCTGTCCTAAATTAGCTTTTGTTTGTCTGTAAGTGTTTATGATTCAGACAGGAGTACATGGATTAAAATGTGTGTAAACTGAATCCTCTCTCTCTCTCTTTGTGGGTTGACTTCCTGTTGGTCCTGGAGGAGGGAACAGATCTACACGCCAGACCGTTTCTCTCATAACACTGTCTGTTTTCTCTCATAACACTGTGTGTTTTCTCTCATAGCACTGTCTGTTTTCTCTCATAACACTGTCTGTTTTCTCTCATAACACTGTGTGTTTTCTCTCATAACACTGTGTGTTTTCTCTCATAACACTGTGTGTTTTCTCTCATAACACTGTGTGTTTTCTCTCATAACACTGTCTGTTTTCTCTCATAACACTGTCTGTTTTCTCTCATAACACCGTCTGTTTTCTCTCACAACACTGTCTGTTTTCTCTCATAACACCGTCTGTTTTCTCTCATAGCACTGTCTGTTTTCTCTCATAACACTGTCTGTTTTCTCTCATAGCACTGTCTGTTTTCTCTCATAACACTGTCTGTTTTCTCTCATAGCACTGTCTGTTTTCTCTCATAACACTGTCTGTTTTCTCATAGCACTGTCTGTTTTCTTCATAACACTGTTTGTTTTCTCTCATAACACTGTCTGTTTTCTCTCATAACACTGTCTGTTTTCTCTCATAACACTGTCTGTTTTCTCTCATAGCACTGTCTGTTTTCTCTCATAACACTGTCTGTTTTCTCTCATAGCACCGTCTGTTTTCTCTCATAACACTGTCTGTTTTCTCTCATAGCACTGTCTGTTTTCTCTCATAACACTGTCTGTTTTCTCTCATAACACTGTCTGTTTTCTCTCATAGCACTATCTGTTTTCTCTCATAACACTGTCTGTTTTCTCTCATAACACTGTCTGTTTTCTCTCATAACACTGTCTGTTTTCTCTCATAGCACTGTCTGTTTTCTCTCATAACACTGTCTGTTTTCTCTCATAGCACCGTCTGTTTTCTCTCATAACACATAACATTTGGCTTCACACCAATCACATCACATCAGAAGCCAAAGGTCATTGACAGAAAAATAAACTTGAATTGTTGCATCTCGTTGTGTTGTCCTCCTGTGGTTAGCTAGCGTGCTAAAACTGCCCCTTTCCTAAATTAGCCTTGAATGGAGATAGGTATTTTGACTTGAGGTTTTACTTAATTCTCTGTACTGGCCACTGATCCAACAATAAATTCCTATATTGTGCCTCTTGTCTGAGAGGATGGAAGTTCAATATGTAGCTAGATGTAGGCTAATGTTAACTAGCTGGCTAATCATTGCCCATGAAAGGAAGTTAGGCTAACGAACAAGCATTTTAACCAGGTAGTCTAGGACAACTAAAACTAAAAGTGTGTACCGTATGGCAGTCATAGACCATTTCGGCAACATGAAAGAGAGGAGGATGGCATTGGTGTTTCTCTACTAGTATGATGAGTCAACATGTTTTTTAGACACACACACAGAAATCAGTACCATGGACAGTCACATGATATTTAGCATACGACAAATAGGAACACACAGGTCTACAAAGTCACACCCACAAACATGTATAGTGCACAAACACCCTTACTCTCACGCTCTCGCTCTCCCTCTCCCACACACACAGAGAGAGAGAGAGAGAGAGAGAGAGAGAGAGAGAGAGAGAGAGAGAGAGAGAGAGAGAGAGAGAATAACCCACACATGGCTTCTTTAACATGCTTGGCAGGGAGACAGGCTCCATCTGGTCAGAGCGAATTGAACACGTTCTGTGAAACAAATAGGAGAAAATCCTGGGTGAATAATAATGATGAAGCAAGACACTGTCAACTGGAGGACATTTACATCTTCTGAATGTTGATAGTCATCTGTTTATATGGCTTCATTGTGATTAGACAATTGAAATAACTGCAAAAGGGAAACAAGTTTGTTTGTTGGTTTTCTCATCATAAAGCCATTAACGATCATAATCATCGTTAAACAGCTTGGTGCCACCATAGTGTTTGTGTGAATGTCTCAATTTAGAGACATGCACATACGCATTCACAAAATGACACACACATACAATGAGCCCGTCCTCCTATAGCTCCTCCCACCAACCTCCTCTGGCACACACACATACACAGTCACACACACACATACACAGTCACACACACACATACACAGTCACACACACACATACACAGTCACACGCACACGTACACACACACCAAAGTGGGGAAATGGGAGCCATTGATCCATATCGTTTTGACAGCTGGGATGACAAATGAATGTATCATCTTAGAGAGAGAGGGGGCCCCCTCACTTCATCAGATCACTTTCTTCCGCTCCTCTTGTCCTCCTCTCCTCTCCCTGAGCCGAGCCGCCCTGTCTCCCTCCTCACCCCTCCTCTCCTCTCCCTGAGCCGAGCCGCCCTGTCTCCCTCCTCACCGCTCCTCTCCTCTCCCTGAGCCGAGCCGCCCTGTCTCCCTCCTCACCCCTCCTCTCCTCTCCCTGAGCCGAGCCGCCCTGTCTCCCTCCTCACCCCTCCTCTCCTATCCCTGAGCCGAGCCGCCCTGTCTCCCTCCTCACCCTCCTCTCCTCTCCTCTCCCTGAGCCGAGCCGCCTGTCTCCCTCCTCACCCCTCCTCTCCTATCCCTGAGCCGAGCCGCCTCTGTCTCCCTCCTCACCCCTCCTCTCCTATCCCTGAGCCGAGCCGCCCTGTCTCCCTCCTCACCCCTCCTCTCCTCTCCCTGAGCCGAGCCGCCCTGTCTCCCTCCTCACCCCTCCTCTCCTATCCCTGAGCCGAGCCGCCCTGTCTCCCTCCTCACCCCTCCTCTCCTATCCCTGAGCCGAGCCGCCCTGTCTCCCTCCTCACCCCTCCTCTCCTATCCCTGAGCAGAGCCGCCCTGTCTCCCTCCTCACCCCTCCTCTCCTCTCCCTGAGCAGAGCCGCCCTGTCTCCCTCCTCACCCCTCCTCTCCTCTCCCTGAGCAGAGCCGCCCTGTCTCCCTTCTCACCCCTCACTCCCCGTCTTTCCATATCCTCACCAGTGTTCTACTGCATCAGCTAGGGTCATAAGGGAAGTTTAGAAGGGTTTTTGGTAGAGAGAGCGTTGACTACACACCGGCACGTGCACACACACACTTGAATGCACACACACACCATTTAAAAATATTTATACATTTATCCTTTATTTAACTAGGCAAGTCAGTTAAAAACAAATTCTTATTTACAATGACGGCCTACACCCGGCCAGACCCGGACGAGCTGGGCCAATTGGGCGCCGCCCTATGGGACTCCCAATCACGGCTGGATGTGATTCCGCCTGGATTCAAACCAGGGACTGTAGTGACGCCTCTTGCACTGAGATGTAGACCGCTGCACCACTCAGGAGCCCAACTCCATGATAATGGAGTTAAAGTTTTGTCTGGTACACACAGAAGGGTTGAATACAACTCATAGCTGAACGATGTGCAGTTACTGTACATTCAAGAAGTTAGCAACCCTAACCACCAATCAAAAATCAGCAGGCAAAGGAAGAAAGAATACCCACTACTGCAGTCTGGAGCTTGTTGGAAGGAGTGGACTGTCTGTTGTATGTCTGTGTCTGTATCTGTTTCTGCTATTCCGCTCTGTCTGTCTGTCTGTCTGTCTGTCTGACAGTATCTGCTATAGCTCTCAATATGTTTTCATGTTGACAGCTTTGCCCAATGGCAGAAACAGCCAAGAGGACATTCTTAGAATGCAAGACAGGTTCTTAGAAGGTTGTAGGTGGTTTCCAGGATACGGTTGCTTACGTTTACAGGCAGGTCAAGTCAGGCTGTGTCTGAGTGCTCTCTGTGTGCCACACACAAGCATGCATACGCATACACACATGTACACACACAAACACACAGCATCATTGTCATGGAGTCTGTTCAGCATGAGTCAAAGACCAACGGACCAAACCAACGGCTCCTACACTATTTGAACAAAAGATGCTATCTAGAACCTAAAATTGTTCTTCGGCTGTCCCCTTAGGAGAACCCTTTGAAGAGCCCTTTGAAGAGCCCTTTTTGGTTCCATGTAGAACCCTTTCCACAGAGGTGTATGGTTAGGGTTACCTGCGGGGTGCTTTTAATCTAAGGAAAGCAGAAGGATGGGATACTTTGTTTAAAATATGAAACTATGTCAGCAGGCAGACATCATTACAACCCACAGATCAGTTACGCTGCTCCCCAGAATTACCTCCAGTGTGTGTGTGTGTGTGTGTGTGTGTGTGTGTGTGTGTGTGTGTGTGTGTGTGTGTGTGTGTGTGTGTGTGTGTGTGTGTGTGTGTAAATGTGCCTCTCTGTCCTAAATATAAGAAATCTTACCCATAAGTTGGCAAAATCGAAAGTACAGCAAATCACAAACTGAACAGTAGACAGCCTGGACCTACAGATGCCCTGTCTTAATGATACAGACGCCCTTTCTTAATTTGACCCTGCTTCTAACAGCAAGAAAATTATCCTGCAGCAACAGGAAATGTGAATTCTTATGTGGATTATAAATAATGGACATTTTTGTAAGGGTTGATACATTTGTCATTAGGGACAATCAAGTCTGAAATATTAAATGGAAATAACAAACTTGAGAAGCCTTTTTAAACCTTGAAAACACTACAATTTGCATTGAAAATGACCTGCGACAATAGTCATCAAATTAAGATAGCAGGTGTGTGTATGTTTTGTATCCACTGTTTGACATCATTCAAGTGGGTGAAGAAGTATCAAGTAAGAAGGTTCAGAGTGTACAACTGTCTCTAAATCACCCTTCTGCACTGTCCTGAAATGGCCCAAAGCTGAACGAACAGTGTAAACACACACACACACTAAACTATGCCCTAAATGACATTTAAACAGCAGAGCTGTCTGCTTCTGAGCCAATTCACTAAAACATGTAGCTTTTATAGCTATAACTGCCAGTCACAAGCCCTTTAATGCATCGTTTAACAACCCCAAAATCCGCTCTCTATTCCCACTCTATTCCCTCTGTGCTCTTTTCAGAAGGACTGCATCGTCATTCACAAACAAAGACGGGGCATTTTATATAGTGGTGTGTGTGTGTAAGTGACAGAAAGAGAGAGAGAGATGTATAATGTTCATTTTTATTGTTTATTTCACTTTTGTTTATTATCTACTTCACTTGCTTTGGCAATGTTAACATATGTTTCCCATGCCAATAAAGCCCCTTGATTTGAATTGAGAGAGAGAGAGAGAGAGAGAGAGAGAGAGAGAGAGAGAGAGAGAGAGAGAGAGAGAGAGAGTGTTGACAGAGGATGGGGTCAGTCTAGTCTCTCATGTCAGAGTTGATTACGTCTTCATCAGCGTTGCAATCCACCAGTCACACCCATGTGAATACAACACCATGTCCAGACCCCACTCCTCCCCCCAACAGTGGTTTCTCTCACTCAGACGGCAGGACACATTGATTGGTCCAACATGGATAGTTGCTACATGGACCGGTCCACTCCAAAGAGAGAGAGGGGTGGAGGAGGGCCTTAGTGGCTTATCATGTAGAAACAGATGGATATTTAGAGTATATGACTATGATGATGACTATGTTGAACCACTTCTACTGCATGGAAAGACATCCTTACCATATTGTAACACACTCTTTCAACAAGTAAACAAGTGATATATATATATGTACACTACCGGTCAAAAGAAACACCTACTCATTTAAGGGTTTTTCTTTATTTTGACTATTTTCTACATTGTAGAATAATAGTGAAGACATCAAAACTACTAAATAACACATATGGAATCATGTAGTAACCGAAAAAGTGTTAAACAAATAAAAATATATTTTATATTTCAGATTCTTCAAATAGCCACCCTTTGCCTTGATGACAGCTTTGCACACTTGGCATTCTCTAAACTAGCTTCATAAAGTAGTCAACTGGAATGCATTTCAATTAACAGGAGTGCCTTCTTAAAAGTTAATTTGCAGAATTTCTTTCCTTCTTAATGCGTTTGAGCCAATCATTTGTGTTGTGACAAGCTACAGGTGGTATACAGAAGATAGCCCTATTTGGTAAAAGACCAAGTCCATATTATGTCAAGAACAGCTCCAACAAGCAAAGAGAAACGACAGTCCATCATTACTTTAAGACATGAAGGTCAGTCAATTCGTAAAATTTCAAGAAATTTCTTCAAGTGCAGTTGCAAAACCATCAAGCGCTATGATGAAACTGGCTCTCATGAGGACCCCCACAGGAAAGGAAGACCCAGAGTTACCTCTGCTGCAGAGGATAAGTTCATTAGAGTTACCAGCCTCAGAAATTGCAGCCCAAATAAAGAGTTCAAGTAACAGACTTATCTCAACATCAACTGTTCAGAGGAGATTGTGTGAATCAGGCCTTCAAGGTCGAATTGCTGCAAAGAAACCACTACTAAAGGACACTAATAATAAGAAGAAACTTGCTTGGGCCAAGAAACACAAGCAATGGACATTAGACCGGTGGAAAGTATTCCTTTGGTCTGGAGTCCAAATGAGAGATTTTTGGTTCCAACCTCTGTGTCTTTGTGAGATGCAGTGTGTGTGAATGGATGATCTCCGCATGTGTATTTCCCTACATAAAGCATGGAGGAGGAGGAGTTATGGTGTGGGGGTGCTTTGCTGGTAACACTGTCTGTGATTTATTTAGAATTCAATAACCAGCATGACTACCACAGCATTCTGCAGCGATATGCCATCCCATTTGGTTTGGCCTTAGTGGGACTATCATTTGTTTTTCAACAGGACAATGACCCAACACACCTCCAGGCTGTGTAAGGGCTATTTGACCAAGAAGGAGAGTGATGGAGTGCTGCATCAGATGACCTGACTTCCACAATCCCGGAACCTCAACCAAATTGAGTCGGACCACAGAGTGAAGGAAAAGCAGCCAACAAGTGCTCAGCATATGTGGGAACTCCTTCAAGACTGTTGGAAAAGCATTCCAGATGAAGCTGGTTGAGAGAACGCCAAGAGTGTGCAAAGCTGTCATCAAGGCAAAGGGTGGATATTTGAAGAATCTCAAATATAAATATATTTTTAATTGTATAACACTTTTTTGCTTACTACATGATTCCAGATTAGTTATTTCATAGTTTTGATGTCTTCATTATTATTCTACAATGTGGAAAATAGTCAAAATAAAGAAAAACCCTTGAATGAGTAGGTGTTCTAAAACTTTTGACAGGTAGTGTATTAATATATATATACAGTGGGGCAAAAAAGTATTTGGTCAGCCACAAATTGTGCAAGTTCTCCAACTTAAAAAGATGAGAGAGGCCTGTAATTTTCATCATAGGTACACTTCAACTATGACAGACGAAATGAGAAAAAGAAATCCAGAAAATCACATTGTAGGATATTTAATTTATTTATTTGCAAATTATGGTGGAAAATAAGTATTTGGTCAATAACAAAAGTTTATCTCAATACTTTGTTATATACCCTTTGTTGGCAATGACAGAGGTCAAACGTTTCCTGTAAGTCTTCACAAGGTTTTCACACACTGTTGCTGGTATTTTGGCCCATTCCTCCATGCAGATCTCCTCTAGAGCAGTGATGTTTTGGGGCTGTCGCTGGGCAACACGGACTTTCAACTCCCTCCAAAGATTTTCTATGGCGTTGAGATCTGGAGACTGGCTAGGCCACTCCAGGACCTTGAAATGCTTCTTCTGAAGCCACTCCTTCGTTGCGGCGGTGTGTTTGGGATCATTGTCATGCTGAAAGACCCAGCCACGTTTCATCTTCAATGCCCTTGCTGATGGAAGGAGGTTTTCACTCAAAATCTCACGATACATGGCCCCATTCATTCTTTCCTTTACACGGATCAGTCGTCCTGGTCCCTTTGCAGAAAAACAGCCCCAAAGCATGATGTTTCCACCCCCATGCTTCACAGTAGGTATGGTGTTCTTTGGATGCAACTCAGCATTCTTTGTCCTCCAAACACGACGAGTTGAGTTTTTACCAAAAAGTTCTATTTTGGTTTCATCTGACCATATGACATTCTCCCAATCCTCATCTGGATCATCCAAATGCTCTCTAGCAAACTTCAGACGGGCCTGAACATGTACTGGCTTAAGCAGGGGGACACGTCTGGCACTGCAGGATTTGAGTCCCTGGCGGCGTAGTGTGTTACTGATGGTAGGCTTTGTTACTTTGGTCCCAGCTCTCTGCAGGTCATTTACTAGGTCCCCGTGTGGTTCTGGGATTTTTGCTCACCGTTCTTGTGATCATTTTGACCCCACGGGGTGAGATCTTGCGTGGAGCCCCAGATCGAGGAAGATTATCAGTGGTCTTGTATGTCTTCCATTTCCTAATTGCTCCCACAGTTGATTTCTTCAAACCAAGCTGCTTACCTATTGCAGATTCAGTCTTCCCAACCTGGTGCAGGTCTACAATTTTGTTTCTGGTGTCCTTTGACAGCTCTTTGGTCTTGGCCATAGTGGAGTTTGGAGTGTGACTGTTTGAGGTTGTGGACAGGTGTCTTTTATACTGATAACAAGTTCAAACAGGTGCCATTAATACAGGTAACGAGTGGAGGACAGAGGGGCCTCTTAAAAAAGAAGTTACAGGTCTGTGAGAGCCAGAAATCTTGCTTGTTTGTATGTGACCAAATACTTATTTTCCACCATAATTTGCAAATAAATTCATTAAAAATCCTACAATGTGATTTTCTGGATTTTTTTTCCTAATTTTGTCTGTCATAGTTGAAGTGTACCTATGATGAAAATTACAGGCCTCTCTCATCTTTTTAAGTGAGAGAACTTGCACAATTGGTGGCTGACTAAATACTTTTTTGCCCTACTGTATATATATATATATATATACACTACCTTAAAATGATCAATGAAATAAGGGGACAATGAATTGCTGTATAATTAAAATGAGTGTTCCAAACATCTTAGTATTTGGGTTTTGGGTAGCTTGTGTCTCTCTAGTCTTCTGTGGAAATTAAAAACAACCATTGTTGGGAGAAGTTACACAACATTGCATTAATACTTCAGTAAATGGGAACGCTGGTCAGGGAACCCTGCTTATGTCCCAAATGCCACCATATCCCTATGGGGCCCTGGTTTAAAGTAGTGCACTATATAGGGAATAAGCTGACATTTGGGATGCTGCCCCTGTCCTAAATTAGCTTTTGTTTGTCTGTAAGTGTTTATGATTCAGACAGGAGTACATGGATTAAAATGTGTGTAAACTGAATCCTCTCTCTCTCTCTCTTTGTGGGTTGACTTCCTGTTGGTCCTGGAGGAGGGAACAGATCTACACGCCAGACCGTTTCTCTCATAACACTGTCTGTTTTCTCTCATAACACTGTGTGTTTTCTCTCATAGCACTGTCTGTTTTCTCTCATAACACTGTCTGTTTTCTCTCATAACACTGTGTGTTTTCTCTCATAACACTGTGTGTTTTCTCTCATAACACTGTGTGTTTTCTCTCATAACACTGTGTGTTTTCTCTCATAACACTGTCTGTTTTCTCTCATAACACTGTCTGTTTTCTCTCATAACACCGTCTGTTTTCTCTCACAACACTGTCTGTTTTCTCTCATAACACCGTCTGTTTTCTCTCATAGCACTGTCTGTTTTCTCTCATAACACTGTCTGTTTTCTCTCATAGCACTGTCTGTTTTCTCTCATAACACTGTCTGTTTTCTCTCATAGCACTGTCTGTTTTCTCTCATAACACTGTCTGTTTTCTCTCATAGCACTGTCTGTTTTCTCTCATAACACTGTTTGTTTTCTCTCATAACACTGTCTGTTTTCTCTCATAACACTGTCTGTTTTCTCTCATAACACTGTCTGTTTTCTCTCATAGCACTGTCTGTTTTCTCTCATAACACTGTCTGTTTTCTCATAGCACCGTCTGTTTTCTCTCATAACACTGTCTGTTTTCTCTCATAGCACTGTCTGTTTTCTCTCATAACACTGTCTGTTTTCTCTCATAACACTGTCTGTTTTCTCTCATAGCACTATCTGTTTCTCTCTCATAACACTGTCTGTTTTCTCATAACACTGTCTGTTTTCTCTCATAACACTGTCTGTTTTCTCTCATAGCACTGTCTGTTTTCTCTCATAACACTGTCTGTTTTCTCTCATAGCACCGTCTGTTTTCTCTCATAACACTGTCTGTTTTCTCTCATAGCACTGTCTGTTTTCTCTCATAACACTGTCTGTTTTCTCTCATAACACTGTCTGTTTTCTCTCATAGCACTATCTGTTTTCTCTCATAACACTGTTTTCTTTCATAACACCGTCTGTTTTCTCTCATAGCACTGTCTGTTTTCTCTCATAGCACTGTCTGTTTTCTCTCATAACACTGTCTGTTTTCTCTCATAACACCGTGTGTTTTCTCTCATAGCACTGTCTGTTTTCTCTCATAACACTGTCTGTTTTCTCTCATAACACCGTCTGTTTTCTCTCATAGCACCGTCTGTTTTCTCTCATAACACTGTCTGTTTTCTCTCATAGCACTGTCTGTTTTCTCTCATAACACTGTCTGTTTTCTCTCATAGCACCGTCTGTTTTCTCTCATAACACTGTCTGTTTTCTCTCATAGCACTGTCTGTTTTCTCTCATAACACTGTGTGTTTTCTCTCATAGCACTGTCTGTTTTCTCTCATAACACTGTCTGTTTTCTCTCATAACACCGTCTGTTTTCTCTCATAGCACCGTCTGTTTTCTCTCATAACACTGTCTGTTTTCTCTCATAGCACTGTCTGTTTTCTCTCATAACACTGTGTTTTCTTTCATAACACCGTCTGTTTTCTCTCATAACACCGTCTGTTTTCTCTCATAACACTGTCTGTTTTCTCTCATAACACTGTCTGTTTTCTCTCATAGCACTGTCTGTTTTCTCTCATAACACTGTTTGTTTTCTCTCATAATACTGTCTGTTTTCTCTCATAGCACCGTCTGTTTTCTCTCATAACACTGTCTGTTTTCTCTCATAACACTGTCTGTTTTCTCTCATAACACTGTCTGTTTTCTCTCATAACACTGTCTGTTTTCTCTCATAGCACTGTCTGTTTTCTCTCATAGCACTGTCTGTTTTCTCTCAGCCGAGCGTTGCAAATCAAAGGCCATCAGCATTAGTATGTGTGTTTGCTAAATCCCATTCCCCCTTGACGACATGGAAATACCCAGAAGTCTCTGCTTGAAATTGTGATGGATTCTTTCTAGAGAACACTTTACTTGAAGGGGGTATACGTACGACATTCATAACACCTTGATGAAAGCAGTTATGACACCTTCATGAATGTTATCATTCATAACAACCTTCTTAACACATGTATTCAATTATGCATTAGGAGTTTATGTAAAATGGTAATACTTGGATTTACTTATTAAAACATTTTACATTTTAATTCCGGTATGTCACTATGTCAATCCACTGGCTGATTTGGGTAAATAGGAAACAGCCGCAGCGATGATTGGGAATTTTAAAAAGTCCACCATGGGAAAACATTGAGGTGAGGAGGAATGTATTAATTTTCCATTTGACAGATGAAAAAATGTTGCAGACTCGGTACATGCTCCCAATGTTAACATGAAGAAACCACCAATGTGCCAGGTAGCCTAGTGGTTAGAGCGTTGGACTAGTAACTGAAAGGTTGCAAGATTGAATCCTGGAGCTGACAAGGTAAAAAAAATCGTTCTGTCCCTGAACAAGGCATTGTTCCTAAGCTGTCATTGAAAACAAGAATTTGTCAACGATTTTGAACATTGAAAAAACATTTTCTTCTGCCTTGTTTTGATTATTTGTGGAGAGCATGTAGATGTTTCACAGTGTGACAGATCCTCTATGTGGTTGTCAGAACATTGTGGATTACTGTGATGTAGACAGACTAGATGGAAAGGCACTTATTATGGTCAACCACACACACACACACACACCACTCTCTCCAGGTCCAACTCTCTAAAATAACAGCTTTGGCACGACCCACACTGGGCCGCTGGTAACCTGAGAACGCCAGGGTAGAATACAGAGCGCAGAGGAATCCTGGAATCCCGTGAAAGGGTCCAGTCAGAGTGGTGGTTCTGACCAGAGCATGGGGGATAGGAGGCCCACCCAGTACCACCGGGCCCTGGGCCCCAATCTAGCTAGACCTGAGCCATCTAGACAAAGTTGGGCCGAAGAGACTGACAGGGGAGGCTAGTGTTTGGGTGTTTTAGCTGCAGAAAAGAGGGGCATTCATGGTGTCTCCATGGTTGACAGGGGTGGGGATGTAATTTTGGGGGTTTGTGACTACCCCTCACTCACAGACACACACTTGCATACACACAGACACACCCACACACTACCTCACCCCTCCCCTTAATCAAAGGTGCAGTCAGGCTGCTGTAAACATCTGTCAGCCATTACAGACTCTCCCCTTGTCCCTCCCCCGATCTCTTTCTCTCTCCCCCACTCTCCCTCTCCCCCCTCCATGACTCCAGCAATTCAGCCTGCACTTTGACCTCAAACCAAAAATATTGCAACTCTGAGTTTTTGAAAGAGCTATACTGAGTGGATTACATGATTCTAACAGATAACTAAAGAACAATAGGAATATTCATTGAGTCGTACCGAATATATATTTTATCCTGGGAGATACGTGCATATGTACACACAGACCAGACACAGGCCATCGAACTGGACCTTCCTCAGATTGAGTCATACACACCACTCCCATCACTGGTGTCCGTGTCCTAGCTCTGCCCTCCTCCCCATACCCCCAGGCCTCCCTCCATCACCCCATCAATTACCCCTTCTCCTCTACCCCCACCCCACCTTCCCCGACACCACACCCTCTCTGACCCCAGGTCAGGAGGTCACAGAGATTAAAGGTCATCCTACAAAGACACCCTATGCATCCCTCAGAAGTTTCCAGCTCTTGGTCTTGGGCCCTTTGGGTCCTGTAGGGTGACACCCAGGCATCCCTCGGGCAGGGGAGATGGTGTTAACCCCTTCCTTCAGGTCAACAATGGAATAATACTGACTGAGGCTAGAATGCAGTGGAAAGCGCCATAGCAATGTTTACAAGGCCCACTGTTATCTTTCTAGTGCACTCCTTTAGACCAGAGACAGTGTTTTTAGTTCAGGACTAGGAGTCATCTGTATCTGTGAATTTGTCCCACTCTGTTTTCACTGATATAGATTCACTGTGTAATACTGTAGCCTCAGTACCAGACACATTAGTCTAGTGTAGAAGGGAAAGAGAGCAGACCTGGGGGTGGGGTATCTGTATTGATTAGGAAGAAGGAGAGTACCCACCCCACCCCTTCTACCCTCAATCCCGACATAGCTGTGCGTCCCAAATGGCAGCCTATTCCCTTTTGTAGGGCTCTGGTAAAAAAGTAGTGCACTATATAAGGAATAGGTTACCATTTAGGACACAGACATGGGGTCATGAGGACCACTCTCACACTGTCCCATACCCCCTCCTCCCCTCCTCTCTCTGACTGGAAACCCTTTTAATCAGATCCCATGGGAGTACATGCATATGATATGGGGTGAGGGGGAGGTAGGGGGGGTTAGGAGGGTCCATTAGTGGAACAGACACGGTAGCCACACACATCACAGACATATACAGCAATTCCATATAGGCACTGTTACATCAATAAACACACATTTTATAACAGACATGAATTACACACCATTCAGGTCCTGGGGAAGAAAGGCTCCTTGTGCTTCTAGAACATTCTGAGGTGTCTGATGTTCTGTATCCTAGAACAGTCTGAGGTGTCTGATGTTCTGTATCCTAGAACACTCTGAAGTGTCTGATGTTCTGTATCCTAGAACACTGAGATGTCTGATGTTCTGTATTCTAGAACACACTGAGGTGTCTGGTGTTCTCAATTCTAGAACACACTGAGGTGTCTGATGTTCTCTATTCTAGAACACTCTGAAGTGTCTGATGTTCTGTATCCTAGAACACTGAGATGTCTGATGTTCTGTATTCTAGAACACACTGAGGTGTCTGATGTTCTGTATTTTAGAACACACTGAGGTGTCTGATGGTCTCTATTCTAGAACACACTGAGGTGTCTGATGTTCTGTATTCAAGAACACATTGAAGTGTGTGATGTTCTGTATTCTAGAACACACTGAGGTGTCTGATGTTCTGTATTTTAGAACACACTGAGGTGTCTGATGTTCTCTATTCTAGAACACACTGAGGTGTCTGATGTTCTCTATTCTAGAACACACTGAGGTGTCTGATGTTCTGTATTCTAGAACACTCTGAAGTGTCTGATGTTCTGTATTCTAGAACACACTGAGGTGTCTGATGTTCTGTATTCAAGAACACACTGAGGTGTCTGATGTTCTGTATTCCAGAACACACTGAGGTGTCTGATGTTCTGTATTGTAGAACACACTGAGGTGTCGGATGTATGTATTCTAGAACACACTGAGGTGTCTGATGTTCAGTATTCAAGAACACACTGAGGTGTCTGATGTTCTGTATTCTAGAACACACTGAGGTGTATGATGTTCTGTATTCTAGAACACACTGAGGTGTCTGATGTTCTGTATTCTAGAACACACTGAGGTGTCTGATATTCTGTATTCTAGAACACATTGAGGTGTCTGATGTTCTGTATTCTAGAAAACACTGAGGTGTCTGATGTTCTGTATTCTAGAAGCTTATGACCCTGGTCAGCACTGAATGTGTATATAGTTGATATAACTCCACAGCACCACAGATCACGGCACATAGGGCTGTTTTCCTGCGGGGTCGGCTATTTACATAAGACGTTTTTATTTTATTTTCCAGCGAGAAAGCTGCCAATCTCTGTGAGCCAGACAAGCTTTATCAAGGCAGCCATCTCACGGTCCCACATCAAATCCACAGCCGCTGCCCAGGCTGAAAAAACTTCTTTCAACGCCTGGCGCGAGTGCTGGCGTCCACGACCTCTAGAGGCCCACAGAAGTGAGGGAGGGATTAGGAGAGAGAGAGAGAGAGAGAGAGAGAGAGAGAGAGAGAGAGAGAGAGAGAGAGAGAGAGAGAGAGAGAGAGAGAGAGAGAGAATCCTTTTGTGAGTGTAATGTTTACTGTAAATCTTTTATTGTTTATTTCACTTTTGTTTATTATTTATTTTACTTTCTTTGGCAATGTAAACATGTTTCCCATTCCAATAAAGCCCCATAAATTGAAAATGAGAGAGAGAGAGAGCGAGAGAAAGAGAGAAAGAGAGAGCGAGGCAGAGAATTAATGCTGGACTCAACCAGTTGAGCTTTTTCATTCGTTGCTCTCATAGGACTATCGTTAATTGTGTAGTGGTTGTCATTCTTTGTATTTTAACTCCATAGAAACACTACACAGAGTTTAATTAATTAATTACTTGAATGGGGTTTGCAAAAGTATGATCATTCTTAGTTAGGGTTAGCTGGTTTTGGTTTTGGTATTGGTTAGTAGGCTAGCGCACCCTTGTGGTAACAAAAATAATGCAGTTGTTGGGTAAAATGATGTTTCACAGCAGCCTACAAGCTTAAAACCATGTTAGATATTTGAATTAGTCAGTACATCGCAAGCATTTATCAAACAGCATGACAGATAGGCTGATGAGGACAAACGTCTGTTTGTGTCAATTATTAAATTACCCTGGAATAACTGTTGGGGAAAATATATATTATAGCAAAAGCGCTGTACTTCTCTACATTTTATCCTTATGAAAGAAACCTTAAGCATGTTCAATCAATTTCCTAGAGACCGTTGGGAAACATTAAGTTAAGGGCTGCTTCTTCCATCAACATAAAACAAAGAACAGTATTGAAATGGGAATAAATAAAGGAATGAAAACTGCTCAACATTTTTCACTGTTATTACTCATTTCGGAGAAAAGAACACCGCTTCAAAATTGTCTCCATGTGTCCACGGCGGGGCGCCACGGAGCTTGCCAGAAATGTGGCCTTGAAACTATGGTAATATACCATCTGTGATTGGTTTAGTTCACCTCTGACGAAAGTAATAGTTTTCCAATGAAATGTTTTTATCTGAATCACACTTGTTTTATTGGATGGCGCTTGCTGTCAATCAAGTTGCAGCTGTGGTTATCGAGGGGGAGAGCCGCTAGTTCGATGTTTGGAGCTGTGGGAGACGGAGCTCCGTGGACTGGAAAGATATGGGAAAACTTATGTTGTATGCGATAAAACATTACGTCAAGAATAGCCTTCATTAGCTATAAATAGCTTCTTTATTTCATTTTTGTTTATGCACCATATTTGAATCTGCATGCAATAACAATGCATACACAATTAACAGATCAGAATGAGAGGGTTGCTATTTATTATTGTTTTAAAATAAATCTAATCTTGGTTCAAATAGATTAATTAATTTTAAAGTAAAAAGCGTATTCCAGATAACAACACAAATATTGGCCACTGATCTATTTTAACTAAAATTGCCATAATAAGTAGAATCATGCCTAGGGGAAACTAGGCTATAGGCTAAAATGCAATGTTTTTACATTTTGAGATAAAATACACTCTGAAATAGATTTTGAAAACAGATTAATATTTATTGAAATTAATACAATCTATATGCAATTTATTACAACCATTGTTTAAATGTTATCATAAAATCACCACATTGTCATCACAATCA
Organism: Brachymystax lenok tsinlingensis; assembly: GCA_030435695.1. NCBI lineage: Eukaryota > Metazoa > Chordata > Actinopteri > Salmoniformes > Salmonidae > Brachymystax > Brachymystax lenok. Next base: position 25,633,747 of record CM059806.1, read on the forward strand.
GCATTGGAAGTAAGTTGTTTAGTATAATAGGTTATTTTTATTTGGGCAATTAGCCTAAATAATCAATAATAGAAAAGGATAAAATATTGAACATATGCTGTTATTTTCACATGCTTTCATCGATTGTTTATATTATAGCCTATTGTTTCTGTTTCTCTCAGTCAATAGTTACGGACATGTATGCATTCATTCTCCCCCCCCAACTGGCACAGACTGTTTATTATAGGCCTTTTATTCTATTATACATAGCATATGAGCACATCAAGACAGACCCAGTGTATTTTTCTGCAATGTAGGCCTATCATCCATAATTTTACAAAACGTGTATTTTCACATCTCAGTGGCCCCGAAATTTGTTATAAAAACATTTTGGAAGGTAGCCGAACCGAAGGGAAGTCCAAAGCTGCACTGAATTCTACTTCCTCTCTACAATTTGTTACTCTTGAGATCCCACGATTCCTTGCGGCAATGTCCAACGTCTGCGCATGCTCTATAGTTCATGTCAGTCTTCAAGACGTCACTTGCTTGCCGGCCAATAACCTTCTCTCTACGAGCAGCTCCGGTTGTGATTTAAGAGATTTACCCAATAAATCTGTCCAGAACGTCTCAGAAGTGATTTAAATGTATTTTGCGTCGTTATGAAAATACTTGTGGATTAATCAAGCCCTGGATGCTGGCGTTAGATCAACGAGCTCGTATCATTCTTCAGTGGATTTCAAAGCTAAGCTCCACAACTTGATCGTGTCTCTACGCATTTGTGACATGTCGCACCTGGTCGATTTGTAAAACTGGCATGTTCTCTATTGACATAGGCTATCTTAAATGTCACTCTTCTTTGCCAAACTGTTGTGCTTGAGTTGTTATAGCCTAGCAGGGCAACTCATTGAAGTTATTTGAGTCTAAATAATTCGTTTTCTTTACTTTAAATACTTAATTCATACTTGTTTTCTGTGTGTTGGTCATGCAGTGGCCCTGAAGTAAAATCTAATTGACTAATCAAATTAAATTGTTAATAACAAATTTACAGAATATTTTTTTTCGATGTGATTAATAGCCTTAGGCCTAAGTGTAATTTAATTCCAGGTAATTCATATAAGATTAGGTAAATCAGGCCTATGTATTATGTGCTGCGTTCCTATTAAAATTGTAGGCTTATATTATTTTGTCAGTCATCAATTTTACATTATGAAAATGTTTTAGCAAAAGTCGTGGACTAAAATATGTAATTTTACACACGTGTAGTCTATTGTGTATTAATAATGTTTTGTATTCCACATTAGGCCTAGCTGAGTTTGCAGGTATTTTTATGCATTCATTTTTACCTAAACATTTTTGGGTAAATAGTTCTGCACTACACAAGCTATAACAATATAGGCCTGTTTAGTACACCTATTTAGGTTACAGAAACATGAGGAATATATTGGAGACATTTTCAGGAGAGACTATTTCAATTTTACATGCAAATACCTGTATTTATTATTGAGCAAAACTAACGGAAATATGTGCTTTTATATGCATTATGAATTCCTGGACAGGATGACGCCAGCATCGAAGTGGTTAAGTAGGTCACATAATATTCAACAGCTGGGCATTCCTAGTATACAGTTAAACCAATCAGAGGGTGATGTGGGAGTGGTCTTAATAATATTTCTCAACCCCTGGGCGAAGTCAGAACTAAATTTAACCAATGAAAAATCGAAGAAGCAGTCAGTGGGCGCGATTGAGATGTTCTCCTGCCCTATTTTGTAATCTCTGCCTCAAATACCACCAATCATGAAAAAGGCAAGCCATTTCCTACATAACGTCAGTGATGTGAAGGAATTTCAGGGAAACTTTATGATCCTATGGTTTTATGCAAGAAACATATACAGGCAATTATTGACAAAATAATCGCCTAACGTTATTTATATTTATCATATTGTATATATTTATATTGACCAATTACTTAAGATAAATAGTCATTATTCTAGAGACATTAATTAATTCATAATCATCACTTCAGAAATAAGTGTTAAAGTCTTCAACAAAGTGGCTATTTCAAAAGTAAAATAGTACAAATCAATAGCCAATCAAATGTCCCTACATGCTTGAAAAATGATTATGAAATGCCCCCCCAGAATCCCCGAGCTGACAAAGTAGAAATCTGGCGTTCTGCCCCTGAACAAGGCAGTTAACCCACTGTTCCCCGGTATCCCGTCATTGTAAATAAGAATTTGTTCTTAACTGACTTGCCTAGTTAAGTAAAGGTAAAAATAGTAGTCTAAGGATGACCAAACGGGGAGCTCTTCCTAATGACTAAAGGGGGAAATAGACAGTTGTTTACATTTAGGAAATGAATGCAGCTTTGGGGGGGAGCATTTTAATACATTGGAGCAATTAGTAAACGTCAAGATTTATCAATGGCACAAAATTAAATCAATGGGATCAAAAGAGGTGATTAACAGAGTGGGCCTGTAGACACACTTGCTGTATAGGCTATGAAATATGGAATGGAAACATGGGATCTTTTGGTGAGGAAATATCATAACATGCTGTAATAAGTATAATATTGTTCATCTATACCGAAGTGTTAACGTACCTGTAGACTTCCAGTCATTTCGGTAACGCTAGTTAGAATTGGCTCGCGAAACTACCACTAACTGCTTTCATACTGCACGCAGAAACATACAAATTGTAAATGCCCGAATTTCGCAGTATCCCTTTATCGACCAGCAGGGGGTGTGTATGAGCCATATATCCAAAGGTAATGTTTTGTTTTGTTCTATAACACTTTCATGAAGCTAAGCAGGGTTGGTCCTGGTCTGTCCCTGGATTGGAGACTAGATGCTGCTGAAAGTGGTGTTGGAGGGCCAGTAGGGAGCACTCTTCCCTCTGGTCTAAAGAGATCTCCATGCCCCAGAGCAGTGAAAGTTACATTGACGGCCTACCCCGGCCAAACCCTCCCCTAACCCGGGCGACGCGGGGACAATTGCGCGCTGGCGTATGGGGCTTCTGATCACGGCCGGTTGTGATACAGATCAGGATCGAACCCGGGTCTGTAGTAACACCTCTAACACTGCGATGCAGTGCCTTAGAACGCTGTGCCATTTGGTCCCTGTGTTTATCTCACATAATATAATTTAAAAGTATGTGCTAATGTGTCTAATAGAATAAATGTGGCAAAAACAAAATGTAGACATTGTGGGGGGGGGCACCAAGATGGAGGCACTGTGGTTTCAACACAGCGCCTCCTATCAGTCATCTAGTGTATATATAAATAATTGGTGTTTACTAGTGATGACACTGTTGTAAGGGCTGGACTGACAAAGCAAGAGAGGATGGCACTAGGCAGGGTGGTCCTTTCAAACCAAACATTTGACTATTCTACTTACAGTAGTTAGGCCTACTATTACACTGTCTCTACCTTTAAAGAAGAATGTGTCATGCACTTATTCAATATTTTATAAAGGCCTAGCGAATTTTGTCTTTGTTCTTTTCCTTTTCTCGTCATCAATATTTTAGACAGACAAAAGATTGTCAACGGGGGCACTCTCTCGTGGAAGCCTTATGTTCCACATAGGTATGAAGAGGATTAGGTAATTATCGTTCATAACTAAGACTTTATTGAAGCATGTTTGAATGAATTGCATAAGTTGAGTTCCAAAGATCAACAGGGCTGGGAATTGCCAGGGACCTCACAATACAATGTTATCACCATACTTTGGTGCCAATACGATATGTATTGCGATTCGATACTGTGATTTTATTGCGATTCGATGTTCAAAACATATTGCTCACCATGTCTACTGCAGAGGGACAAGAGAGAGCCATGAGAAAACGAGTTTTGATCAGTATTGGGACTAAAAAGTGCTTAAAACAAATTGTCTCCCTATTTCAAAAAAAGATGAAGAACAAGCTATGAAGAAAAAATACTGGCAATTTGGTGCAGGCACAGACAACAAGCGCAAAAATTATATTGCAATATTGTCAATACAATATATTTTGATATAGTTTAAAAAATATTATGTCATGTTGAATTTAAAAGGCCTAAAGGTATTTTGATATTTTTTAGTTGGGTAACTTAACTTCTCCTTTTGTAAAAAAAAATGTTTATTCATTGATATGGTAGGTCTGGCCTGCTGGACTCGAAGTAGGTCAGTGGGCCAAACTTATTTAAGTCACCGGAAGTACCGTCGCGGTCCCGCCCCTGACAACGTTCAGTTTTAAAATAACAGTAGTGTTCTTGTGATGCATTATCTGAAACAGTGTACGATTTAATAAAATGTTTTTTTTAAGCACCATTTCTAAGTATAAATGTGTGTACATAAGGCTGTGTGTCTTGTTTGTGGCGGAAATCCAATGAATGAGGTGACATTTTGCATCCAACTAACAACCGGTGGGACGCAACGATTGGCTCCCTCCATAACACAATACAATTTCAACCAATCGGACCCTGTTGCGATGGAAGCTTTGGGCCTATTTTATGTGAATTATGCAAATCCCTCCCCAAGAAAAGGTTCGGGATATTTACTTTGCATTATAATTCGTTTGTAACACAATACATAAACGGGAGATTCCCGTAGATCATAGTTTTAAATGTTTTTTTGTATGTGATTGTGGTACAGTTCTTTGTTTAAGGACATGTCTCTGTCATGAAGTTATCAGAAGCCGGTAGGGCAGTAGCTAGCTATCTAAAGCTTTCGCCGGCCGCGTAGTCAGGCGAACCTCTTTGTCTGACTGGGAATGGGAACGCGTGTTCTTTTGTTTGGCATTTTCTTTGTTTAGTAGTCTAAAGTGAACTCTGGGACCAGCGTTTCTCCACAGACGTTCTTCCAAAAGTGTGAAAAAGATGCAAACCGTGAAGAAATACTTCACAGAAGGACTGATCCAATTTACGATCATACTCAGTTTGATCGGAGTTCGCGTGGATGTCGACAGTTACTTGAACGGCTACTACTCACCGCTAGAGATTAACGACGGTCCTAGCTCAGCCTACATCCAGACACCGTTTCACAGTTTGAGGGACAATTGGGACGGGTACAGCGTGCACCCCAAATGTCCCGAGTTGGACAATTTCTTCGCCTGCCGTCGGCTTCTGGATGAGGTGAGGGCGCTTGGGTCGCCCATCCGGTTCCCTACGCAATTGAGCGCGTGGCTCGTACACCAAGTACCCGACAGCTCGGAGTTCCGAGAGCCACCAAACAGCACGAGTAACGTTAGCGCGGGGCTGTTGTCAGAGAGTACCGGGGAAGAGGCCAACGACACTGAACTTCTCGCCGTCGACGAAAGCCATACTGCCGCACAGCCAAGTGAGCCGGGGCCTTATCCCAGCACTGGAGCCTGTGCGATACCCAATGAGGCGAGTGCTGCAGCGAGATGGCATTAGCTACTTTTATCTGCTGAAAGCTACCTAATGTTTTGCCAGTGAAGTTATTGTGACGGAATGCTAACCCCCGGGCCTTTAGCTACTCAACAAGTGTAGCTAACTGACCGTGGGAATGAGAAGTGGGTTCTGATAGGCCTGTACTATTTAGCTAACTCAGGTGTTCCCAAACTGTTTCAATCGGGGCCCCCTTCCAGCATTGCGGAACATCCAGCGCCCCGCGGGTGCGCACGCGCCACTTATTTCTAGGGGCACAAGCACTGTTCATGACAACCTGTTCACTACCCTCTTCTTGGTGGAGAGAATTTTTGCCGTTTTAAAGCTTATTTCCTGCAATTCTATACGTTTTGCCATGTCTAATGTTAATCGTGATATTTGAGTCACTAAAGAATTACAACAATGTCTTTGGTCTGACCCCCCCCCACAAAAAAAACGTTAACTTACATGGGCTAGTTGATCTGGACATTTCTGACAACTTACAATTAGCTCTCTAAGGTATGAAATAACCTAACATGACAAGAGGAGCTGATAATGCACTACCCAATTTCGAAATTGCATTTCGTTCATTCTACTATTACAACTTTCAATAGTACTTTTTTAAAGTCAGACTGCTAACCTTGGGCTGGGGTTCTATTTTTATAGCTAGGTGACAAATGACAGTAAACCATGAATCCTTAATCAAGGACTGATCTACCTTATTCTTATGAATCTCCAAGGGGTTGATGAGGTGAAAGACCGAACAGCTGAGGCTAGTTAATGTTGTTGAATCTGTCATTTGACCTCTCTCACTTTACCCTTGTTCACCAGTTGTGGGCCAGGAGAACAGGCAGGGAAGTAAGGGCCTAGTACCTACCCCCCTTTGCTTATACAAAACCAGTGGTCCTCAAGTACAGCTGGCATTTCAGGGAAAGTCTAGTCAAGGAGGATTTGGATGACATCCTATTTATTTAGATTCTTTGTCTGGGACTTTGTAGGTGTGTCAATCCCAGAAGCTTAATTTACTACTTACCATTAGCCTAATGTTGTAGGTTTCAGCTGCGTGTTTGTCGGGCTTTTTTGAAACCCTGTTAAGTTGGGGAATTTAATTACTATTTTCTCTTTTGGTCCTTGGGTGAGTTTTTGTGGGGCAAAGGCTCCTTATAGTTCAGGAGTGTCTAATGGCAAAGGCTGTGTTATCTTGTCTCCCACAAATTCACTTGCTGCTGTTGGGAGATTTGTATTGTGTAACACCCCATTTATATAGGCTACACTCACACACACTTGCTCATACACATTCCTGGGTCTAAATCATCTTGTGGCTCTAGACACACTCACAGTTGAAACACAAGTTCATGCATCAACCTGTTGAACAACCGTAACCACAGTTGTCAACAGATTGATAACCGTTGTGTTTAACAGCAGTGCAGCAACAGTTAAGTGGAGCCTCAGTCATTTAACAGTCACAATTGGTTCATTGTAGCAAAAAGCAGGTGCCTTTCTTCCTATAAAGCTACAATATAAGGGGCATTGTTGCAATGTTTCAGACGTTCTTCTTAGAAGATTGCTAGGCTGCTGGACTCACTCAACCTTGAATAGGCCTGTAACAGTTGGTTTAATCACAAAGGCTGACACTGCTTGCAAAGCTGTCTTTGTCCCATTCTCTCTTTCTCCACATCTTCTTTTCTCTGGACTTTTCTTTAGACACATTTTTCTTTCTCTCTACCTTTCAATAGCTAGTTTTGCATTAAATTGACGACATATTTTCATGCCAAAATTCTAGAATCCACATAAATGAAATATGCTCATTTTCCCACCAGTGGTGTGTTGCCACCAAATTGACTTGTTGTGGATAAAAATCAGTGTGTGATGACGTAGTGCACAACATTACCTTTTTTTTAAGTTTCCTTCGCATTTTCAACTCCAGCAATAGTTTTGTAACAAACTGTTGCGTTAAATACTTGGGTCTTCGCACGTGCGCTCTAGCCAAACAGCTCACAGATAGTGCGGGTAGGCTAGTCTACATGATGAGATTATTATGGGTAAGGCAGTCAAACATTGATCATCATGTCACCAAAATAAGACCCCTGATATGTTTTGGAAAGGAACATCAAGATCACTGCACTTTCACCACCCTGTGATGTTCAGAATTAATTTCATCTGTAGCTTAATAAACTGCATGGTTTCCCGAGTCATAGTGGGAGGAACACACACCATATCATCGCATGACTCCAAGTTTACTTCAATATGATTGTTATTACACTGCAACAAATGCAACAATTTCTAAGATTTTACTGAGTTACAGTTCATTGAGTTTCTTCTGTCACTTGAAATACATTTATTAGGCACTAATCTATGGATGTCACAAGACTGGGCAGGGGAGCAGCCATGAGTGGGCCTGCAGGGGCATAGTCACTTGGGAGAAAGGCCCACCCACTTGGGAGACAGGCCCAGCCAATCACAAAAGGGCTTTATTACAGACAGAAATACTCCTCAGTTTTATCAGCTGTCTGGGTGGCTGGTCTCAAGATGATCCCGCAGATGAAGATGTGGAGGTTCTCTGCTGGCGTGGTTACCCGTGGTCTTCGGTTTTGAGGCCGGTTGGACATACTGCCAAATTCTCTAAAACGACATTGGAGACAGCTTATGGTAGAGAAATAAACATTACATTCTCTGGCAACAGCTCTGGTGGACATTCCTGCAGTCAGCATGCCAATTGCACGCTCCCTTAACTTTAGACATTTGTGGCATTGTTTGACAAATCTGCACATTTTAGAGTGGCCTTTCCCCCCAACACAAGGTGCACCTGTGTAATAATTATGCCGTTTAATCAGCTTCTTGATATGCCACACCTGTCAGGTGGATTATCTTGGCGAAGGAGAAATGCTCACTAACAGGGATGTAAACAAATTTGAGAGAGAAAAGCTTTTTGTGCGTATGGAAAATTTCAGGGATATTTTATTTTCACTCCAGAAACATGGCACCAACACTTTACATGTTGCGTTTATATTTTATCAATATTTCCGCATAAAGGCATTTCCACCACCATTTCTCACAATTAATTGTAGACACACAAATATCCCACCATGTCGAACAAAAAAATTCTGTCTGCATTTATAAAATTGTATCGAAACTTCCTGTTTCCATCACAGCTGTCATGATTGTTTTTGTAGATGGTATAAAAACTGCATGGAAACGTGATCTGTACCTAAAATGTATTCTGGTCCACCCTTCTTTCTATTGGTCTTTCCTGTTATCAGGAGGTTGAGGAACTGAAGGGGCGAATCCAAGAGCTTGGTGATGAAGGCAGAGAGGAACCTGTTTCCCTGACCCAGCTGGCTCTTAGTTCCACACTAGAACATGAGGTACATACAGCGATGACATAGAACAAGTCATTTTTTAAAATTCTGTCTTGGAATAGGCTAGCTAGCTAGATTAAACGTTCAGCTCTGTAGGCGTGCCTTTGTTTAACATACTATTTGCTCAGTGTTTGATGGCCCTCATGTTTTGTGTGTTTGAAATAGGCGCTATGCTTGCTTGTCATGTTTTCATTGTGTGTGCCAAGTTTTTCATCACAGATTTTCCACAGTGTGTAACGATTTGACTGTGTTGTTGATTCCAGGGTTTGTTAAGTAGTAGATCCCCTCCCTCCAGCCCTGAGGACCCCCATCCCCCTGACATCGACCAGCACTGGAGCCAATTCCTGTCCCTACCCATCTACGAATTTGACGTAAGTGGTGTCCCTTGATAATGGTTATGATGTCTTGGTAATATTTGTGAAAAGAGGCGATTTGAAAATGTCAGTTATCGAATATTGGTATCGAACTCCAAGGGTTTTAGGATTTAGCTGTGAGCTACTGTGATTTAGCTGTGAGCTACTGTGATTTAGCTGTGAGCTACTGTGATTTAGCTGTGAGCTACTGTGATTCAGCTGTGAGCTACTGTGATTCAGCTGTGAGCTACTGTGTACTGTGTCTATGTCCGCGTCTTTTATAATGTGTGTGTGTTCTTCAGGATTTAGAACCACTGGTTCCTCAGCAGCTGTCTGATCTCGACGCCAACATCTCCAGCGCCATCAGCCAGGATGTCAGTCTCCGCGATGCCATGGTAACAGGCTCCGTCTACGACATGATCCCCCCGAGGGGTGGAGTCAGGACCCTGGTGGCCCGGCAACCAAGAGGGCCCCTCTTCCGACTCGAGTCCACAAACTCCTCCAACTCGTCGCCTGGTACGACCATAGGGCTGGCTGCACTATCGTACGCTGCGGTGGTCAACGGAACACGAAATGGGTCATCATCCCATGGTGCACTGGAAGGCTGTTTGGACGAGGCGGTGTTTGACCAGATCAACCTCCTGGGGCTGGATGGCTGCTTGGACACCATGGACGCCCAGCTGCTGGGGATTCTACAGGGCATCGACCCTCGTGTCCTGGAGGACCTCGACTCAGACTCTGGCCTTTCTCTGGAGAGCAGCTCTCGAGGCCCAGACTCCCCAAGTGAGTTGAAAGACTCGTGGGGCTGCTTTAGGGAAGTGCAATGTTCAGTGTTTCCCCTGTACCGCCGCTGCTAAATTGTTGCCGCCACACCAAAAAAATAAATACCTAAATGACTAAACCCAGACAGAAAGTATGTAGAAAAGATAATTGACCTATATTTTTCTAAGTAATATAATCCTTGAACTAGAAATCACCTAAATTAAAGCTACACTGTAGGGGAGAATCGAAAATGCAAAAATCAATGAATTTAGGAGTATTTTTGCCATGGCTGGATTACTGACTGGCCACACAGGGTACAAGGGCCCTGATCGGGGTCCCCATTGGTTTTGTTATAATGTTTGAGCATAAGAACACAGAAATAGCCATGGCAAGTGGTGTAGAATTGCAGGAAATTAACATTCAAACTGCAAAATTCTCAAAAGTTCCATGGAAATAAATGATAGAATTGCAGGAAATTTGCTGAAAAGCAGCACATTTCTCTTTTCTGCCAATTCTGGACTGATTTAAGCCACACACACAAACCCTCCCTTCCACAACCGTTGCAACCACTGCTTAAAAATAATAGGGTAAACACTGGTGGAGATAGTAATGCGTTGCGGAGAGTGGACATGATGATCATCTGTTGTGCTATATACAGTGCCTAAGGAAAGGATTCAGACCCCTTACATTTTTCCACATTTTGTTACGTTACAGCCTTATTCTAAAATGGATACAATAAATGTTCCTCATCAATCTACACACAATACCCCATAATGACAAAGCAAAAACAGGTTGACATTTTTGCAAATGTATTTAAAAAAAAAAAAAAACGGAAATATCACATTTACATAAGTATTCAGACCCTTTACACTCAGTATTTGTTGGAAGCGCCTTTGGCAGCGACCTGTATTTGGGGAGTTTCTTCCATTCTTCTCTGCAGATCCTCTCAAGCTCTGTCAGGTTGGATGGGGAGCGTCACTGCACTGCTATTTTGAGATGTTCGGTCGGGTTCAAGTCCGGGCTCTGGCTGGGCCACTCAAGGACGTTGAGACTTGTCCCGAAGCCACTCCTGTGTTGTCTTGGCTGTGTGCTTAGGGTCGTTGTCCTGTTGGAAGGTGAACCTTTGCCTCAGTCTGAGGTCCTGAGCGATCTGGAGCAGGTTTTCATCAAGGATCTCTGTACTTTGCTCCGTCCATCTTTGCCTCGATCCTGGCTAGTCTCCCAGTCCCTGACGCTGAAAAACATCTCCACAGCATGATGCTACCACCACCATGCTTCACCATAGGGATGGTGCCAGGTTTATTCCAGACATGATGCTTGGCATTCAGGCCAAAGAGTTCTATCTTGGTTTCATCAGACCAGAGAATCTTGTTTCTCATGGTCTGAGAGTGTTTAGGTGCCTATTGGCAAACTCTAAGCGGGCTGTCGTGCCTTTCTTTAATGGGGAATGACTTCTGTCTGGCCACTCTACCATAAAGGCCTGATTGGTAGAGTGTTGCAGAGATGGTTGTCCTTCTGGAAGGTTCTCCCATCTCCACAGAGGAACTCTGGTGCTCTGTCAGCGTGACCATCAGGTTCTTGGTCACCTCCCTGACCAAGGCCCTTCTCCCCCGATTTCTCAGTTCTAGGAATAGTCTTCGTGGTTCCAAACGTCTTCCTTTTAAGATTGATGAAGGCCACTGTGTTCTTGGGGACCTTCAATGCTGAATACATTTTTTGGTACCATTCCCCAGATCTGTGCCTCTGCACAATCCTGTCTCAGAGCTCTACGGACAATTCCTTTGACCTCATGGCTTGGTTTTTGCTCTGACATGCACTGTCAACTGAGGAACCTTTATATAGACAAGTGTGTGCCTTTCCAAATCATGTCCAATCAATTGAATTTACCACAGGTGGACTCCAATCAAGTTGTAGAAACATCTCAAGGATGATCAATGGAAACAGGAAGCACCTGAGCTCAATTTCGAGTTTCATAGCAAATGGTCTGAATAGGGTTGCACATTTTGGGGAATATTCAGAGGTGGAAACTTTCCGTGGGAATTAATGGGAATATATGGAAATTAACTGGAATATGCAAATTAATATTAATACCATTTTAATAATACAAATTTAAAAAAATGTCACCTGTATTTAACCAGGTAAGCTAGTTGAGAACACGTTCTCATTTACAACTGCGACCTGGCCAAGATAAAGCAAAGCAGTGCGACACAAACAACAGAGTTACACATGGAATAAACAAGCATACAGTCAATAACACAATAGAAAAAAAATAAAAGTCTATACAGTGTGTGCAAATGACGTGAGGAGGTAGGCAATAAATAGGCCATAGTAGTGAAGTAATTACAATTTAGCAGATTAACACTGGAGTGATAGATGAGCAGATGATGATGTGCAAGTAGAAATACTGGTGTGCAAAAGAGCAGAAAAGTAAATAAAAACAATATGGGGATGAGGTAGGTAGATTAGGTGGGCTATTTACAGATGGGCTATGTACAGCTGCTGCGATCGGATAGCTGCTCAGATAGCTGATGTTTAAAGTTAGTGAGGGAAATATAAGTCTCCAGCTTTTTGCAATTCGTTCCAGGCATTGGCAGCAGAGAACTGGAAGAAAAGGCGTCCAAATGAGGTGTTGGCCTTGGGGGTGACCAGTGAGATATATCTGCTGGAGCGCGTGCTACGGGTGGGTGTTGTTATGGTGACCAGTGAGCTGAGATAAGGCGGAGCTTTACCTAGCATAGACTTATAGATGACCTGGAGCCAGTGGGTCTGGTGACGAATATGTAGCGAGGGCCAGCCGACTAGAGCATACAGGTCGCAGTGGTGGGTGGTATATGGGGCTTTGGTGACAAAACTGATGGCACTGTGATAGACTGCATCCAGTTTGCTGAGTAAAGTGTTGGAGGCTATTTTGTAAATGACATCGCCAAAGTCGAGGATCGATAGGATAGTCAGTTTTACGAGGGTATGTTTGGCGGCATGAGTGATGGAGGCTTTGTTGCGAAATAGGAAGCCAATTCTAGATTTAATTTATTTTGGATTGGAGATGTTTAATATGAGTCTGGAAGGAGAGTTTACAGTCTAGCCAGACACCTAGAATATGTGGACAACTACAAATGCCTAAGTCGGAACCGTCCAGAGTAGTGATGTTAGTCGGGCGGGTGCGGGCAGCGAACGGTTGAAAAGCATACATTTGGTTTTACTAGCGTTTAGGAGCAGTTGGAGGCCACGGAAGGAGTGTTATATGGCATTGAAGCTAATTTGGAGGTTAGTTAAGTGTCCAAATTTGGCCAGATGTATACAGAATGGTGTCATCTGCATAGAGGTGGATCAGGGAATCACCTGCAGCAAGAGCGACATCGTTGATATATACAGAGAAAAGAGTTGGCCTGAGAATTGAACCCTGTGGTACCCCCATAGACTGCCAGAGGTCCGGACAACAGGCCCTCCGATTTGACACACTGAACTCTGTCTGAGAAGTAGTTAGTGAACCAGGCGAGGCAGTCATTTGAGAAACCAAGGCTGTTGAATTCTGCCGATAAGTATAAATCTAGATATTTTTTGCATTGGATATATATACCATATCCTATGGAGACAGAAACATAAACCTTTTACCTTATCACAAGTAGACATAATTGCAAATTATTAAATATACATTTTTAAAAAATGATTTAGTTACAAATTGAACTTACATTAAATGAGTTGACTCTTCACATGGGATGATTTCACTGAACAACAAAAGAAAGGGAATATTGAATGATCCCCAATGATCCATCGCATCTCCCAAAATGTTTTCAATTATAGTTTCTAGACTAAAGCTTTGGTTGTCTTCCTCTCAGGCTTCCATCTCTTCTCCCTGGACCTCTTCAGTGTCCACCTCTTGAACATCAGACTCTGAGGCCTCATCTTCACTGTCACTTTCCAACCTTGTTGAGGATGGCTCGTTGTCAGGCTCAAAAAGCCTCATTTGCCCGGATGGCCACCAATTTTTCAAGCCTTGTATTGGTCAGCCTGTTGCATGCTTTGGCGTGTGTGTTATAAAAAACAAGGACCAGTTGCGCTCTGAGGCGGCTGATGTTGGTGGGATTTAGAGGATGATGGAGGTAACAGGGGAAAGAGCCTCAGATCCACAAAGATGGCTGATGAGATATGTTGGCACAACTGCAATATTGCATCTCCATGCCAAGCCCTTGCTTGGAAGTGTACTTTGCCAGACTGCCAAGAACCTTGCCCTCATCCATGCCAAGGTGGCGAGACACGGTAGTGATGACACCATAGGCCTTGTTGATCTCTGCACCAGACAGGATGCTCTTGCCAGCGCTCCAACATGTACGCTGCGGCATGTATGGGCTTCAGGCAGAAGTCTTGATGCTTTTTGATGTATTTCAGAACTGCAGTTTCCTCTGCTTGGAGCAACAGTGAAGTGGGCAGGGTAGTACGGATTTCTTTCCTTACATCTGAAAGCAGTGTCTGAACATCAGTCAGGATGGCATTGTCTCCCTCAATCCGTGCAATTACTACTGCTATAGGTTTCAGGAGTTTCAGGCTGCTTACCACTCTCTCCCAAAATACATCATCCAGGAGGATCCTCTTGATAGGGCTGTCCATATCGGCAGACTGTGAAATGGCCATTTCTTGGAGAGACACCTTCCCCTCCAGGAGACTGTCAAACATGACAACACCACCCCAAAAGGTGTTGCTGGGCAGCTTCAATGTGGTGCTCTTTTTCTTCTCACTTTGCTTGGTGAGGTAGATTGCTGCTATAACTTGATGACCCTTCACATACCTATCCATTTCCTTGGCTCTCTTGTAGAGTGTTTCCATTGTTTTCTGTGCCATGATGTCCTTGAGGAGCAGATTCAATGCATGAGCAGCACAGCCAATGGGTGTGATGTCAGGGTAGGACTCCTCCACTTTAGACCAAGCAGCCTTCATGTTTGCAGCATTTTCTGTCACCAGTGCGAATACCTTCTGTGGTTCAAGGTCATTGACTGCCTTTAGCTCATCTGCAATGTAGAGACCGGTATGTCTGTTGTCACTTGAGTCTGTGCTCTTGTAAAATCCTGGTTGAGGGGTGGAGATGATGTAGTTAATTATTCCTTGGCCACGAACATTCGACCACCCATCAGAGATGATTGCAGAACAGCCTGTTTTCTTCACTTGAACTCTGTTGAACTCTGCATCCAGCAAATGAGTAGATAAAGCATGTCTGGTCCAATACACATTGTCTGTGAGCATCAGAGGTGAACCAGTTGCATACACAGATCGAGCAAGACATTCATCAGCATTTCTCTGACTACGTTCCTCCATTGAGTCAAAAAAACGTCTGATTCCAGGAGGACCATGAGCTGTTTCTATCGATAAGGTGTCTGATTCATTATTTTCACCTCGAATAGAAGTAGAGGGACTTTTGTCAGAGGTTGCTTGTTGTGAGCGCTGAGGGAACTTTATGCACTTGGCCAGATGATTCTGCATCTTTCTTGCATTCTTCACATATGATTTGGCACAGTATTTTCAAATG
The DNA here is from genome assembly GCA_030435695.1 of Brachymystax lenok tsinlingensis. Classification (NCBI taxonomy): domain Eukaryota; kingdom Metazoa; phylum Chordata; class Actinopteri; order Salmoniformes; family Salmonidae; genus Brachymystax; species Brachymystax lenok. The sequence continues at coordinate 25,649,077 of CM059806.1, forward strand.
TACACAGCTTTTCCTTCTACATTAGCTGCAAAAATTAAAAAATATAATTCAATGTACAGATAAATAGTTAAGCAGTTAGATTAAACGACTCCTTTGAGATAAATGTTTTAAAATGAAACATGAATGGAAACAAGTGAATTAACACTCAGTTAGCAGGCTCAAGCAAGCTAAAACCCACATGGTAGCAAAAACGAACTAGCAGAAATTGTTAACAATTTAGAAATTATTTAAACGCACTTTGCTGTAGGCTACTATTTACTAGTTAACAAAAAATCATGCATGTAATAAAGATATATTCACCCCATGCAGTATTGTAATCAAAACCAGAAAGCATGTAGTCCTTGGCTAAGACAGTGTAGTAGTGTGAGCTCAATAGGATCTCATTGGTGTGCAAGATCTTGAGAATCAGCTGTACATGTGATGGAAGAATGCACTGTGCATGCAGAGGGTTGCAATTCCATTGAATTGGGGATATTTTAACCAAAATATGCCACAAGACCTAGAATTGCTTTTATGTGTATCCCACAAAAAAAGGTTCACTGTTGTAAGCTAACTTTTTTTAATGAATTTAAGCAAAATTCCCGGGATTGACTTCCCATGGAAATGTACTGGAATTTTTCGACACTTTGCAACCCTAGGTCTGAATACTTATGTAAATTAGGTATTTCTGTTTTTTATTTTTTTATGCATTGGCACACATTTCTAAACCTGTTTTCATTTTGTCATTACGGGGTATTGTGTGTAGATTGATGAGGATTTCCATTTTTAAAAGAAAGCTGTAACATAACAATGTTAAAAGTCAAGTGGTCTGAATACTTTCCGAAGGCACTGTATATCACATATCTGCAACATTCTAAACATTGTAAATTAGCTTACATATTCGTATGTACACTTGACTCCCCAGGTGCGTCTGAGGTGTCATCATCGTCTTCCAGTTCGTTTTTTGAGGACGAGGGTGGGGCTACGGGCTACAGCAGCGAGGTGGACTCCCTCCCCTCCAAGAGCATCGCCAACTACGACACATGGTCGCCTGTGGATTTCAGTGAGAGCGTGTGGCACGACCACAGCTACTCCTCCGCAACCTTCTCCCAACCGTCAGCCACCACGTTCCCCCACAAAGCCATCAAAGAGGAGCCTTTCAGCGACGAAGACGGGGAAGATGACGAAGACCGGGAGCTTAGCCGCGACGAACTCCGCACCCGGGCGCTGCATGTCCCGTTCTCGGCGACGGAGATCGTCAGCATGCCCGTGGAGGAGTTCCTGGAGCTCCTGGAGGGGCGCGGCCTCTCACCCTCTCAGGTTGCCATTTTGAGGGACATCCGCCGGCGAGGGAAGAACAAGCTGGCGGCACAGAACTGCCGCAAGCGCAAGCTGGATGCCATCACGGGGCTCCAGGAGGAGGTGGAGAGGCTGCAGGCCCAGAGGAACAGGCTGCTCAAGGAGAGGCAGTACACGGCCAAGGCTCTTGGCGCCGCGGGCCAGCGCATGGAGCACCTCTCCAGGGACATCTTCTCCAGGCTGATGGACGGCTCAGGACGACCCCTGAACCCAGAGAGATACACCTTGCAGTGCGAGGCCAACGGGAGGGTCGTGGTGCAGCATGTCAGGCGGCCTAGTGTTGCCACGACGACAGCTGGAGGTAAACCGGACAAAAGGAAGAAGGAGAAGAAGCCTTGATGCAGCAAGGGCTGCTGGTAATTGACACTTTTTAAGGGGTGTTATTGTTTTTTCTGAACTTACAGGCCAGATTCTGGTCTTGTGACTGTTTCCGGATCTTTGTCTTCCTTCTTGTCTGGACTCTCCGACCTTGGGAGCCTAAAAGGGCAGAAACTTATGTTAAATAAATACACCCAAAAACGTACATGTAAAAACAATATTACAGAATGTGTAAATGGAGATTTTTTTCTAGAAAAAGAAATGTACCTCAAACACTGGACTCTTAACGTTTTCCTCTCTATGTAAAGGAAAGGGTTGTATTATCGTTAAAGCATTTCTTACAAGGAGGAGATATTGTTGTCCTGAGGATGTCAGGCTGCAGTATCATTTGTATAGTTCCTACAAAAATAAATTGTAAGCCAGTTAAAATGAAAAACAGAACGCCAATTGTATAGCTTAAAGGGACACTTCGGGATTTTGGCAGTGAGGCCATATATCTAAATAAAAATACATCTACTTCCCCAGAGTCAGATGAGCTCGTGGATACCATGTGTATGTCTGTCCTGTATGAAGGAAGTTAGAGGTAGTTTCACGAGCCAATGCTAACTAGTATTGGTACAGACTTCCAGTCATCAAGCTAACCGATACCCATAGACTAGTTTGCAATTACGCTAGTGCTAGTTAACTTCAAATTTCACGCAAAGACAAATGTTCTCCACAAGTTAATCCGACTGGGGAAGTAGATAAAAGGCTTCATTGCCATAATCCTGAAGTATCCTTTCAACTTGGTCTGTATTGATAAATATTTTAAAAATTCTGACCAATGTTCCCCAATAGACCCTAGTTCTGGAGTTTACGTTGAAATGTTTCAAAACTCAATCTAACTGTTAGACATGTGATTTGAAAGGCCTTAATTTAATTTTGAATCATGTTTTGACTATTGGCTATTGCTTTATGTATGTTCAATTTTTGTATGTTTTTTTTTTTTAATTCAAAATAAGTTTTTTTGAAGCACTATGCGTTTCTCTGATATTATGATGCAGGGCTTTGAGTCTGATGGTTTTCATTCTACCTCAAACTGTAAATCTGGTGTAGTTAAGTCGGAAGTTTACATACACTTAGGTTGGAGTCATTAACTTGTTTTTCAACGAGTTAATGATAGCTTGGAAAATTTCAGAAAATTATGTCATGGCTTAAGAAGCTTCTGATAGGCTAATTGACATAATTTGAGTTAATTGGAGGTGTACCTGTGGATGTATTTCAAGGCCAACCTTCAAACCCAGTGCCTCTTTGCTTGACATCATGGGAAAATCTAAATAAATCATCCAAGACCCCAGAACAACAGCAAAGGATCGTGTGAAGATGCTGGCGGAAACCGGTACAAAAGTATTTATATCCACAGTAAAACGAGTCCTATATCGACATAACCTGAAAGGCCGCTCAGCAAAGAAGATGCTGCTCCAAAACCGCCATACAAAATCCAGACTACGGTTTCCAACTGCACATGGGGACAAAGACCATACTTTTTGGAGAAATGTCCTCTGGTCAGATGAAACAAAAATAGAACTGTTTGGCCATAATGACCTTCGTTATGTTTGGAGGGAAAAGGGGGAGGCCTGCAAGCCGAAGAACACCATCCCAACCGTGAAGCACGGGGGTAACAGCATCATGTTGTGGGGGTGCTTTGCTGCAGGAAGGACTGGTGCACTTTATTATGTGGATATATTGAAGCAACATCTCAAGACATCAGTCAGGAAGTTAAAGCTTGGTCGCAAATGGGTCTTCCAAATGGACAATGACCCCAAGCATACTTCCTAAGTTGTGGCAAAATGGCTTAAGGACCACAAAGTCAAGGTATTGGAGTGGCCATCACAAAGCTTGTAGAAGTTAAACAATTTAAAGGCAATGCTACCAAATACTAATTGAGTGTATGTAAACTTCTGATCCGCTGGGAATGTGATGAAAGAAATAAAAGCTCAAATAAATAATTCTCTACTATTATTCTGACATTTCACATTCTTAAAATAAAGTGGTGATCCTAACTGACCAAAGACAGGGCGTTTTTACTACGATTAAATGTCAGGAATTGTAAAAAACTGAGTTTAAATGTATTTGGCTAAGGTGTATGTTAACTTCCGACTTCAACTGTATATGGAAGGTTTGGGCAGATTGTGGGAGAGAACGTTTTTTATTGCATGGGGAGAGGGGTGAGGAACACAAGTGCACCCAAGTCACTGCAAATGCTTCACTGTAGTAGGTCAATGTTGGTGATAAAACCGATGTAACCCTCATCCACTTAGTGAAGCAATGCATTCACCTGCTTTTGTGTTCAGAAGTATAGTATGCTTGTATGTATGTTCATATTATTTGAGAAATGCTTAGAGAGATTGAAGAAAAGTGTAGTGGAAGATAAAACCGGAAAAAACACACTGTACAGAGTTTTACAAAAAAAGGCAATTACTTCAAGCAATTGAAAGGACCTATTCAGTTGTACTTTTATTTAGAAAAATATTGAAAATGTTCTTTACACTTCAAGTTAGTTTTGCCTTGGACAAAACCAATCAGATTCCAAGATACACTGAACAGTTTCATTTTCTATTTATTTTTTCCTTAATCACTTCTATATATATTTTTTTTTTGCTGTGTGTGTGGGAGTAAATGAGGCTGAATGAATTTTTTAAAAATCCTTAATTTGTTTGACCATAAAATATACACTATATATACTACAGTATGTGGACACCCCCTTCAAATTAGTGGATTCGGCTATTTCAGCTGTACCTGTTGCTGACAGGTGGATAAAATCGAGCACAGCCATGCAATCTCGGGAGGTGGTAGGCCACACAAGCTCACAGAACGGGACCGCCGAAAGCGTGTAAAAACTGCACCCAAGCCTAAAATCACCATTGCAATGCCAAGAGTCGGCTGGAGTGGTGTAAAGCTCGCTGGCATTGGACTCTGGAGCAGTGGAAACACGTTCTCTGGAGTGTTGAATCATGCTTCACCATCTGGCAGTCCGATGGACTAATCTGGTTTTGGTGGATGCCAGTCAAACGCTACCTTCCCGAATGCGTAGTGCCAACTGTAAAGTTTGGTGGAGGGGGAATTATAATTCTAGACTATTCTGTGCTTCCAACTTTGTGGCAAAAGTTTTGGGAAGGCCCTTTCCTGTTTCAGCATGACAATGCCCTTGTGCACAAAGCGAGTTCCATACAGAAATGGTTTGTTGAGATCGGTGTGGAAGAATTCGACTGGCCTGCACAGAGCCCTGATCGCAACCACATTGAACACCTTTGGGATGAATTGGAATGCCGACTGCGAGCCAGGCCTAATCGTTCAACATCATTGCCCGACCTCACTAATACACTTGTGGCTGAATGGAAGCAAGTTCCTGCAACAATGTTCCAACATCTAGTGGAAAACCTTCCCAGAAGAGTAGAGGCTGTTATAGCAGCCAAGGGGACACACACACACACTACCGGTCAAAAGTTTTAGAACCCATACTCTTTCAAGGGTTTTAATTTATTTGTACTATTTTCTACATTGTAGAATAATAGTGAAGACAAACTAAAATAAAACATATGGAATCACGTAGTAACCAAAAGTGTTAAAGAAATAAAAATATATTTTATATTCGAGATTCTTCAAATAGCCACCCTTGACTTGATGACAGCTTTGCACACTCTTGGTATTCTCTCAACCAGCTTCCTGAGGTATACCTTGTTAAAAGTTCATTTGTGGAATTTCCTTCTTAATGCGTTTGAGCCAAGCAATTGTATTGTGACAAGGTAGGAGGGGATGGCCCTATTTGGGAAAAGACCAAGTCCATATTATGGCAAGAACAGCTCAAATAAGCAGAGAGAAACGACAGTCCATCATTACTTTAAGACATGAAGGTCAGTCAATACGTAAAATTTCAGGAACCATCAAGCGCTATAGTTAAACTGGCTCTCATGAGGGCCGCCACAGGAATGGAAGACCCATAGTTACCTCTGCTGCAGAGGATAAGTTCATTAGAGTTACCAGCCTCAGAAATTGCAGCCCAAATACATTCTTCACAGAGTTCAAGTAACAGGCACATCTCAACATCAACTGTTCAGAGGAGACTGTGTGAATCAGGCCTTTATGGTCGAATTGCTGCAAAGAAACAACTACTAAATGACACCAATAAGAAGAACAGACTTGCTTGGGCCAAGAAACACGAGCAATGGTCATTAGACCGGTGAAAATTTGTCCTTTGGAGATTTTTGGTTCCAACCGCTGTGTTTTTTTGAGATGCGGTGTGGGACTATCATTTGTTTTTCCATCAGGACAATGACCCAACACACCTCCAGGCTTTGTAAGGGCTATTTTACCAAGAAGGAGAGTGATGGAGTGCTGCATCAGATGACCTGGCCTCCACAATCCCCTGACCTCAACCAAATTAAGATGGTTTGGGATGAGTCGGACCGCAGAGTGAAGGAAAAGCAGCCAACAACTGCTCAGCATATGTGGGAACTCCAAGACTGTTGGAAAAGCATTCCAAGTTAAGCTGGTTGAGAGAATGCCAAGAGTGTGCAAAGCTGTCATCAAGGTAAAGGGTGGCTATTTGAAGAATCTCATATATTTTGATTTGTTTAACACTTTTTTTGGTTACTACATGATTCCATATGTGTTATTTCATTGTTTATGTCTCAGCCTATTGCGGACAGTCTGAGCACTGATGGCGGGATTGTGCGTTCCTGGCGTAACTCGGGCAGTTGTTGTTGCCATCCTGTACCTGTCCCGCAGGTGTGATGTTCGGATGTACCGATCCTGTGCAGGTGTTGTTACACGTGGTCTGCCACTGCGAGGACGATCGGCTGTCCGTCCTGTCTCCCTGTAGCGCTGTCTTAGGCGTCTCACAGTACGAACATTGCAATTTATTGCTCTGGCCACATCTGCTGTCCTCATGCCTCCTTGCAGCATGCCTAAGGCATATTCACGCAGATGAGCAGGGACCCTGAGCATCTTTCTTTTGGTGGTTTTCAGAGTCAGTAGAAAGGCCTCTTTAGTGTCCTAAGTTTTCATTACTGTGACCTTAATTGCCTACCCTCTGTAAGCTGTTAGTGTCTTAACGACCATTCCACAGGAGCATGTTAATTAATTGTGTATGGTTCATTGAACAAGCATGGGAAGCAGTGTTTAAACCCTTTACAATGAAGATCTGTGAAGTTATTTGGATTTTTACAAATTATCTTTGAAAGACAGAGTCGTTTCTCTTTTTTTGCTGAGTTCAGTTGTTGCTCAACTGGGATTTATTGTGTTAAAGCTGTCGGGGGAAGAATATGAAACTGATGCGACTTAAATTTCATTTTTCTAAGACCACTAATGATGTTCTTGGTGACATGATTCTTTCCTAAGAAAATTAACAAAATGAAAAAAATAATAAAGTTGCCTGTGTTTGGTCTCTAGTAGGTCTTTAGGTTGAACACTTCTATGTGGAATCCTATCTACTGTACGTTTATCCCACCGCTCAAGACTTATCCCAACTCTCAACAATAACCCGGGAATTTACACTGAATATCCACACCAGCTTCTCTACTGGAGCAGGTCCATACTAAATCGGTAGAATTATACTGCGTGATAAGAGAAACTGAGTGATAGGAGTTTGTTGTAAAAACAGAATGACAAATCAAATGACATTTTCTACATCTCTGTTAGAAGAACTATGACTTCAAGGTTTTGCTTAGTAATTGAGATACTTTCTGAAACCTTAGCCAACACATCACTATTTAGGTATAAAACATGATCAGGAGAACCTCAACCTTGCAATGAAGTATCCTCTATAAGGGAACATTTGTTTTAGCATCCTTTGTGCGGCTGTGACTTATATGATAAAAACTGGTTTGGGTCTGCCCACACTCCAAGGGCATGCTGCAATGCATTGTCCGGTCTGCAGAGAGGGACATTGGCTGCCATCCATCCACTAGAGCAAGGAAGTGTGCAGAAAAACCCCTACCCCAATCACTCCCTTTTACAAAAACTCTCCTGTGGCAGGCGGTTCAGGTAAATCATAGCCAAAACCATCCACCAACTAAACAGTTTCTTTCCCTGTGTTGTGGCCCTCACCTAGTGGGCATCTAGCCAATAGAGACTAATGGACCATGCACTCTATGCTGCACACCACATCAAGACATCTGAACTGTACAATAACTAATTGCACTATCCTGCATTTGCACTCTGATCATCTCTCAGCATTTAGTTATAGACTGAGTATGCCAAGCATTAGGAACACCTTCCTAATATTGAGTTGCACCCCCTTTTTTTGCCCTCAGAACAGCCTCAATTCGTTGAGGCATGGACTCTACAAGGTGTCGGAAGCGTTCCATAGGGATGCTGGCCCATGTTGACTCCAATGCTTCCCACAGTTGTGTCAAGTTGGCTGGATGTACTTTAGGTGGTGGACCATTCTCGATACCAGTGGCAGTTGGTGACGTTTAAGATAAAAACAATTATGAACATGACCTTATTTCTATTACAGATTATTGGATGACTGTCATTCATATTCCATTCACTCAGCTGGGGTTTCTACAACCTAGCCTATGAATGAAAATGTACAGCGTAGGTACACAGGTTGAGAGAATTTTGTTATCAAGGTGACAGACAGACAGTGGCACATTCAATACTGCCATGAACACACTTGCCTACATCTAGCTGATCTAGGGTGGAATCATTAGTCCAACAGTTTCAAACAAGAGTTTATTTTGGAGAAATTCAGGTATGTTTATCCCCATTTCGATCCGTTTGCTATCATTTAAGAAATGTTTTTCAACAGAATCAGTGGAATGAATATACCCCTGATCGCATGCAAACACGGTTCACTTTCATAGCAGCCATATACAAACAACAGCATGAACATTTTGCTTGTTGTATTATTACTTGTCGCATCTACGAGCACTCCTCCTCTCACCTTTTCCCTTCGCTTATGGACTTCAGTGCACAACACATGAGCTCTCTGTGGCCAAGCAAAAAAAACGTTCCCATCCAAACCTTCATATCATAACCGCTAACCGCTACACACAGCTTACATTGTTGTCACCATATTAGCCAATGATGTTAGTAACATTATAGTCAACATACACTACCGTTCAAAAGTTTGGGGTCACTTAGAAATGTCCTTGTTTTCCATGAAAACATACATGAAATGAGTTGCAAAATGAATAGGAAATATAGTCAAGACGTTGACAAGGTTATAAATAATGATTTTTAATTGAAATAATAATTGTGTCCTTCAAACTTTGCTCTCGTCAAATAATCCTCCATTTGCAGCAATTACAGCTTTGCAGACCTTTGGCATTCTAGTTGTCAATTTGTTGAGGTAATCTGAAGAGATTTCACCCCCTGCTTCCTGAAGCATCTCCCACAAATTGGATTGGCTTGATGGGCACTTTTTATGTACCATACGGTCAAGCTGCTCCCACAACAACTCAATACGTTTGAGATCCGGTGACTGTGCTGGCCACTCCATTATAGACAGAATACCAGCTGACTGCTTTTTCCCTAAATAGTTATTGCATAGTTTGGAGCTGTGCTTTGGGTCATTGTCCTGTTGTAGGAGGAAATTGGCTCCAATTAAGCGCCATCCAAAGGGTATGGCATGGCGTTGGAAAATGGAGTGATAGCCTTCCTCCTTCAAGACCCCTTTTACTCTGTACAAATCTCCCACTTTACCAGCACCAAAGCACCCCCAGACCATCACATTGCCTCCACCATGCTTGACAGATGGCTTCAAGGACTCCTCCAGCATCTTTTCATTTTTTTCTGCATCTCATGAATGTTCTTGTTTGTGTTCCGAACACCTCAAACTTAGATTTGTCTGTCCATAACACTTAAAACTTTTTTTCCAATCTTCCTCTGTCCAGTGTCTGTGTTATTTTGCCCATCTTAATATTTTATTTTTATTGGCCAGTCTGAGATATGTATTTTTCTTTGCAACTCTGCCTAGAAGGCCAGCATCCCGGAATCGCCTCTTCACTGTTTACGTTGAGACTGGTGTTTTGCGGGTACCATTTAATGAAGCTGCCAGTTGAGGACTTGTGAGGCGTCTGTTTCTAAAACTAGACACTCTAATGGCATGTCCTCTTGCTCAGTTGTGCACCGGGGCCTCTCACTCCTCTTTCTATTCTGGTTAGAGCCAGTTTGCACTGTTCTGTGAAGGGAGTAGTACACAGTGTTGTACAGGATCTTTAGTTTCTTGGCAATTTCTCGCATGGAATAGTCTTCATTTCTCAGAACAAGAATAGACTGACACGTTTCAGAAGAAAGTTATTTGTTTCTGGCCATTTTGAGCCTGTAATCGAACCCACAAATGCTGATGCTCCAGTAGTCATTTACAATATTAACAATGTCTACACTGTATTTCTGATCAGTTTGATGTTATTTTAATAGACAAAAACTGCTTTTCTTTCAAAAACAAGGACATTTCTGTGTGACCCCAAACTTTTGAAAGGTAGTGTAGGTACTAGAACTAACGCGTTAGTAAACCCGCTACAATCATGCAGTAATGTCTACAGAAGGGGGTGAGAACCATGAGCCTTCTAGGTTTTGTATTGAAGTCAATGTACCCAGATGAGGATGGAAACTAGCTGTCCTCCAGCTACAACATGGTGCTACCCTACAGAGTGCTGTTGAGGCTTCTGTAGACCTTCATTGCAAAACAGTGTGTTTTAATCAATTATTTGGTGACGTTAATATGTTTAGTATAGTTTTATCTGAAAAGGATAACTCTTTTAAATGTTTCACTATTTTTATAATTCACTGGGGAGGATGGTCCTCCCCTTCCTCCTCTGAGGAGCCTCCACTGTTTCTCAACAATTTTCATTACCTCTGCATAGGAGATTTGATAGGCCTCTAACTTTTGACACCTCAATCTCTTTCACCCTTACAGGGCACTCCAGGAATTCGGGATCATGATCCCCACCACAATTGCAACACTGTCATCCTTCTACTACACACCGTTCTTCAGTATACTCTGTCTGTCTGTACACACTTGGAACATGGCCAATCCCCCCAAAATGTTACACTGCAGTGATTTGGGGAAGAAAGCTCTTGCAGCGTATCATACATAACCAAGCTTCACATGCTTTGGTAGGTGCTCTTTATAAAAAAAAAAACAGGAACAACAAACTTTATATAAGTGGTTACAGAAGACGCGAATGCAAAAAGTTTCCCACTTTTTCTAAATTCACCCTGCTGTAGTTCTGCTTGGTGCCAAAAATGTACAAAATAACAGCACTACAAGAACCAGAGCCCTGCCTAACCTAAGTACAGGGGTCCCTAATGTAAACTGGATCTCTTTCCTCCTTTGGAAAAGCCTATAAGACTGCCTCACTTTAGCTACTCCATGCTGTTCTAATTTAGCTAGCTATGGTTGGTAAAGCGGGACAACTGACTGAATTAAAACATTATTACATAATATTGGCAACTTGTTTATTTATTTTGATGCACCAGTACATAGTAGCACACATTTACATCACAATTTTGCACAGTGCCTGGTGGTGTGAGCTCCCTGTTTGAAGCTTGCTCTTCCCCCCTCTATGATGTCACACCAATTAAATTATTTTGATCATGTGGTTTCTCTGCAAGGGCTTATGCTGCGTTCAAAATAACTGGGAACTCTGAAATTTCCGACTACGAATTCAGCGCGTTCAAAACATCTGGAAACTCGTGGGGGGAAAACGAGCTCCGACTGTCAAAAATCGATTTGAACAGTCATCCAACTCGAAATTTCAACACGGAAACTGGGACTCTTTTTAGAGCTTTGACTATCAGACCTGAAGATCACTGAGGTCATGATTTGACCTCGTATTTTCCGAGTTGCCAGTTGTATTTGAACGCGGCATCAGTAACAATAGTTTTTCCTTGTCAGACCATGAAATAAACGCTTCAGTATTAAACTGTCCCAGTTGATATAATGTCCCACTTTTTCAATATCAACTGTATCATCCACTGTATATTTGTATATCAACTGCTCATTCTATTATAGTTCTATGCTCACTCTACCAATTGTTGCATAATGTATGCAAACTCCTTGGTCTGTCTTCTGTATCTAAATGTTGTCTATCACTAGCAGCACCATATTACCACAACGTAAAATTCTGAGTATGTGTAAATGTAGCCTACTTGGCGAATAAAGTTGATTCTGAATTCTGATAATTTCACCACTTCGTACATATTCTTCAAAAGCTAAGGGGAGTAGCTAAGCCTATTTCATTAATTCTCATTACTGGGAAATCTTACAGAATGTGTCTTTAAAGTTCCTTGTTTGGGACTGGATTCAACGATTTCTTTGGAACCATCCAGAGTACGAAGTTAAGTTAAAAGTGACCTTCGCGGCACCCGTAGAAAAAGGCAGAGGTTTTTTTGGCGCTCGCGCAGCAGCAACATTCTGCACCACACGCGGGTGAGAAGAGAACGAAGTTGATTGCTCGCTTTCCGTCGTTCATTCTACATCAGCTTTTTATTGATTTGCAAGGTGAGTCCCTCGAGATCCAACTTCGAATTATTATGCAAGGTGTAGTGTAGACTGAATTGATGTTATGCATATTTGTGTCTAGCCACGGTAGCTAATTTAGTAACTAACGTTACAGTTTTGATAGCTAATGTTACCAAAGCTACGCTGACAAAGGGATTTCATTGCGCTAGCTAGTTAACTAGCTAACACGCTTAACTATGTAACTTCGCTTGATATTCAGCTAACTGCCTTTTTATCAAAGGAATGTCTGATTCTCACTGCCTAATCTGCTAATGGAATACTCAATTTGCAGCTTTTGGGCCTTGCAATCACAAATTGACCGGCCATTGTGCCAACCTTAATGTCTGGTAGCTAGCTAAGCCTTCGAAGTTTGCTAACTAAGATGGCAAATTCAACTTCGCTAGGAAACTAACACACAATGTATAGTTAATTAACGTTAGCACACAGTTTACTTGTGTTCAATTGAGTAGTTAGCTTCGAGGAACTACTTCGCTTGTATGTACAATCAATGCAAGCATTAGACTAGCCCCTAGGCCTGGAAAAAATAGGTTCTAGATGGTGGGGGGGTAGAAACGAGGGGGGCCTAGCGAAATCTAACTATAACGTTCTGTAGATGTAACTAAACAGCGAACGTTGGCTAGAAGCCAATATAGATAACCGTAACGTTACAGAAAATAAAATTACAACCCATGTGCCCGTTTTATTTAGCTAACAGTTATTTTGTTAGCATTGTCTGTGAGGACCGAGGAATGATTGAAGTGCAAAACGCACGAGCTCCATAATAGCCAAGGCAGCCTATAGTGGGCGCTGGATCTGCACTATATGGTGGTTGAAATTATTTTATTAAGAAGGTACACATTTTCACGTTTTGTTTTCCAACGGCTCGCCATTAAATGGTTAAGGAGGGAAATTATGCCTTGCAGCTTGAATGGATGATTCTTTATGCACGAGCCGGTTCACTGGGGATGCGAGTGTATTACCGGGAATGCGCATAAATCCTAGACTATAGATGGCGCTAGATCTGCACTATCGGCTGCCTAGTCTCTCCATAAACTATTCCCCTCCACTTTTAGCATGTGTGCATGATCTGTTGCTTGGCAACAAACACCTATCAGCAAAGAAACATGTTCATTATAGCTAGCTAAAATAGTTAAGGATAATTACATAACGATGGGTAACTCTATACATATCATATTACCTGATATGTAAAATAAAACCAGCTCGGGGTGTATACCTTTTGGCTTCAACCTAACAGGCTTAGCTTACATTATCAGACAGACCCAAAGTTTCCTAGACATCGTTTGGTAACCAATAAAACAAGCACCTTCCCACTGAAGTTGTTTGCAGCCTGGAGCAAAACAATATACCATCCTTCAGTTTTCATTCACGCGGGTAAGCAGAAAGCTAACTAGGTTATGGAGGCCTAGTTTGCGTGGTTGACGTAGTGACGTGAGAAATTTTGCAACTAATGTTGGCGTTCTATTTCCATAGTAGGTGTCACTACAGACCTGGGTTTGATCCCGGGCTGTATCACAACCAGCTGTGATCAGGAGTCCCATATAGCGGCGCACAATTGGCCCAGCGTTAACGGAGGGGTCTACATGTAGGCCGTCATTGTAAACAAGGATTTGTTCTTAACCTCTTAGGGATCCAAACCCGTGAACGGGATCAATTTTGACAACATCCGGTGAAATGCAGAGCACCAAATTCAAAATACTAATTTCAAACATTCATGAAAATACAAATGCTGCACACCCTTCAAAAGCTTAGACTCTTGTTAATCTAACAGCATTGTCAGATTTCAAAAAGGCTTTACGGCAAAAGCAGAACATTTGATTGTCTGAGGACAGTGCCCCACTCAAAAACCAATTAGCATAATAACATAACCAGCAGAGGTGTCACACAACTCAAAAATTGCATAAAATATTTCGCTTACCTTTGATCTTCCTCTGATGGCATATCAAAGCGTCCAGGTCCTTTTGTTCGATAAAGTTACTCTTTATATCCATATAGCCCCCGTTTGGTTGGCGCGTTTTGTTCAGTAATCCACCTGCCCAAAGGCTTTCATCCATGCAGACAAACGATATCCCAAAAGTACCTGTAAAATGTGTCAGTCAAACAGCATTTGTAATCAATACTCAGATACCCTAAAATTAATATACACTATAATATTTCAGACGGAATATAACCTGCCGAAGAGAAAAATAACTGGGTGCGCATCCCATGTTACGCGCAAAATCCAAAACAGTACACTTGACGTGAACTCAGGAACAAGTGGTCTTACTCCCTTGATTTTCATGATTGAACGTTCCAACCTTTTTCTAAAGACTTGACATCTAGTGGAAGCCATAGGAACTGCAATCTGGGGGGTTAAGATATTAGGCTTTGAATAGCTGGCCTATTGAAAACAGTGTGACATGACTGATTCAGACATCCCGGATGGATTTTGCTCGTGTTTTTGCCTGCCATATCAGTTCTGTCATACTCAGACATTATTTTAACAGTTTTAGAAACTTCTGAGTTTTCTATCCAAAGCTACTAATTATATGATATCCTAGCTTCTGGGCCTGAGTAACAGGCAGTTTTCATCCGAACTTCAAAATACTGCCCCCTAGCCCTAAGAAGTTAACTGACTTGCCTGGTTAAATAAAATATATTTTTGGGGTATAGACCAAAAACCTATTAATTTCCCCCATATGAATTACCAATTAACCAAGGGTAGAAAATGCTAAACTCGTTGCTGGTTTTTAGGTCTACAAGCTTATGATTTCTATGGTGTGGTTGTATACCGGGCCTAAAAAATATGTAGACTGCTAAGTAGACTGCTGATTGGCCAGCTCATCCTCCTCAGGAGGATGTCATCCCCTATAAGGGAATGGCACGTTGGGTGTCAAAGTATCACTTGAAAAACACTGATTTTAATATTGTATTGCTAGCCTGTGTAAGCATTGTCATGTTATTAAAACCCAAATTCGTCTCTTTAAAAAGATGAAAACCTCCTCCCCTCTTGTTTCGCAGCCTAACATGGGTAAAAAGCAGAATGGCAAAGGGAAGAAGGAGGTGTTGGAGGCAGAGCCGCCAGAGGAGTATGTTGTGGAGAAGGTGATGGACCAGCGCATTGTCAACGGGAAGGTGGAATTCTTCCTCAAGTGGAAAGGATTTACAGAGTGAGTGCACAGTTCCAGGGTCCTCTGCCTGTGTGGCATACTTATCCTGGAGAACCTAGCTAGTTGAAATTTGCATTTTGAATTTCAAAGCCTGGTATTTTAGTTACAGATATAGAGATCTTCCAAAATGTCTTAGTTTGCTGCATTTCTAGAGCATGTTTTACTCTTCTTACCAGTATGCTGAAAGTATTTTGAAATAAGCAGAAGAAGAAATAGCCACTGACTTGTGGATCTTTCCTTTCAGAGCGGATAACACTTGGGAGCCAGAGGATAACCTGGATTGTCCAGAGCTGATCTCTGCTTTCCTGGAAGCACAGAAGACTGTGGTGGAGAACCCTGACTCCAACAAGAGGAAGTCTTCAACAGATGAGCCAGAGACGGAGGGAAATAAAGCCAAGAAGAAGAAGGATGTGGTGAGTGTCTGAATTAACCTGGATTTTTGTTTCAAATCAATGTTGTAGGATTTTGTTTTTGTATGCCTCATTTTTTGTGTATAGTCTAGTCTGCAAGTGCAATAGTTATTTTATCAGTTTGTTGTGGTTTCCAGACTGGTTGCATGGGAGCTGTGTTTTGACTGTACCGTTTGTTTCAGAGTGACAAGCCGCGGGGCTTTGCCAGGAGCCTGGATCCAGAGAGGATAATCGGTGCTACAGACAGCAGTGGAGAACTTATGTTCTTGATGAAGTGGTGAGTCTCAAATTGCAAAATAAACTATTCACCCATGCTGTTGCTCTCATATCACCCATTTTCAAGGTTGCACAGCCCAAGAGCCATTCCTCATAATTTATCTTCCCTGGTATGGTAAAGTTACTGTACATGTGCCTTCGGAACTGCCACATTTTTTTGTTTTCTAAATGTGCACCTGAACTTTATTATCCTGAACAGTGCTACTTGCTGAATAGGTGAGTCTTATTATTTTTTATCAATAGCCACTAATAAACACCAACTACTGTCCCTCCTCTCTACAGGAAAGACTCGGATGAGGCGGACCTGGTCCCGGCCCGTGAGGCCAACACCCGCTGCCCTCAGGTGGTCATCTCCTTCTACGAGGAGAGGCTGACCTGGCACTCCTGTCCTGAGGACGAGGCCCAATAGCACCCCTTCCTCAGCCAACTGATGTCCCTTTTGGCCCCCCCGACCTTCAACCCTGTCCCTGTTCCTGCCTCTCAGGACTGTTCTCCATGTCTCCACTTTTCTGTTGTCATTTACAGCATGTTTAGCCATAGTATTAGTGCAGAGCAGTCAGGTGAAAGTCTGTGCTTTTGTACACATTTTTAGTGATAGGATGATATTTACTGGGAATGGGACCGATGAGGATAAATGGATGGGTGATTTGTCGCTTTTTAATTAACCTATTCCTCATCCAGTACTTGTAGGACCTGGTTCCTCAACTGATATGTAGTTACTGTTGGAAATGTACACCTTGTATAATCCATGTAGTTTGACATCTTCTCCCTCCCATTCAACTAGTTTATTTGTTTTCACCCCCATGTTGCATACTTGAATCCCTTGAACAGTATGTCTTTTGCTGTATATTCACTTTGTAAATATTTTTTCAAAAAGCTGTTCAATAAAGGTTTATATGCTTCATTTTACCACCCCCTCTGCCTGTGCTGAGGTTTGTTACATAGCGCTGACAACACTGGTTGTAACTTATGCACCCTGACTTCAACCAATTGTAACATAGACTCTGCCAGATATTCATTGTTCGACCTACTGACTCAACATGTGTGTGGTAAAATTATACCAGTAGGTGACAGAAGCTTATTTTGAAAATTGTGATCAAGTGTTTACTGTTCCCATTAGAAATACACAAGTCTGAAAAGCAATATTACAGAAGACATGAAAGTATGAATTACTGAGGGGATTTGTGGATAGACTGTTGTACTCTGACATGACTCGTACACACTGGACCCTACAGTGAAATGTTTTAAGCTATTTTAATTGCTGTTACATTCAAAATGCATGCTCCATTTGGGAAAACCATTTTAAATCGCGTTCTTAGATTGGCCAAAGTTCTCCAACTCAAACTAGTGCCACTGGGTTTTTTAAGCATCTGAACTTTGACACGCAACTTTGACGTTATTTCCAGAGAACTGTCTCAAAGCCAGAGTTAAACGAGGCAGATTTCTCACTGCTCTTGTCAGGTACACAATGGTGATGGTGTTATGATTTACTATTTAGAATCATGCTTTGGACCTCATTGACCTATGAATACTAAAATAAAAATGTAAACATGGGCCCCTGTAATTCTTGATTCTTATTGAATGTTTAGCAGGCTCATTGTAAATATGCATAATACATTGTAGAATACACTGACTTTGAAGTTGGCCTCTTCAGACCAAGTCTTCAGGAAGTGACAGCAGTCACAGGTTCATGAAAGATGAAATCAGAGATACTTTGTTTAATCTCAAAGCCAAATTAGGGAATGTCCCGCACGAAAGATTGATAGAATCCCACTGACACATGCCAGTGCTGTATCCTGTGAACCCTAACCTGTGTGATCACAAATCTGTGGTGTGACTTGACATCATTGACCTGAACCTAAAGGTCAGGAACCAGAAGTATCTCTGGGAGGTATGGAGACTGAGGTAAAGGTTAAAGTTCAGAGTTTGTTAGTGGTTGCCTCCATCAAAATATGTTGGTCATTTCAAGGTGGCAAAGCAGGCTTTATTGTAGGAAAACCCCTTGTTTTGTTTTGCTCAGCAGTCAGGTTTATAAAGAAAGTAGAAAGCTGTGTTTACTGACATCTTCTGGACGGTTACGTCTCTGCTGGCCAACTGGCATGGTTAGGGCTCCCATGACTGGCATTGGGGAACTACAGATGGACTTTAGACCTTGATACAATACAGGGAGTTTCCATAGCATCTTCCTCTGGCCTCGGGAAGCTTGCAAAGCGACAGCCTCTCAACACGGGCTTCCTTCAGGCAACATTCTTTTTCAAAAATGACAGACCCTAGCTGAAAGACAGACCCCACTGATGTCACTGCCTGAGTTGATAAGGACACAAATACAGGCAGCTTGAGATGTAATAGCTCTCGAGGACATTTAAAGTGTAAGGGTTTGTCAGTATATCAGGGTATAGACTTAGTATACTCCTCAGGAGAGACGTCACAACAGGATCAAGGTGTTCACCAGCTAACTTGCCTTAATATTTTGTAGAGAGAGAAGCTTAAAATGGACATGGTCTAATTGATTTAAATGAAGAAAAAATTAACCACAAAATCAATCATTACTCCTGGTTGCTTATCAAAGTTAGCTGGCTAACTCATTGATACTGCTTTGTAGAATACCCCTCTGGTGGGCAGGTGTGTGTGTTCAAGTGTCCCTGTGTGTTTCCAGCATATTTGCTGTGTGACACTGCTCTTTTATCTTTACTCTTACCTAAGGGGTCATAGGTCAGAGTCATACTCATAGACAATTTATCACTCAGAGGGAGGGACAACATCCACTGGGCACACACTGGCTGAATCAACGTTCTTTCCATGCCATTTCAATGAAATTACGTTGAACCAACATTGAATAGACGTTGAATTGACATCTGTGCCCAGTGGGAAATATTATGTAACAGAGAAAGTTCCTCATATCTTACCCCATTCAACCGGTTGTTGAATCTCACAGGTTGAGTTCTAAATGGCACACCATTGCCTACATAGAGTACACTTTTAGAATAGGGTTCCATTTGGGATGCAACACAGTCATACTGTCAATGGGACCTTGGTGACAGAGAGGCTGTTGGAAGAGTGACAGGCAAATAATGGAATGGAAGGGTAGATGGAGAACCTGATTTGTGATCAGCTGTGGTCACCAACAAAGAGAAGGCGAGACACAGTGACAGTGAGAGCAAGCAAGAGAAAAATAGTTTCCACACATTTTCCACTATTTAAGCATTTCATTCCGAATGTTGGAGCTTCTGATTGCATCTCAACCTCTATCAGGTGTTAATCTCACAGGGAAGTAACTCAACCACACAAGACGTGTGTTGAGACATACATAACACATACACGTCGTAGAACATGTTGTAAACAGATTGTGTTGGGTGGGTTCTAGGTGCAGCTCATTGTACCTTATCTGTCAGTTCTCTCACACTGCACTCTGGCCAGTTTACGAAGAATCCCATTGATTCCTATTCACTGGGGACTGTTAGATGATCAAAGATCAGCTGATTGAGAGTGAAGGTCATTGAAGACATGTTGAGACAATAATGCAATAGGAACCCTTTATCAATGGGATTCCTGGAATCTCTTCTAGTCTAGATTCTCAAGCCTTCTATTCCATTATGTCATGAGACCGGTGGGTATTCTATCCAACAATATTGTTTCCCTACCAATCTCAGGGTGGACACTAACCACAAGACCACAGAGTTAGACAGATATGGATATGCCATTTAGGAGACACGTTTAAACAAAGCGACTTACAAATACATTGAGTACATACATTGTAGAACGTGTGACCCCAGCAGGAATCAAACTCATTATACTGGCATTGCTAGCGCCACTATTTTAGCAGCTGAGCTACACAGGACCACACGACAAATGTAGATGTCAATAAACTGTAAATCTGTATATGTGTGTGTAATATATTGTATATTATCTGTATGTGTGTGTAACTTAATGTATATTATCTATGTGTATGTGTAATATATTGTATATTATCTATGTGACTAATATATTGTATATTATCAATGTGTGTGTAATATATTGTATATTATCTACAGTGCCTTCGGAAAGTATTCAGACCCCTTGACTTTTCCCAAATTCTGTTAGGTTACAGCCTTAATCTAAAATTGATTAAAAATAATAAATCCTCAGCAATCTACACACAATACCCAATAATGACAAAGCGAAAAAACAGGTTTAATACATTTGTGCAAATGTATTAAAAATAAAAAACAGAAATACCATATTTACATAAGTATTCAGTCTGCCCACCATCCAATAATTCACAAAATGGGACAAACACCAAATTGAAACTGTGCATGCAGAATTCTGCAAAAGTATCCTCTGTGTACAATGTAAAACAATGAACCTGAAGAAGAGTCCCCTAAGCAAGCTGGTCCTGGGGCTCTGTTCACAAACACAAAACAGAGCCCCAGGACAGCAACACAATTAGACCCATCCAAATCATGAGAAAACAAAAAGATAATTATTTCCCTGGTATAATTATGTGTCAAGTAATTAACAAAAACACTGAGCAAACTAGAATGCTATTTGGCACTAAACAGAGAGTACACAGTGGCAGACCTGGCTCTCAAGAGAAAAGAGGCTCTTGAGGTGGAAACTGAGCTGCAATTCCTAATCTCCTGCCAAATGTATGACCATATTAGAGACACATATTTCCCTCAGATTACACAGATCCACAAAGAATTCGAAAACAAATCCAATTTTGATAAACTTCCATGTCTATTGGGTGAAATACCACAGTGTGCCATCACAGCAGCAATATTTGTAAACTGTTGCCACAAGAAAAAGGGCAACTGGCAAAAGAACAAACGGCATTGTAAATACAACCCATGTTTATGTTTATTTATTTTCCCTTTCGTACTTTAACTATTTGCACATCACTACAACACTGTATGTAGCCATAATGTGGCATTTTAAATGTCACTATTCATTTTAAACTTTTGTGAGTGTAATGTTTACTGTTAATATTTGGTTTATGTATTTCACTTGCTTTGGTAATGTAATCATGTGTTTCCCATACCAATAAAGCCCTTTGAATTGAATTAATAGAGAGAGAGAGAGAGAGAGAGAGAGAGAGAGAGAAGCAAACACACTGGGTATAGGTGACTGGACTAGACAGTGTGGATGGGTACATACTTTAAATGTTTTCATGTCAAATTTTTACTCCCAAGACATATTGCATAGGCCTATGGACTTTTTTTTCTAGAAGCATTGATAACATTCCCTATGGACACTTTTGTTAACGTCAACAAGTTCTCTACGTCCACAACATACTTTCTATATGTTACGAGAGACAGATGATTATTTAGGAGAGGCATGTGCATTCTGTCTGGGCTATACTTAGAATGTTGATGTTGTGTTGCAGAATCCCAATGGCATTCAGGCTTCCAGGTAGCAGCTCGGGGTCAGACAGTCCTATGCTGAATCAGGCCAATATAGTTTAGTTAGCTAGCGGCCCATGTTTTTTATAGAGGACCCCACACTGGCAATTTGTTTTCCTTAAGACCCCCATTACTAGACAAATATTGATAATTCTGAGAATTTATCAGCACTGTATGTTTGTTAGCTAGCTAGCCAGACAGTTTTAGGAATGATTCCAGGAATTGACTGTAAAATTAACTGCCAATTTGCCAACATTGCATTTAAGCAATGCAGTCAATCCATAGCTATTCACTGGCTCAAATCAGTTGATGATAGGACTTAAACAAGTTGTAAATGCAACCAGTGCTGCTATTGTATCATATAATAACATTCACAGCTTTCCAGGATTATGCCTCCACTGCCATTGATGCCAATTAGACTGGTTTGGATTTCTCCCTGACCAATATGGCTGCCATTTAAACAATTCTGGAACTTTGAGGGTTAAAGACACACCTTTCACTCCATTTTTCCAGGTGGGCGATGCTATACGTCACAGTGTGTGTAGATTTAAGCGCACATACTGGTGTACTTATGCCTCATTGAAAACAACTGGGAATTCGTAAAAACGAGGTCAAATCATGACGTCAGTGATCTTCCGGTCGGAAAGTCGGAGCTCTAAAAAGAGGCCTGAGTTCCCAAGTTGGATGACCGTTCAAAACGATTTTTCCCAGTCGGAACTCGTTTTTTCCCCCCAAAGTTCCCAGTTGTTTTGAACCTTAGCTGTTTTTCACATGATTTTTCACTGACATTTAATCCTAGTAAGAAATCCATGTCTTAGGTCACTTAGGATCACCAGTTTATTTCAAGAATGTGAAATGTCAGAATAATAGTAGAGAGAATGATTTATTTCAGCTTTTATTTCTTTCATCACATTCGCAGTGGGTCAGAAGTTTACATACACTCAATTAGTATTTGGTAGCATTGCCTTTAAATTGTTTAACTTGGGTCAAACGTTTTGGGTAGCCTTCCACAAGCTTCCCACAATAAGTTGGGTGAATTTTGGCCAATTCCTCCTGACAGAGCTGGTGTAACTGAGTCAGGTTTGTAGGCCTCCTTGCTCGCACACGCTTTTTCAATTCTGCCCACAAATTTTCTATAGGATTGAGGTCAGGTTCTTTATGATGGCCACTCCAATACCTTGACTTTGTTGTCCTTTTAAGCCATTTTGCCACAACTTGGGAAGTATGCTTGGGGTCATTGTCCATTTGGAAGACCCATTTGTGACCAAGCTTTAACTTCCTGACTGATGTCTTGAGATGTTGCTTCAATATATCCACATAGTTCTTTCCTCATGATGCCATCTATTTTGTGAAGCGCACCAGCCCCTCCTGCAGCATAGCACCCCCACAACATGATGATGCCACCCCGTGCTTCACGGTTGGGATGGTGTTCTTTGGCTTGCAAGCCTCCCCCTTTTTCCTCCAAACATAACGATGGTCATTATGGCCAAACAGTTCTATTTTTGTTTCATCAGATCAGATGACATTTCTAAAAGAATACGATCTTTGTCCCCATGTGCAGTTGCAAACCATAGTCTGGCTTTTATTATGGTGGTTTTGGAGCAGTGGCTTCTTCCTTTCAGGTTATGTCGATATAGGACTCGTTTTACTGTGGATATTGATACTTTTGTACCTGTTTCCTCCAGCATCTTCACAAGGTCCTTGGCTGTTGTGCTGGGATTGATTTGCACTTTTCGCACCAAAGTATGTTCATCTCTAGGAGACAAAACGAGTCTCCTTCCTGAGTGGTATGACAGCTGCGTGGTCCCATGGTGTTTATACTTGCGTACTATTGTTTGTACAGATGAACGTGGTACCTTCAGGTGTTTGGAAATTGCCCCCAAGGATGAACCAGACGTGTGGACGTCTACAATTTGTTTTCTGAGGTCTTGGTCTTTTGATTTTCCCATGATGTCAAGCAAAGAGGCACTGAGTTTGAAGGTAGGCCTTGAAATATATCCACAGGTACACCTCCAAATGACTCAAATTATGTCAATTAGCCTATCAGAAACTTCTAAAGCCATGACATAATTTTCTGGAATTTTCCAAGCTGTTTAAAAGGCACAGTCAACTTAGTGTATGTAAACTTCTGACCCACTGGAATTGTGATACAGTGAATTAAGTGAAATAATCTGTCTGTAAACAATTGTTGGTAAAATTACTTGTGTCATGCACAAAGTAGATGTCCTAACCGACTTGCCAAAACTATAGTTTGTTAACAAGAAATTTGTGGAGTGGTTGAAAAACGAGTTTTAATGAAGTGTATGTAAACTTCTGACTTCAACTGTAAGTTGTATATTTACGAGTTCCCATTTCCAAGTTCCAAGTTGCTTTGAACGCGGAAACAGTGTCGAGAACGAGCCATGCACTTTCTCAAATCCAGATCATGGAATCTAGTTGATGATCCTGCCATAGGTTATCTAGAGTAAATCTAGTTATGCCCAGTGGCGATTTTAGCATGTAAATCTTGGTGGGAATAGAAAATAAAAATGTGGGATGCATGCCAGCAAAGCCACTGCACAAAACAACACGGAAAAAAAACACTAATTGCACTATAACGATGTCAAACAGTGCACAAACTGCTAGGGCCTACATAAAGCTGTCCCGACAGCAGTCCCAACACATTACCACTGCTACACCTGGCTTTCAGCAGAGCCTTGTCTGGCAGGGAAACAGTTAATTCAGACTAATTTACTTCCTTTAAAAAAAACATAACTGATATGGCTGACTTGCTTAAACAAATGTAGTATTTAATGGCAATTGAGATGTACAAACTACGGCATAAGGGGACGACAAGCAGATAAGAGGCAATCGGTAATTTCAATTAAGACATTAATGAGCGAGCTAGGATGGACATAGTCAATATAACTATTTGTTTAGCACTTTTGAAATGTATAGCGACAGAATTCAGAACATGGGCCGTTCTCACAGTGTTCTCCCTGTACACCAAGTCAGAACCGTAGGATAAATAAAGGGGAATATAAGGAGACAATGAAAGCTCTTACAATATTCGATGATTACATTTCTCTAAAACAGGTTATAGGCTAAATGTTCACCACCAAGTCATAAAAGTTGGCGAAATTAAGAGGGGTAAATACACCAAATTATTAGGGCGAGGCACATGGGCTACTAACATCTTACTACACAACATACACTTAGTATTACTTTCTTAGCTACAGTATACATATCTTCCTGGCATATTACATCATTCATGCATCAGCATACAATACATTTTTGGACTTGTTGTGCTGTGCTCACTTGAACAGGAAGTGGCGCGGCGGTCCCTGGTGGGCAAATTGTCATCAGTGTGGATTTATGGTGCTTTGGGAGCTCGGAAAAAAACAAGGTCAAATCATGATGACGTCATTGATCTTCAGGTCATAGCTCTACAAAGATGATTGATTTACAATTCCAAGTTGGATGACCGTCCGAAACGTATTTTCCCAGTCGGAGCTCGTTTATTCTCGACTTCCCAGTTAACTTGACTTCAGTGAGTTCAAGGCTTCGTAATTCCGAGTTAACAGTTATTTTGAGCGCAGCACAAATCATGCTTCATTAACAGCATGGCCAATATTGAATGTTTATCATTTTAAACTAGTAAAAGAGACCCTTAATCACAGATTTGGGACCACACAGCCACTGTTACTGATTCTTTCCAAACCACTCATTGTTGAATTTGCGATTTCCAACTTGTTGTGTAACGTTTATGTCCATTGGCCAATGAGCACCGATACGTTTTATCTATAATTTCTCTTCATTATTTCTCTTCATATGACAAGGACTAAAATGATTTGCTAGTAGATTGTCGACTTGATTCATGATGATGACTGATAGCTAAGATATTGAAAGTATGATGTTGAAATGATCAGTCCAATCAAAGCTACTGTACATACAATGAGATTTGACTTTATCTGTGGCCAATGACCTTGAGCCTTCTTGGATGGGCACTTCTAATGGAACTATATGGCAGCACCCAATGGGCTAGAATCCCTATGAGTGACAGAACACTGAGCCAATAATGGCGCAACGCTACGTATTTTTGGCTGGCTTGCCCCACCACCACAGAAAGCACTGAGCTATGCAGAAAAACCTGCATTTTGGAGCTGCCTTACTCAAGAAAACAAAAAAAGAGACAATTTTTGTATGCAGCTTTATTAACTCAATGATATACACTACCGGTCAAAATGATATACACTACCGGCAAAGGGTGGCTATCTGAAGAATCTCAAATATATTTTGATTTGTTTAACACGTTTTTGGTTACTACATGATTCCATATGTGTTATTTCATAGTTTTGATGTCTTTACTATTATTCTACAATGTAGAAAATAGTCAAAATAAAGAAAAACCCTTGAATGAGTAGGTGTTCTAAAACTTTTGACAGGTAGTGTATATTGTTTGCAAACTGATATGTGACACTTATTAACGCCAAAATAACATGCAAAACAGGAAGCACCCCCCAGGTGCCCTGAATGACGAGTCGTCACAGGTTATGCCTAACTACAGTAATGGATGTTAGGCCTAATGTTTCACCAGGGAGCCACAAAGATTAAGTAAACAAGTGTCATTGCTGAATTCGTCGCTAAACAAATGATGTCGTATTCTAATTTTGCATTTTTTTAAGTTGAGAGATATTTACAGAAAGTAATGAAGGGTGTGTAAGTATGCCTCCAGGATAGTATGGTAAAGTTGTCCTTGTTTATCGACAAGATAGTATAAGCCCTCAAACAAATAAATAAGTCCAAGGTCATCCAAAATCCATCAGATAAACCATTTTTAATTTAACCTGCAAAGCTGATACCAAATTCATATTTTTTTTTATGTTAGCACAGTGGGAGAGAGTCTGTGTGAAAGAGAGAGGGGGAGAGAGAGACCATGTGAAAGAGAGAGCGAGAGAGATAGAGAGAGGACTGTGTGAAAGAGAGAGAGATGCGCACTCACATACAGCTAGTTCTACTACTGTACAACTCACACACAACATGAATATCAATGTACCTAGTCATAATCACTGATCATACTGACCTTTAGTATTGGTTTGCATCAGTCACGGGGGAAAGGGTAGGCTCAGTTAATCTGATTTTGTTAATCTAAACACAAATAATGTATCTCTGTGACTCAAAGTATTAAATATAGTCATGATCAGTTTCATATATTTCAATCATGTAAATTTAGTAGATTGGTTTGACAGCGGCATTGACGTTGTTGGTTGGCTAGCAAGCAAAACTTGACGTTACACATTGTTTATATTTGGGAAAACTGCTCCAGCCACTTGCCAGCTAGCTATCCTTAGTTCAAATAGCCTAAAGCAAAATTATGTTCTAATGTGAAGGTGAAATTGTAAACTATAAAGTATAAACCCACCTGATCTTAAAAGACAGGACAGATAGATTGAAGCGATATGACAGAAGCATATGAGGGAATTTGCTGTCATTCATTTTCTATTTTTGAAAATGATCGTTGATAAATCGTTATTTTAACAGAAAAGTTGTCCTTAATGACCGAAAATAATACAAGGGGAGGAAGCAATCTTGACTATTGACATGCACCCCATATTGTCAATCACCTTGCCAGGTACTAGCAGCTAATTGCAATTAGGGGCAGGTGTGCACTGGAAATAAAACTGACTAGTCAGCTATGCAGTAGTTATTTTACCAGTAAACAATACATGCTGTCTGTGGGGGGGAAGTCAGCAAAGAAAGAACCAATCACTCCTATAGTGCAGTCAAATTATTGTTTCATACTTTTTTGGTTGTACACCAGTTTTAACAGGTTCAAATAATCACACAATTTCAGACCAGCAGCGTGCACGTGCCAAAGGAAACAACAGCGCGTGCCTCATTATCATATTCAATCGAACTGCAGTCGGCAGACCAGCGAAACAGAGCATTCGGCGAAAAATATAGTCTGCTCATGCGGCACTAACGAATTGCCAGCTGAAGGGATAAATAAACCGATACAAAAGGTAAAACAGGTAGGCTTACTATTCCTTTTATTAGAGAAACATACTTTTAATGTGAAAAAGTAAAGTTTACTATGTATTGACTGGTGCATTTGCAACGGTTCAAATGCCAAACAAACCTGTGGAATGCAGTCACTATTTCTCAGTATTGTTCTTTATTTCAAGACCGTTAGAGCGTGACCATTTTGTCTCTGTTTGCAAAACGTGTTTATCGCAGGCGGTCTAACCTCTCGGCTTCCTCAATTTCGTTTCAGCCTAGGGATGGGCCACAAGGAACTCATGGGGGGCTGCAGTGGCTCAAGGATCTTCACATCCATACCCACACATGTAGTCATCTAGCCTTTTGGGGTCAACCTAAGCTAGGCTGAACACATTACATTTTTAACAATGCTTATTTCTGATCAAAGCTAGTTCATTTCATCTGGTGTGGAGCCCAGTTTCATAATATTATCTTGTACCAGCTCCTTGACATAGTTTAAGTAATCATGAAAAAACAGGCCTTAGGGAATTTCCCCTTTGCCAGCTCCTATTAGTGCTATTGATCATTGTGGCACCAGCTCTCCTTTTGAACTTTCTATTCCCAACCTATTGTTCTACGTCACAATGCCTGCTTTGCTATTGTTGGAAATGAGACCTGCCCACGTTGCTGGTAGTTAAAATGTAAACAACAATTACTCATGTAACTCTGAGGTCGTCCTATTGTTTCCTATAGGTATGTCTGTATTTTGCCAAACCTTGCTGTGTTTATAGATTTCTTTTTAAGTTGGACACCATTTTTTAATCATGAGAATCTCCTAGTTATGTAAGGCTGGGCAGTGTACTCCGTTGTCAAACGCTAGCCCTGAAATACCCTTTGCCCTTGGAACGCTGAGCCCCCCCATTGTTTTCCTGTGGATAGGCATGCTGGTATATTTTGCCAAATATCTGGCAATATGTACTTTTTGTTTAATCGGCATAATCTCTCTAATTACATAAGGTTGGACAGCATACTCTGCTGTCATCCACCACTAGACCAGAAGTAGTCAAAAGTTAAATGTTTTCCCTACTTCCTCATTATGCAGACATAACCACACTTTCTACACTAGTTCATTTTTAGTTTTGTCCTAAGAACAGATTGTAGTGGTAAAATCAAAAGGGCTACATTTTTTGATGCCATTTAGGAGAAATGGAATTCTAAGCGTCACTCAAGTCAGAGGCTCTGCGACCGTTCGATTCCATTAATTTGCTATGTGCTTGCGCTAGTGTTCCAGCTTAGCCAATGTTTTTTTTCGTTCAGCTTTGGGTGAATTGACTTGTTCTATTGTCCAGCCTACCTAAGCTGATCTGCTGGCTAATGCAGTCCTGATGGAATGACTACATTATAAATTGGGGAGCAGCCCTGACTGGGACCATCAAGCCAACACTATAGCCATTAGGCCAAGAAGTCTGAACCTTTTCACGAGGTTGCTACGTTAACACATTTGGGAGAGTGTGTCCCCACGCTTCTATATACCAAGTCCCTATCCTCTACACGCCTCTCAGGCTGCCATCCCACTTCTGACAATACAGTGAATTCGGCGGCTTAGCCCTGACCGTGACTCAAACGAGGGTCCAGCGACTGTCAAGCCAACACCTTAACCATTACACCAAGATGTCTGAACCCCTTGAGGTCGTTAGGTTACGGTCGCTACCATATAATTAAGATTCATTCTAAATGGCATATAACAATTATACTGAATTAAATAGAAACGCAACATGTAAACTGTTGATCCCATGATTCTTGAGCTAAAATAACATTCCATATGCATAAAAAGCTTGTTAAGCAAAAATGGTGCACATTTGTTTACATACCTGTTAGTGAGCATTTCTCCTTTACCAAGATAATCCACCTGACAGTTGTAGCATATCAAGAAGCTGATTAAACAGCATAATTTTTCCACAGGTGCACCTTGTGCTGGGGACAAGGCCACTCTAAAATGTGCAGTTTTGTCACACAACGCAATGCCACGTCTCAAGTTTTGAAGGAGTGTGCAATTGGCATGCTGACTGAAGGAATGTCCACCAGAGCTGTTGCCAGAATTTTATGTTCATTTCTCTACCATAAACTGCATCCAACATAATTTTGAGAATTTGTCTGTACGTCCAACCAGCCTCACATCCGCAGACCACCTATAACTACACCAGCCCAGGACCTCCACATCGAGCTTGTTCACCTGCAGGATCGTCAGTAACCAGCCACCCAGATAGCTGATGAAACAGGAGTTCCTCTGTTTAAAAAAAAAAAAAAAAAAAAAAAAGCCCTTCTGTGGGGGATAACTCATTCTGATTTGCTGCGCCCCCTGCCCATTCATGTGAAATCCATAGATTAGGGCATCATTTATTTCAGTTGACTGATTTGCAATTGTTGCGGTTTATGTTTGTTCAGTGTATGTCAGGTTAGTTGACGAATTTCTGCAGGGCAATCATGCTTTGTAAGTGTCAGTATACTAGGTTCGGTTTGCTGCTAGCAGTACTCGGCTAGGCGACGCTGACATTGTGCTGTCAAGAAATAAGTCATTCATTTTGACAATTTTGCACAGGTCTTAGTCAAGCGATTTTACATAAGATTTTGGGGGCAGTATTTCTCAAATGAAGAAATGTGCATAGAAACTACTGGCCACTAGTTGCAAGAATAATTTGTGATGTTTAGTAGGACAGCGTTAGGAGTTATTTGATAGCCTTTTCTGGTGAGGGGTTAGCAGTAGACTCTCTGCACACAGGCCTCTGCTTGTGTAGATTGATTACCATGTAGCCTGTTCTTGGAAGTGGCAGGAACATAATACTCTCTGAAATGTCAATTGCTCATCTTGATGTCAGGAAGGATTAGTCTCCACTGTAGCCTGAAAGATGGGAATCTTAAACACGAATAAAGAAATTGGCTCCCAGTTAGCCTGCTGAAAATCTACTTAATTATTTGCAGCATTTCTTTTTGTGTTCTTGCTTTATTTTCTAAACAAACCAATACCCATTGATGTTATGTTGCTTTTGTACTGTATAGGAAACGTTTATAAAAAGGGAATTGGTGTCATGGCTGTGTTGATCCCAGTCCTATAAAACCTATTGTCGCTTTACTCACTTAGTAGGGTGCCACATGAGTGTTTACTTTTTAGGTTCTTCTTTAAGCAGTTGAAGTTTGTTTGTGACAATATGCCTTGTCTGCGCTGTTGGGCGTCTTTGGTTGAACAATGTGTCCCTTTTGGGAAATTTGTCTTGCATCTCAAACATAACCGCACAACATCCCCGCATAAATGCATTCAACAATGTAAATCATGAGCAATATCACAAACTATGTGTCTGGGATAAATTTCATTCAGATTCATGGCGGGAGTAAATGATTTCTGGGGTCTGGCGGTTTGGTGTACATGGGATCAAATAATCATCTTTGTCACATGCTTTGTAAACAACTGGTGTGGACTTACGGTGAAAAATTTACAATATGAGCATTTCTAGCTATTTTATGAACTTCGCTAGCTAATAAACATTGACATCTAAAGTACATTTTATAACATGATGGTGAAGTTGTTTCTTACCAAATATGTGCCTACTTTAGCAATGTCATTGTATTCCCAAGCCTCTATAGTGTAACTTAAATGAGTCATTAGCCCATGTTCTACTTTTGCATGTCAATATGGCTGTCGACATTGATAACGATGGGACTGGGGTGCAAACCATGAATATGCAGCTGGATTTATTGTGGAGTTGATTGTTGGTAATAACATTTTCCATGACATGTAGCCTCATTTAATTAGAATTATAACAAAGTAAAAAACAGTTAGCTAGGCAAATTGTCTTGAGGCTTAAAATCAAAGCAGAAGTTGTGGTTGGAATTGCAGTATATTTAAGTAGATCATTTAGATGTGAGCTAGCGTCTTTTGACACTGGTTTCCTCTAGACAAACTTGCTTCGCAACTGTCGTGCCCACTTCACGACAATTGGTGTGTTTAGACTGTGATAGATCCATAGTGATGTGAACACCGAGGAACTGTCGATGTGAATGGGGGGCGTGCTCGGCCTTCAACCTCTCCTTCAACGTGATCAAGACAAAGGAGATTGTGGACTACAGGAAAAAGATGACCGAGCACGCCCCCATTCTCATCGACGGGGCTGCAGTGGAGCAGGTTGAGAGCTTCAAGTTCCTTGGTGTCCATATCACCAACAAACTAACATGGTCCAAGCACACCAAGACAGTCGTGAAGCTGGCACGACAAAACCTATTCCCCCTCAGGAGACTGAAAAGATTTGGCATGGGTCCTGAGATCCTCAAAAGGTTCTACAGCTGCACCATCGAGAGCATCCTGACTGGTTGCATCACTTCCTGGCATGGCAACTGCTCGGCCTCTGACCGAAAGGCACTACAGAGGGTAGTGCGTACAGCCCAGTACATCACTAGGGCCAAGCTCCCTGCCATCCAGGACCTCTATACCAGGCGGTGTCAGAGGAAGGCCCTAAAGACACCAGCCACCATAGTCAGACTGTTCTCTTTGCTACTGCACGGCAAGCGGTACCGGAGTGCCAAGTCTAGGTCCAAGATGCTTCTAAACAGCTTGTACCCCCAAGCCAGAAGACTCCTGAACATCTAGTCAAATGGCTACCCAGACTATTTGCATTGCCCCTCCCCTCTGTCACCTGTGCATAGAGTTAAAGTGACTATCTACATGTACATACTACCTCAACTAACCGGTGCCCCCACACATTGACTCTGTACCGGCACCCCCTGTGTGTGTATAATGCTGCTCTTTAATTACTTGTTACTTTTATCTCATCTGTATTTTCTTTAAACTTCGCTGTTGGTTAGGGTCTCGTAAGTAAGCATTTCACTAAGGTCTGTACCTGTGTTTGGCGCATGTGACTAATACAATTCCTCTAGACCAGGATAAGCTGCTTTGTCTTGCTGACATTGAGGGAGAGGTTGTTAACACTGCCACTTTTGTCTCATCGTAGGTTGTCAGGCCTATATCACTGTTGTCAAACGTAATGTTTGTTGTGCGCGGCCACACTGTCAGAGGTGAACAGGGAGTACAGGAGGGGGACTAAGCACACACACCTGAGGGGGCAACAACAAATCACCCACGCTGACCCTCATCACCTTGGGGCGGCCCATCAGGAAGTCCAGGATCCACTTGCAGAGGGAGATGTTCAGTCCCAGGGTACGAAGCCTAGTGATGGTGTTGAACACTGAGTGGGAAGGGGCAGTGTAGAGTGCGTGATCTGTTGGGGCGGTATGCGAATTGTAGTAGTTCCAGGGAGTCTGGGATGATGGTGCCTGTTTAAAAAAAAAAAAAAAGTGTTTCATGACTACAGATGTGAGTGCTACGGGCGATAGTAATTTACACTGGTTTCTTTGTTTTTTTGGGGGGGGACAGGGACTGTACAGTCGTGGCCAAAAGTTTTGAGAATGACACCAATATAAATTTTCAGTCTGCTGCCTCAGTTTGTATGATGGCATTTTGCATATACTCCAGAATGTCATGAGTGATCAGATGAATTGCAATTAATTGCAAAGTCCCTCTTTGCCATGCAAATGAACTGAGTCCCCCAAAACATTTCCACTGCATTTCAGCCCTGCCACAAAAGGACCAGCTGACATAATGTCAGTGATTCTCTCATTAACACAGGTGAGAGTGTTGACGAGGACAAGGCTGGAGATCACTCTGTCATGCTGATTGAGTTCGAATAACAGACTGGAAGCTTCAAAAGGAGGGTGGTGCTTGGAATCATTGTTCTTCCTCTGTCAAGCATGGTTACCTGCAAGGAAACACGTGCCGTCATCATTGCTTTGCATAAAAAGGGCTTCACAGGCAAGGAAATTTCAGCCAGTAAGATAGCACCTAAATCAACCATTTATCGGATCATCATGAACTTCAAGGAGAGCGGTTCAATTGTTGTGAAGAAGGCTTCAGGGTGTTCAAGAAATTCCAAGCACCAGGACCGTCTCCTAAAGTTGATTCAGCTGCGGGATTGGGGCACCACCAGTACAGAGCTTGCTCCGGAATGGCAGCAGGCAGGTGTGAGTGCAGCTGCACGCACAGTGAGGTGAGAACTTTTGGAGGATGGCCTGGTGTCAAGAAGGGCAGCAAAGAAGCCACTTCTCTCCAGGAAAAACATCAGGGACAGACTGATATTCTGCAAAAGGTACAGGGATTGAACTGCTGAGGACTGGGGTAAAGTCATTTTCTCTGAATCCCCTTTCCGATTGTTTGGGGCATCCGAGGAAAAAAAGCTTGTCTGGAGAAGACCAGGTGAGCGCTACCATCATTCCTGTGTCATGCCAACAGTAAAGCATCCTGAGACCATGTGTGGGGTTGCTTCTCATCCAAGGGAGTGGGCTCACTCACAATTTTGCCTAAGAACACAGCCATGAATAAAGAATGGTACCAACACATCCTCTGAGAGCAACTTCTCCCAACCATCCAGGAACAGTTTGGTGACTAACAATGCCTTTTCCAGCATGATGGAGCACCTTGCCAGAAGGCAAAAGTGATAAATAAGTGGCTCGAGGAACAAAACATTTATATTTTGGGTCCATGGCCAGGAAACTCCCCAGACCTTAACTTCTTAGGCAGAAGCGCACGAGGTGACCGTTTTGGAGACCTGGCGTGCCCAAAGTAAAATGCCTCCCATTCAGGCCCAGAAAATAGGATATGCACATATTTAGTACCATGGGATAGGAAACACTCTGAATCTTCTAAAAGTGTTATCCGTTCTGTTTTACTCACAGACAAATGGTTATGGCAGGTGAAACCCCGAGGAATTTCTGTCCTGGAAAAAGTGGTTTTGACAGAGTGCCTCATTTGGAACCCCTCCCTTATGAAAATGCCCATATAAGGGCATATGAATGCAGTACCTATCGCTTCCTCTAGATGTCAACAGTCTCGAGACACTGTTCAGATATTTTTTGGATGCTATTAGAGCAGAGAAGAAGAGAAGTCAACAGAAGAGAACGCGCGCTCCCGAGAAGGCACGCTCTGTTTTTTTCCGTCCTTATAGCTAAGTTTATATTCTGGTTGATTTATTATAGTAAATATAGTGTTCCTAAGGATACATTTAACATTATTTTTGATTGTTCTTGGACAAGTTTATAGGTTTAAGTTGAACGAGTTCTCGTCACGTTTCAATGGAGGAGTGGAGGCTGTAGTTTCTGATTATAACGTGCGAACCAAATGGAGATTTATGGATATAAAACATTACTTTTTCTAACAAAAGAACCATGGATTGTCTTCGTTGGACACTTTGGAAGCCATCAGCAGAAGTTCTTCAACAGGTAATTGATTTGTTTTCGCTGTGAAATGTGTTTTGTGTGAACCGTGAAGGCTAATGAATTCATGGTCATGAGAAAATAGTGAAGGTGCTACCCTCAAACAATCAAATGTGCTGCTTTCGCCGTAAAGCCTTTTTGAAATCTGACTGCTGTGATATTGCCAAGAAACAGCTTTTGATGACTATGAAACACTTGTATATGGGTGCATGTTTAATAATTCAACTTTTGGGTTTTGAATTTGGCGCCTTGCATTTCACCTGGTAGTGTACACACATCTAAAGGGGTGAATGAGAATATGTATGGAGAGCTGAGCGTTAAGGTGCAATAGATGGTATACAGTAAGGTATGTGAACATTAAGTGGCATTATTTAGAGTGCATTGTATGAAGTGACTAGTGATCCAATTTATTAAAGTGGCCAATGATGTCTATGTAGGCAGCAGCCTCTGAGTTGGTGATTGCTGTTTTAGCAGTCTGTCCTTGAGCTGTTTTTCGGTCTCTTGGTCCCAGCTTTGACGCACCTGTACTGACCTCGCCTTCTGGACGACAGTGTCTCAGGTGGTTGTCTTATCTTTTTGGCCTTCCTGTGACATTTGGTGCTGTAGGTGTCATGGAGGGTAGGTAGTTTACCCCCGGTGATGTGTTGTGCAGACCGCACCACCCTCTGGACAGCCGTGCAGTTGCAGTACCAGGCTGTGATGCGCTCGCTTGTGCGTCTGTAAAATGAGTAGGTGTGTCAACTTTTGACTGGTACTGTAGTTGTCCTCTGGACTCCTGTGTTAGGGGTCCAGGTGAGGTTTGAGTCAATTATAGTGCCATAGTTTAATACAAAGAGCAAATTGAAATGGTATGTTTGCAGGTCTGGTTTCCTGATAGCGATGGAACTATTTTAACAATGGATCTGTCCTACAACAGCCGATGAGGTAACATGCGTTTCCTAAAAACAACACGCGGAAAGAACGTTCTGTGAGGGCGTCGCTGGATCATATATTGCTAGTTAAAAAGAAAGCGCTGCTCTCTGATCAGCTTTCTCCATTTTAGAATCTTTCCCTAACATTAGTTACACAATACTGACAGATCAGCACCTAGACATATGACCTAACTGCTGCAAGTATTGAGACTACTTGTTCTGATTACCCTATAATGTACTCAGTCAGATTCCTTTGGCACATCATTGCACACGTTAAACATTTGACTGTAGCCTACAAATAGAACTCAGTTGACTGAACTTGACATTTTTGCAGAACTGTGCCAAAGACCAAGGTTTCCCAAAGTCTGTCCTTCTGTGTCCAACTTAGCTGTTCTACTAGTGGTCTGAAGCAGTTGGTAAATAAACTATAGTTTTGGGAAGCAGCTCCGTTATCTATTCTCCTATGACGGTTCTAACAAGTAACTTTTCCTTAAGATGCTTTTGGGAAAACGGGCCCTGAAGTTTATTGACCGGGCCCCTTCTATTAAATCAACGATTGCTGTATCATCAGCATATTTTACTGTTGCACATCCTGATTCTTATAGGGGTACAATTGTTGGTGTAGAGGGTAAACAGAACTGGAAAAAGGACAATGCCATGGGGTACACCTGTATTGCTGGTTTGTGGGTCTGACGTGTTTGCATTGAACAGCACTCTTCTGACCCGACTGAGAACCCACCGACTTGAGACGCACATTGGAGTCCATGTTTGCAACAGAATATCAGGATGTAATGGGTTGAATACAGAAAGTTGACAAATGATTCTGGCATATGAACGTGGTTTATCCAGGTACATGTCGATTTTAACAAGAATCAAGTGTCTTTGACTCTGCTGCCTTTTTTATAGTAGTGATGGGTGAAAAATGTCTTCCATATTGCAATATTATTTTGGACAATATATCAGTACTTTGACTCCAAGTAACAATATATTTTCTGTTGGTGTTAGCTAGTGCTAGTGGGCTGTACCTGGGCTAAAACTGGTATTTTTCATCCTGTAGCTTGTTCTCCATCTTTTTAAAATATTAGGCCAATAATTAAGCTTTCATTTACCCGCCATATTGTATCGCCACCTAAGTATCCCGATATCGTATCATGAGATACCTGCCATAGTTTAGAGTATAACTTGAATGGGTTGGGTAGGCTTTCTGTGCCGGAGAAGGTGTTTGACTGAACATTGCCTCTGTTTTTCAGAGTGTTTTATGTAATATAACTGACTCTGGCAGTAAAATAACTGTAGAAACACTGTTACTGGAGAAGCATATAACCTCATTCTTGCCTCAGTTTACCAATTGACTGAATGAGGTTCTGTCCCATCTCCCCCAGATTCCAGTCTACGATGGAGATTGACAGTCTAATGAAACAGGCGAGTGATGGACCTGTCATGACTCCCTAATCCTGCTCATGGAGTGCTATAAGATGTGCTGACTTTTGTTCTTGGCCCAGAGCTAATACTCCTTTTATTAGTGGGTTTTAGTGTTGGTCTGGAAAGCCTGCACATGCTGTAGTTGTCAAGGACCAGGGCAGAGCTGGTGAACATTAATTATCTTTTAAACCTCAATCTAATTTTGTATATTTTTGACTATACTGTTTAGTTTCTTCTTGTGTTGTAGAAATTCTTATACCAGACTCTAAGTCAGTCTTAAATTAATAGTCTTTGTCAGCAAGCTGGAGGTCAGTCAAACTTCAATGCATAAAGTACCGGTCTGAATTGAGCTCAGTCGGGCAGTCCCGTTAGTTCCCTTAAATACTTATATTTGCATGATTTTAGGTTTCTTCTCTCAACTGAGATTCCTTTCTCTAAACAAGGTTCTGGGCGTACTGCCAAATTGCAGATACTGATAGTGAGGATTTGTTCAGTCACTTGCATGAACACAGAAATTGGTTTATAGAAAAGCACAAATAGAAAATCATCACACTTGGAATATGGAGGTTGGAACATTTCTGCTGAAATGTTTCCTCTCCTGTGGCTTCATTGTTCTTGAGCAAAACAATTACCACGCTCATGCCACACACTTCCCCTCTGAACACTTTCTTTTGCAGGATTTTGTCAGTGTCTGGGTCCAGAAGCCACAGTTCCACAAAGATGACTTCTGGCACACGCACATCGACTATGAGATCTGTTTACATGCGAGTACTACTGCACGGCACGCTTCACTTGATTACCATCATTAACATCTTCAGCTTCTGACAGCATGAGGAGCTGTTTGGATATATTGGCAACCTCTGTCAAGAAGTTAATCTGAAGTGGGGTAATATTGGCTATAAACCCTCTGCTAATATGATTTACCTTCTTCCTGTGTTAAGACCAATAGCATGTGTTTTAGGAAGAAGACTTCCTGTGTGCGGAGGCGATACAGTGAGTTTGTTTGGCTCCGGCAGCGTCTGCAGGACAACACTATGCTCATGTACGTATAATCCATAGTGATACTTCACTGTAGGCCCTCTTCACTGCATCATATGATCACCCCTGCTGCAATGATGTATGCACTTGTCCTTCCCAGGGGTTGACTATTCACATACTTTTGGTCATGTAGTGTATGTGGACACCTGCTTGTCCAACATCTATTTCCAAAATCATGCGCATTAATATGCAGTTGGTCGCCCATTTGCTGCTATAACAGCCTCCACTCTTCTGGGAAGGCTTTTCACTAGTGTAGAAACATTGCTGCGGGACTTGCTTCCATTTGGCAACAAGCGTTAGTGAGGTCTGTCACTGGTTCGCAGTTGGTGTTCCAATTCATTCGAAAGATGTTCGATGGGGTTGAGGTCAGGGCTCTGTGCAGGCCAGTCAAATTCTTCCACTGATCTTGACAAATGATTTCTGTTTGGACCTCGCTTTGTGCATAGGGGCATTGTGATGCTGCCACAAACAGCCCCAGAACATTATTCCTCCACCAAACTTTACAGTTGGCACTATGCATTGGTGCATAGTGATTCATCACTCCAGAGAACGCATTTCCAAAATCCAATGGTGGCAAGCTTTACACCACTCCAGCCAACGCTCTGTATTGTGCATGGTGAACTTAGGCTTGTGTGCGGCAGCTCGGCCATGGAAACCCGTTCCATGAAGCTCCAGACGAACAGTTATTGTGCTGATGTTGCTTCCAGAGGCAGTTTGGAACTCTGTAGTGAGTGTTGCAACCGAGGATAGATTTCAGCACTCGCGGTCATGTTCTGTGAGCTTGTGGCCTACCACTTCGCAGCTGAGCCGTTGCGCCTTGACGTTTCCACTTCACAATAACAGCACTTACTGTTGACAGGGGCAGCTCTAGCAGGGCAGACTTGTTGGAAAGGTGGCATCCTATGGCAGTGCCACATTGAAAACCACTGTTGTCCCTTTCCAGAGAGTTGCCCAAACTGCCTCCCTGGAACCCGTTCTTCAGTCTGAACAACCCCTACAAGGTCAACCAGCGGATGAAAGGCCTGCGAGAGTTTCTAGAGATGTGAGTGTCCTGACTACCAGGTTTTGCATGTTCAAAGGGCTTGAAGGGATGATCTAGACAGCCCATCTATGGGTCTGATGCAACCAAGTGGTCGTCCGGTCAATAGTGCTGAACAATTGGTGCTTTTGGAAGTCGGTTCAGTTTTGGCTAGCTTTGAAAAAATCATGGATTTTGATTTAAGGTTCAATTTTTTAAACAATGCATTATGAAATTACATTACAATGATTTGAGCTTTTTAATGGAAATTCCAAAGCCAAAAATGGTTAACATTAACTTGCTAAAAAATTAAATAATATGACTTAGTTTATTTGATTACCTTTGTGACTTTAAGGAATGAAAAGTAATATCTCATCTCTGCACAGGCAGTAGCAGCCAGCCAGCCAAATATATATATATATATATATATATTACACAGGGCATTCTGAAAGCATTCAGAGCCTTGACTTTATCCACATTTTATGTTAGTCTTACTCTAAAATGGATTAAAAATAAATTGAAGTCACAGTTGCATATGTATTCAAACCCTTTACTCAGTACTTTGAAGCATCTTTGGCAGCGCCTAAAGCCTAGAGTCTTCTTGGGTATGACGCTACAAGCTTGGCACACCTGTATTTGAGGAGTTTCTCCCATTCTTCTCTGCAGATCCCCTCAAGCTCTGTCAGGTTGGATGGGGAGTGTCGCTGCACCGCTATTTTAAAGTCTCCCCAGAGATGTTAGATCGGGTTCAAGTGGATTATGGTCATTGTAGTTAATTACCACGTTTCTATGCTGAACTAGGTTGAATATTTGCTTACTGAAAACTGCAACTCCCTTCAGGTGTGCATCCCACATAGCCCCTGACTTGATTTCTCGCTCTCGAGAAACAGCATTGGCTTCACAAACAGACTAAATGGAATTCAATTGAATCGACGTCGGTCAATTAGTTTAATAACCCACTAGTTGTAGTGGTGGAAAAAGTACCCATTGTCATACTTAAGTAAAAGTAAAGATGCGTTAATAGAAAATAACTCGTGAAAGTCACCCAGTAAAATACTGCTTGAGTAAGTCTAAAAGTATTTGGTTTAAAATATACTTAAGTATCAAAAGTAAATGTACTTTATCAAGTGTAAATAATTTCAAATTCCTTTATATTAAGCAAACCAGACGGCACCATTTTGTTTTTAAAATGTACGGAAAGCCAGGGGCATGCGCCAACACAACATAATATACAAACAAAACATGTCAGATCAGAGCCAGTAGATGACCAGGAATGTTCTCTTATGTGTGAATTGAAACATTTCTGTCCTGCTAAGCATTCAAACTGTAATGTACTTTTAGGTGTCAGGGGAAAATGTATAGAGTAAAAATAAAGTACTGATTCCCAAAAAAATGAAAGTAAAAATACTTTCAAGTAGTGCTTTACACTACTGGTTAGTTGCTCAGCACTACTGGTCAGAGTCCATAGCAATCTGTGGTGTAGATCCCCTATTATTATCCCAAATGAATAGCAATATAATTAAATTGCATGAATTCAGATTTTTCTCCAGTATGACATTTGTATTGTAAAGCCTCTGCTTGCCCTGTATAAGACTTATATCCAAGGATTTATGGCACCAAACGCCATCCAGTGGCTTTTACCAGCAACTTCATTTATTTCCTCCACTCCACTTGAAACAGAAGCCATTTATGTACTGATGATTACAATGTTGATCTCATTCTCGCCTCGTTTATCCTGTCATAGAGCTTTGGCATAGGGTACCAGAGCTTAGAATAACAATTCACTTAATCTCCTAACACACTTTGTAACCTGGAGCACTGATTACTCAAACAAACTGAAAATGAGGCTTGTATGGTGTTCTTGATAGTTGTATGCATCTACTTCTAGTTTTGTTGACTGTTCTTAATTATCCAACAAATTAATCTTCTCGTCCCCAGTGTTCTCCAGGACCCCCTGCTGCTGTCTGACAGTAGAGTGCACCTGTTCCTCCAATCCCAGCTGAGCATGACCAAGATGGAGGCATGTGTCTTGGGCCATACACGATACACAGTGGCCCAGGCCATCCAGATGTGTAGCGACTGCCACCGCACACGCTTCCCCATAGAGAAGGGGAGCAAGGTGTACTCAGACTGCGAAAGGTAAGAGTACGGTATGCACACCTGACAGGTGTGGCATATCAAGAAGCTACACAGATTTTTGGCCTAAATTTTACAAATTTGATTCTTTTTTTAAAGACATCCATTGATTGACTCACAACGGAGATTGTCTATGGAAAAAATGCATGATTTCACATCAGCTGTTGTCGGAGAAACGACGCAAGCCAACATGACCTCTGCCATTTTATTCTGTACTTTCAGCCTCTCCAGCACCATGTCAAGTCTGGGCCACAGCCATGACTCGGGGGTCCCCCAGAGCCCTAGCCCTCTACCCTTTGACTGCAGCACCTGTGAAAATTCTGACAGCAACATTCGCATCCGGGATAAGGGATTCTTCAGCAGTCTGTCAGAGTCGTCGTGTGACCAGGAACACATGGAGCCCTGACACACCACTGCCACACACATGCACAAATGTTCTGTTTCCTGGACAAAGATTAAGCCTAGTCCTGCATGCTAAATGGAGATTCTCCTTTAAGTGCTTTTTAGTCCAGGGCTAGGCTTAATCTTTGTCTGGGAAACCGTTCAAAAGACTTTGCCACAGCCACCTGGTGCGCTTCTCAAACCTCTGATTAACTGGCGGCGTAGGAAGGTATTTTTATGTGGTTCTGTTGGAATTCTGAGTCCCCATCTGTCTTTTTAAAATTACTGAGCTATGTTTTCTTAAAGGATATTTGGTATTGACACACCCTCTTGTGGCCCGACTAGTGTTGCTAGTGAATGAGTGTTGTCCAAAACAGAACGTTGTCTTAATGCAATATCTCATTCTTAAACTCTTTAACTTGTGCCTTACACATAAAAAGGAACAAAATGTATCAGTTTACCTGCAATCATACTGGGAAAGATTCTTAAATTCAACTTTTGTTATTTGCACTATTAGAGCACAGCTTAAGGTTAGCAAGAGAGGCCGAGTGTTGGAATACTTAAGATTTGTAAAATCTCTTTTTTTTGTAGAAGTAAGTTGATGGTTTGTTGACTTGGCGGTTGGTGCCCTTTGAAATCCTGGAATGTCCAAGTAACTTTTGTTGAAATGTGCTTTGCTTTCTTGTCCTTTTAATTAAGGTTATCCCTGGGCTTTCCTTCAGCATTAACTTCAGTAGGCTTAGAGGCGGGTGGGAAGTGATGTAGGACAGGCTTATTGTAATAGCTGCAATGGTATCAAACATATGGAAACCACGTTTGACTTTATTCCATTCCAGCCATGACAATGAGCCTGTCCTCTTATAGCTCCTCCCACCAGCCTCTGGCCTAGATGTCTTCTGTTATGAGTGACGATCTATACTGAACAAAAATATAAACACAACATGTAAAGTGTTGGTCCTATGAGCTGAAATAAATGATCACAGAAATGTTCAATATGCACAAAGCTTATTTCTAAATTTGTGCACATTTGTTTACATCCCTGTTAGTGAGCATTTCTCCTTTGCAAAGATAATCCATCCACCTGACAGGTGTGGCATATCAAGAAGCTAATCAAGCCATGATCTTTACACAGGTGCACCTTGTGCTGTGGACAAAAGGCCACTCTAAAATGTGCAGTTTTGTCGCACAACACAATGCCACAGATGTCTCAAGTTGAGGGAGCATGCAATTGATGTGCTACTGCAGGAATGTCCAGAGCCGCCAACGTCGTTTTAGATAATTTGGCAGTACATCCTCACAACCGGCGACTGTGTAACCAGGCCAGCCTGGGACCACATCCAGCTGATGAAACTGGATTGGCACAACCAAAGGATTTCCGCACCAACTGTCAAAACGTCCCCTGGACGCTCATCTGCATGCTCGTTGTCCTCACCAGGGTCTTGACCTGACTGCAGTTCGGCGTCGTAACTGATGTCAGTGGGCAAATGCTCACCTTTGATGGCCACTGGCACGCTGGAAGAGTGTGCTCTTCACGGCTGAATCCTGGTTTCAACGGTACAGTGTAGTTTGCTTTTGGATGCCTCACCAGACGTACTGTGCTATTAGCCCAGTAGAGGGTGTTGTAACATTTAAAATGAGCTCCCTTGGAGACTAAACCAGTTCAATATATTCATCCCCTTCATTTTATGTCCACAGTTTAAGATGCACAATGTTTGTCTGATTTGGAAATTCAAAATGATCTGCGTCTTCAAAGAAATCCTGAAACTTAGACGGTACAGTATGAAGATGGGCAGAAACAGCTTCTCCAATGGAAATCCCTGATCACGCTTGGAGGCGACATTGGCTAGCTGAACTGATGCACATAGACCCGATTGTGTTTAACTGCCGTCTCATGCCAAACTGCGCATATGCATGCCGTCAAATCGAAGGCACGTCTACGATTAGTTTTTGACAAATGAATACGTGTCGGTTTGCAAATTTCACTAGGTTGGAGTGATAACATGTTCAACTACTTAAGACATTGGCTTGACTCTAGGTTGTGAGAATAAACTAAGGAATCATTTTTCACTTCTCTTATTGACTTCTCAAACCCTGGTCTGCTTTGCAAGCGTTTCCTGATGTCTCACAATGTTGCGCATCTGGGTTTATAAACTCTGTGCTATATTGCCAAGCTTTTCTGGGTCAGTACCATGGTGTTGTGGGTTTGAAACCCCGGTTCTTCTGTGGTAGGGATGGCTGGACAGTATTCTATAGTCCATACCCTTGTCAAGGTGAGTCAACCTTTCACTGAGTCACTGCTCTGCAGTAGTACAGAGACACTCTTAACACATGCACCGTGCACACTCCTACAGAAAGCGTAATATTCAAACTGTACAGTCAGTGTTTTGTTTGACCTTATTAATGGGTAAAACCTGAGCACTGCACATGCCGCACACAACCCGTTCCATTCCTCCAGGGCCTTTAGTCAATTTCCTTATATAATGAAATGCTGCTTCACGGTCCTCAAAGGAAGGGTGGGTGTGTGTGTGTACAGTTAAGATATTTGCGTGTTCATGGTAAGTCTATTGCAGCGCAGTCATTTATAACTCAATTTCCAGTGTGCATCTATGCGCTCCTTACCTACAAAACAAAACTTCAACCCGATTGTTCTACAAAGCAATTAGGGTGTCTAGTGAATTGTGAACGCGCTGCACTGCGTCGCCCGACGCTCCAGGCTTGTGTGATATTTTTAATTGTTAATTTTCTGTCACATTAGTCAACATTCCAGACTGGGCAGGTGACTGGCTTTCTAGGCGACAGATGAAATTTCACAGTTGATATTTCACATTTTCACACTTGATATTTCCCGTTCGGATGGGGAGTCTTGTACCCTGTGTCTGTTACATCTGTATGTGTGTAATGGAGGGAGACAAAAAGAAAATTGACAAACTTATTTTATGGCTGTTTTACATTTTGAGACATTCTAGTCTCTTGACAACCCTACAGAGTTGGAATGTCGAACTATGAATATCAAATATCCCTCTTAATTTGTATTCTTCTGTTTTTGCTCCATGTATCACTAACCCTACGCGCACACACACACACTTTTCCATTTCCATCCCACTTCACACCCATCCACACGCACACACAACCCTTCCTCCACACCTGAGCCCTACACACCCTTTCACCCCCCAGATGAGCACCCTGTGTTTGATAATCTGGTTATGTACCTAATCATGG
Source organism: Brachymystax lenok tsinlingensis (assembly GCA_030435695.1). Taxonomy (NCBI): domain Eukaryota; kingdom Metazoa; phylum Chordata; class Actinopteri; order Salmoniformes; family Salmonidae; genus Brachymystax; species Brachymystax lenok. The sequence goes on from CM059806.1 coordinate 25,693,853, forward strand.
TCTATTCCGAGTGACAGAGGGCTGGGCCAATGGAACCTGACGTGGCTGATGGCCCGCCCCTCATGAGCTGGGACAAAATTGAAAAATTTTGTTGCTAGTGGATCGTTGGGTTGATTAGGGTAACGTTCGATAACGGCCCGTGTCCATTCATCAGTGTCCGGCGGCGGCCAGTAAAAGGTTTCTCCGGTCTCACAGTAGTCACTTCCCTATGTGGCCCTCGCCAATCTCTGTCTGCCAGGGTCAGTGTCATATAGCCAGGACCTAACCCTGCCCTGATAACACACACACACAAAGAACCTGCTGACATACAACCTCTGATACGCACAGTGACACTCACAAAGCGTGCTCTGTTTTAAGCACAGAGAGAGATGACCCTGCCCTCAAGTGCATTGGTCACCAATCACAACCACTTTGTCAAGGTACAGGTTACCGTGACAACTCTAATCTCTTAGCAACAGAGTGGGTAATTCGTCTCCATTGGGGCGGTCAGACGGGCAGCAGCGGCTGGGGAGGGGGAGGTGGGGCACAGGTGGGAGGGGTGGAGTGGGGGCAGAGGGGAGGTGTGGCAGAAGGGGTGAGAGGTGGGGCAGAGGGGGTGGGAGGGAGGTGAGAGGGGGAGGTTGGGCAGAGGGTGGGAGGGAGGCGAGAGGGGGAGGTGGGACAGAGGGTGGAGGAGGCAAGAGGTGGGGCAGAGGGGTGGGAGGGAGGCGAGAGGGGGAGGTGGGGCAGAGGGGAGGAGGCAAGAGGTGGGGCAGAGGGGTGGGAGGGAGGCAAGAGGGGGAGGTGGGGCAGAGGGGTGGGAGGGAGGCAAGAGGGGGAGGTGGCAAGAGGTGGGGCAGAGGGGGTGGGAGGGAGGCAAGAGGGGGAGGTGGGGCAGAGGGGGGAGGGAGGGAGGCAAGAGCGAGAGGAGGAGGTGAGAGGAGGGTGTTAGGAGCAGCAGAGACAAATGGCCCCAAAATGCAGTATTAATCTGTTGCTGATCTGCTGCCCTTTAAAGCCAATAGCACTTAGAGACAGAGACAGGGTGAGGGGGAAGGGGAGGGAAGGGGGGAGCGTGTCTAGGAGAGAAAGGGGGTAAAGGAGAGAGGGAGGGGAGTAGTAGAAACTGGTGGAGAGAGAGGGAAGGAGAAAGTGTTACAGAGAAGGGGTATTGGTAAGAGAGAGAAGAGACAGAATGCTGAGTTTAACACACAGAGCGGGACGGGTGCATTCAAACATTAGTTTACTGTTGTCAATGAATGTACAGGTTTGTTGTACTTACTGTCCAAATAGATGTTACTAACCAGGCTTCACTGACAGAGGACTTTTATCCAACTTGATACTGTCTTAAAACACAAGAACACTTTCTTACAGCAGTTGTTGCTGTTGCTTTTGATGCTGTAATGCATGGAGACACACTAACATGCTGTGTCAGACATGCCCCACACTCTCTCTCTCTTTCACATACACCCTCCCAGCAAGCAAAGCGGCCCCCTGTTTGATTTGTCATCTGACTAGTGATCAATAACTGTGATGGAAACAGAATCAGCCCAGATGGATTAAACGTCCCACTGGCTCTGACGTTATTTTCCCATTAAAACCAGCTAATTCCCCACACACACACACACACACACACAGACTCTGAAAACTAGTTTACCCCACAACAGACACTATGATAACCCCCTATAGGCTTTAGCTCTGGGAGAACCAAGTCTTAGGTAAAGATACTCATTAGTGCAGTTCACCACCTCTGCTACATACACCACACTTTCCAAAAATGACACTCTATCTATTACAGCTTTTGCAAACGTCCAAATATCCCCGTTCACAGCAGTGTTAAACATGTTCTGGTGAAAAGTAGTGCGTTATATAGGGAAAGTGGTAGTGCACTATATAGGGAAAGTGGTAGTGCACTATATAGGGAAAGTGGTAGTGCACTATATAGGGAAAGTGGTAGTGCACTATATAGGGAAAGTGGTAGTGCACTATATAGGGAAAGTGGTAGTGCACTATACAGGGAAAGTGGTAGTGCACTATATAGGGAAAGTGGTAGTGCACTATATAGGGAATATGGAGCCATTTGGGGGACACAGTCCCAGTTTTTGCAATAGTACACAGGCCACAACAGTGAGCTCTGCTAGGCAAAGACAACAGATTGAGTTCATCTGATCAGAATGCTAACTCTGCATAGCACACAGTTTAACAACCCATACAAATGTGTGAATTTCAGTTTGTGTTTGTGTGCAAGCGTTTGTAAATGTATGCCTACATTTGATATAGGCGATGTGCAGATTTGTGCCTGAGAGCACGAGAGAGAGAGGAAGCATGAGACCATCTCCTGTTTGGTACATGCTGTACCTCTCTCTCCCTCTTTTTCTCTCCATCGCTTTCCTTCCATCTGCTCTCTCTATCTCATCCTGTGGAGTTTCAGAGAAGCATTCTGCACACCTGTACAACACACACACACACACATTGATCAAGTCATGCTGTATCAAGTCATGCTGGATCAAGTCATGCTGGATCAAGTCATGGATGATGCAATGCACAAAAAGGAAAGAGCAGATGTTCCTAATGCTTGGTCCACTCAGTGTATAGCAAGCTGTCAATGTCACAATGACCTGGGCTTTCATCTGAATTCTAAAGGAGCTCCCTCGTTCTGTGTTTGAGGTAGGCTGTGTTCCAAATGGCACTTTATTTTCACCGTATTCCCTGTATTTCCTATATAGTCAAAAGTAGGACACTAGATAGGGAACCATTTGGAAGTTAAGGAGTAAGCTTTCTACTGCTTCCTCCGCTGTCATCATGTTTTATCTCAGGGATATCCCTAACTTTAACCATCCCCACCACCATTATACCCATTCCTCACTATACCCCACACACACAACAGGGGAGACTATGAGAGACATCTCTAACGGATTCTGAAGATTCCAATTTCCCCACTGTCACCAAAGACAGAAAACTCTCTGAGCTCAATTACCCCTGTCTAACACACACACATGCCACACACACATAAAGAAGCGCATACACAGAGATGCCACACACACACACACACACACACACACACACACACACACACACACACACACACACACACACACACACACACACACACACACACACACACACACACAGAGGGATTGAGATAGGGAGGATAAGAGATCAGGATAAGTAAAAAATTGGTTGACAGGTCAGCGAGGAGCCAAAAGAGAAGAGAATTGTGAGAGGGGGGCAGGGAGAGAGAACAGAGGGATACAAGTATAGAATTGTAGCAGAAAAGATAGGGAAGCAGGGGACTCCAAGGAAGACGAGAGCAAGAGGGCCAGAGAGAGAGAGGGCCAGAGAGAGAGGGCCAGAGAGAGAGGGCGCCAGAGAGATAGGGGGCCACAGAGAGAGGGGCCAGAGTGTGAGAGGGAATCCGTAGACTTACCACTTCTGGGAAAATTGGAAAACACTAAACAAACAACAACATGAAGAATTATCTATCCAAAATGGAGATGAGTAAACCACTTCTCAAATCTTTTTGTCTCTATAACAAAGAACAAACAGCAAAAACATATACAGGATCAAATACAAATCTTAGAATCAACTATTAAAGACTACCAGAACCCACTGGATTCTCCAATTACATTGAATGAACTACAGGACAAAATAAAAACCCTCCAACCCAAAAAGGCCTGTGGTGTTGATGGTTTAGTCAATGAAATTATAAAATATACAGACAACAAATTCTAATTGACTAAACTTAAAGTCTTTAACATCCTCCTTAGCTCTGGCATCTTCCTCAATATCTGGAACCAAGGACTGATCACCCCAATCCATAAAAGTGGAGACAAATTTGACCCCAATAACTACCATGGGATATGCGTCAACAGCAACCTTGGGAAAATCCTCTGCATTATTATTAACAGCAGACTCTTACATTTCCTCAGTGAAAACAATGTACTGAGCAAATGTCAAATTGGGTTTTAACCAAATTATCCTAAGACAGACCACGTATTCACACTGCACACCCTAATTGACAAACAAACAAACCAGAACAAAGGCAAAGTCTTCTCAAGCTTTGCTGATTTCAAAAAAGCCTTTGACTCTATTTGGTATAAGGGTCTGCTATACAAATTGATGGAAAGTGGTGTTGGGGGAAAATCCATGTACACAAAATTGGCAAAAAACACACACATTTCTTCCCACAGGGTTGTGGGGGTGAGATAGGGATGCCCCACCCTCTTCAACATATATATCAACGAATTGGTGAGGACACTAGAACTGTCTGCAGCACCCGGCCTCACCCTACTAGAATTTGAAGTCAAATGTCTGCTGTTTGCTGATAATCTGGTGCTTCTGTCCCCAACCAAGGAGGGCCTACAGCAGCACCTAGATCTTCTTCACAGATTCTGCCAGACTTTGGCCCTGACAGTAAATCCCAAAATAATGGTGTTCCAAAAAAGGTCCAGTCACCATTATCACAAATACAAATTCTATCTAGACACCGTTGCCCTAGAGCACACAAAAAACTATACATACCTCGGCCTAAACATCAGCACCACAGGTAACTTCCACAAAGCTGTGAACGATCTGAGAGACAAGGCAAGAAGGGCCTTCTATTCCATCAAAAGGAACATAACATTTGAGATACCAATTAGGATCTGGCTAAAAATACTTGAATCGGTCATAGAACCCATTGCCCTTTATGGTTGTGAGGTCTGAACCAAGAGTTCACAAAATGGGACAAACACCAAATTGTGACTCTGCATGCAGAATTCTGCAAAAATATCCTCTGTGTACAACGTAAAACACCAAATAATGCATGCAGAGCAGAATTAGGCCGATACCCGCTAATGATCAAAATCCAGAAAAGAGCCGTTATATTCTACAACCACCAAAAAGGAAGCGATTCCCAAACCTTCCATAACAAAGCCATCACCTACAGAGAGATGAACCCGGAGAAAAGTCCCCTAAGCAAGCTGGTCCTGGGACTCTGTTCACAAACACAAACAGAGCCCCAGGACAGCAACACAATTAGACCCAACCAAATCATGAGAAAACAAAAAGATAAATACTTGACACATTGGAAAGAATTAACAAAAATCAGAGCATTTTGCTATTTGGCCCTAAACAGAGAGTACACAGTGGCAGAATACCTGACCTCTGTGACTGACCCAAACTTAAGGAAAGCTTTGACTACGTACAGACTCAGTGAGCATTGCCTTGCTATTGAGAAAGGCCGCCGTAGGCAGACCTGGCTCTCAAGAGAAGACAGGCTGTGTGCACACTGCCCACCAAATGAGGTGGAAACTGAGCTGCACTTCCTAACCTCCTGCCAAATGTATGACTATATTTGAGACACATGTTTCCCTCAGATTACACAGATCCACAAAGAATTTGAAAACAAACCCAATTTTGTAAAACTCCCATATCTACTGGGTGAAATACCACAGTGTGCCATCACAGCAGCAAGATTTGTGACCTGTTGCCACAAGAAAAGGGCAACCAGTGAAGAACATAAACCATTGTAAATACAACCCATATTTATGTTTATTTATTTTCCCTTTTGTACTTTAACCATTTGCACATCGTTACAACACTGTATATATACACAATTGACATTTGAAAAGTATTTTTCTTTTGGAACTTCTGTGAGTGTAATGTTTACTGTTCATTTTTATTGTTTATTTCACTTTTGTATATTATCTACTTCACTTGCTTTGGCAATGTTAACATATGTTTCCCATGCCAATAAAGCCCCTTGAATTGAATTGAGAGGGCCAGAGAGAGAGAGAGAGAGAGAGAGAGAGAGAGAGAGAGAGAGAGAGAGAGAGAGAGAGAGAGAGAGAGAGAGCCAGAGAGAGGGCCAGAGCGAGAGATGCAGAGAGGAATTCCATGCTCCAAGAATCCCCTCCCCTAGAACCTTATTACATTTTACAATTAGTGCATTGGATATAAATAGCCGTTTCCATTCGTTAAAGTATCAATCACCGGATGGGCTCTTGCTGCAGGGAAACAAAACAATTTAAATTATAGCGCCGCTCTCTTTGTCCGACCAGCCTTTTAACGGAATAATTACTGGCCTATTCATTCGGGCAAGGCCGTGGCGATATATCAACCTCATGCTGCAGCCGTACCAGTCCGCTCTTCATGATAAACGTTCTTAACCGGGGGAAAGAGAGTGGGATTGGAGTGAAGGGGGTTACCATGACAGCCCAGTGATAATGGTAAACGGACAGTCTGCCACAGCCATCCCTGATGGCCATCTGAAAAGCTTTTCACACCCAATGTATGGTAGTCTTTTCTCTGCAGCGTGGCGCTCAGTGCTGATCCACCGCCAGGGTTTCTCATACACCTCCTTGTGGTGGAGAGTGACACACACCCCATGGCGAGAGGAAGGGAGTGAGGATCGAGGGGTGAGCGCTATCTATTATTCAACCCCCTTGCCTCACCCCTGTACGCCCCATGCACGGCGCCATTAAAAATAGGAAATCCATAGTGGAGACAAATGGCTTCTAAATGAAGCGCTAAAGGATGAGAGCAGAGATAGAGACCCCTGTCACAAGCTAGGCTATCTGCCATAACACATTTTTCAATTCATCGTGCCAGCTTTTGTGTGTGTGTGTGTGTGTGTGTGTGTGTGTGTGTGTGTGTGTGTGTGTGTGTGTGTGTGTGTGTGTGTGTGTGTGTGTGTGTGTGTGTGTGTGTGTGTGTGTGTGTGTGTGTGTGTGTGTGTGTGTGTGTGTGTGTGTGTGTGTGTGTGTGTGCGCGCGCACTATAGGACTGAAACATTGTAGCACATGTTCCAATAAAATTCAAGGCTAGGTGCTGTGAGATGGGAGTGGACGGCAATTAGGCGTGTGTTAATTGAACATGAATAAAACACACTACCACCAACTGTTATGGGGAGATTAAACCCACTGTTGACAATGATCTTCATCTACAAAACAAAATAACAATGTGTGTGAATGTGTGATAGGTGAGCTAACATTGAAACCAAACAATGTACAATTCTAAGCACCCACCGTCATTCAATTCAGATATGAATAAAAACACGGCTCACTTATCACAGACCATCATCATCAGCAGCAGCAGCAGCAAATGGCACCCTATTCCCTATATTAAAAAAGTTAAGTAGTGCACTACAGAGGGAATAGGGTGACATTTGGGACCGTGATATTGCCCTGACCTTAAGTGGACTTGACTGAGCCACTCTAACACAAACTGAGGGGAGAGACACAGAAACAGACAAAAGGTTGTATCCATTGCGCTCTCTCTCTCTCTCTCTCTCTCTCTCTCTCTCTCTCTCTCTCTCTCTCTCTCTCTCTCTCTGTCTCTCTCACTGTGTACAGCAAGACAGCCAGCCACACTGTCCTTTGTCCCTGCATGGTTCTTGTTGTGTGTGTGTGTGTCTGTGCATTTTTGGGAGTGTGTGATTGGATCTTGTTTCATTCCACTAATGTCCCAATTACAGAGCGAGGCGGAGTGCTTGCTGTGGCTGGCTGGGAGTGAGACAAAGCTGTAGAACATTATTACGACAACGTCTCCTCGTCACGGAAACAGGAATCTGCTCTCAGTCTGAAACACAGAGGAGAGAGAGAGAGCAACGACCCTGTAACCCCCTATCAGCTCTCACAAAAAACTCTAATCACCTATAGAAGACCTCTCTCTTCCCTCCTCCCTACCTCCTTCCCCTTATCTCCTTCCCCTTATCTCCTTCCATCTCCCTCTCTGTAAGTGAGCTGTCTTGTAGTGAAGACCTCTCCTCAGTTGAAACCTGTGCCCTGCCCTCCCCCCTTTCTCTCCCCCTTCTCCTTCTCTCTACCTCCCCTTCCCCCCCCCCACCTCCTGCTGTAGCTAACAATGAGCTGTCTGTCTGGTGTGTTCAGGATGAGACCTGAGCTCTCCTCCAAATGGCTTCCTAATGCCACCTTCCCCAATCAATGGGCCGCCATTAATATTTTACACACCTCAGGACAGCCAGCCAGGCAGGCAGAGGGTAGGGAGGGGGGGGAGAGGGAGAGGGATTGTGTGGGGTGTTCTGGACGCCTGGGGGAGAGATGGAGGGATGGATGGAGAGGGGGATGGAGTGGTGTAGTGATTTAGGCTGTCAGAGCGCCAGCCTGTGGAGAGATGGTTGCTCTCTTCCTGGGCCAGACAGGCCCAATAACTCATTAGAGAGAGAGGGATGAACAGGGAAGGAAGAAAGGATGGAGAGGGTGAGAAAAGGAGGAGAGGATGAGAGCAGATGAGGGAGAAGGGGGGGGAGGGATTGCAAGTAGGAGAGAAAGAGAGGGTTTTCCTCTATCTCTCCCTTTCTCCTCTGTCTTCCCTGTCTCTTTGTCCTTCCTTATGTAATGTTCCCATCTTTTCTCTCCCTCCCATTCTCTTTTCAACCTCTATTACATCATAACTCTCTCCTGTTCTCCCTCCTATATCCCTCTGTCCCTCTTTATCCCTCCTTTACTCTCTCTATCTCGCTTCCTCTCCCACCCTCCATCTCGCCACCTTTCCTCTCCCCTTCCCTTCTGCTCTCCATCCCTCCCTCCATCTCTCCACCTCTCCTCTCTCTCACCCCCTTCCACTCTCCACCGCTCCCTCTATCTGTCTCTCCTGCTGCAGTGCCTAGGCCTGCCAGGCAGAGTAAATCAAATGTTGGGGCTTGGCTGCAATGGGCCTGAAAATAAAAAGGCATAAAGGTGTCGGGATGAGCTACGGGCTTGGGGGAGAATTCCTTTATGATAGGTCTAAATCCTCGTCCCACTCCACGTCCGCCCCTCTGCCCCTCTGGCCCTGACTCTACACCCGTCACAGCTCTCATGGTGCCTGTCAGTCAGAGCCACGCCCACACCACCTCCAACAGGTTAATCATCTATCGAACGCTGTAGTTTAACTCTTGACGATCACATTAAAGAGGGTTAACCCTTTGGGTGTTTCTCAAAATGCATACTCCCGTGCTCCGAGCATGCAAATTGGAGCATGGGAGGGTCGGGGTATGATTCCAAATCAAAGTATGCCAAACGGAACACGGAAGGCACTTCTCGAATGCATTTGTACATATTTTGAAGCAAGCATCGATGCAAGCTTCAACGGAAAGTATGCAAAGAAAAATTACGTAACCACGTAAAAAATTATGCAACATTTCTTTGAAATCAATGATGGACATTATTTGAGCTGATGCCAGAGAAAATACAGTCCAACTCCGGAATGAAATGTTGCCTTTTCACATCAAATATGTTGCCTGATTCCAATATTTAATCTTGATACGTTAATAAATACATGCTGTGTTAATTGTGGCATGTTTTCCTGCCTACGTACCGTAGATCGCAAGCCCATAGTAAGTCAATAGGGCTAACTGGCTAGCTACTAGTACTGTTAGCTAGCCAGATAGCTACGAAGAATTGACATCTACCTTGCATAATTTGTTTTAGGTCATTTTTGCCTGTTAAACTGTCTGGTTAGCTATATTATTACGATTCACATTTAGCTATCTGATATTTATGAAGTAAAACGGTTGCTTTGTGTATATCTTGTTTCGTCTCTATTGCCATTGTTGTCCTGGCTGGAAGACTGTTCAGTGAATAGGTAAGTCCATAAAGAACTGTATTGTGATCAAATGTTTCATTGATGAGAAGATTTGCAGAATGACGGCCAAAATCCATCTCGTTCCATCTTCTTCCACTGCCCGCCAGTAGACATCCTCTCACTACCATATTTTGTAGTGAGTGGAAACGCCAACCGGATGTTTCACATTTACACATCCAGTGAAATATCTGTCTCATTGTTCTATCTGTGTCCATAGTTTGTCAATAGGGCTAACTGGCTAGCTAGCTAGCCATGAAGAATTGGTAGCTACCCACAAAAAATGTACATCTACATTGCATAACTTTAGTTTTAGGTCATTTTTGCCTGTTTAACTTGCTGGCTAGCTAGATTATTACGATACACACATCTAGCTGATAGTTATGAAGCAAAATGTTTGCTTTGTGTACAGTGGGGCAAAAAAGTATTTAGTCAGCCACCAATTGTGCAAGTTCTCTCACTTAAAAAGATGAGAGAGGCCTGTAATTTTCATCATAGGTACACTTCAACTATGACAGACAAAATGAGGAAAAGAAATCCAGAAAATCACATTGTAGGATTTTTAATGAATTTATTTGCAAATTATGGTGGAAAATAAGTATTTGGTCACATACAAACAAGCAAGATTTCTGGCTCTCACAGACCTGTAACTTCTTCTTTAAGAGGCTCCTCTGTCCTCCACTCATTACCTGTATTAATGGCACCTATTTGAACTTGTTATCAGTATAAAGACACCTGTCCACAACCTCAAACAGTCACACTCCAAACTCCACTATGGCCAAGACCAAAGAGCTGTCAAAGGACACCAGAAACAAAATTGTAGACCTGCACCAGGTTGGGAAGACTGCATCTGCAATAGGTAAGCAGCTTGGTTTGAAGAAATCAACTGTGGGAGCAATTATTAAGAAATGGAAGACATACAAGACCACTGATAATCTTCCTCAATCTGGGGCTCCACGCAAGATCTCACCCGTGGGGTCAAAATGATCACAAGAACGGTGAGCAAAAATCCCAGAACCACACGGGGACCTAGTGAATGACCTGCAGAGAGCTGGGACCAAAGTAACAAAGCCTACCATCAGTAACACACTACGCCGCCAGGGACTCAAATCCTGCAGTGCCAGGCGTGTCCCCCTGCTTAAGCCAGTACATGTTCAGGCCCGTCTAAAGTTTGCTAGAGAGCATTTGGATGATCCAGATGAGGATTGGGAGAATGTCAGATGAAACCAAAGTATAACTTTTTGGTAAAAACTCAACTAAATCGTGTTTGGAGGACAAAGAATGCTGAGTTGCATCCAAAGAACACCATACCTACTGTGAAGCATGGGGGTGGAAACATCATGCTTTGGGGCTGTTTTTCTGCAAAGGGACCAGGACTGACTGATCCGTGTAAAGGAAAGAATGAATGGGGCCATGTATTGTGAGATTTTGAGTGAAAACCTCCTTCCATCAGCAAGGGCATTGAAGATGAAACGTGGCTGGGTCTTTCAGCATGACAATGATCCCAAACACACCGCCGAACAGCGAAGGAGTGGCCGTAGAAGCATTTCAAGGTCCTGGAGTGGCCTAGCCAGTCTCCAGATCTCAACCCCATAGAAAATCTTTGGAGGGAGTTGAAAGTCCGTGTTGCCCAGCGACAGCCCCAAAACATCACTGCTCTAGAGGAGATCTGCATGGAGGAATGGGCCAAAATACCAGCAACAGTGTGTGAAAACCTTGTGAAGACTTACAGGAAACGTTTGACCTCTGTCATTGCCAACAAAGGGTATATAACAAAGTATTGAGATAAACTTTTGTTATTGACCAAATACTTATTTTCCACCATAATTTGCAAATAAATAAATTAAAAATCCTACAATGTGATTTTCTGGATTTCTTTTTCTCATTTCATCTGTCATAGTTGAAGTGTACCTATGATGAAAATTACAGGCCTCTCTCATCTTTTTAAGTTGGAGAACTTGCACAATTGGTGGCTGACTAAATACTTTTTTGCCCCACTGTATATCTTGGAAGAAGGTTCAGTGAATGGGGAGGTGAAGCGTGAGGTATTACAGTAGGGGGAATGTGAGTGCTTCTCAAATGTATTGTTTAATGCATTCTCCACACTCTCATCCTCAAAATAACATACTTAAGAGAACGTGGTCAGAGAATGCACTCGGAGCATGAGAGGGTGGAGCACGGCAGTATGCATATTGAGAAACACCCTTTGTCTTCACAACCAAAGTCCCTTTCTACACTATACTGTACAAGAACACCAGAACTGAGCATCCCTTCCTAGTCTTCCTCCAAATCTATACCCTCATAGTGAACATCACTCTATCACCTGATGTTGACCTCGCTTTCTCTCCCTCTCTCTCACTCTCTTGCTCTCTCGCTCGCTCTCTCAGGGTTCCACTGATTAGGAGTGTCTGTCTGCTAAACAGATCGGTCTAAATTCTAACCATGTCTCTTTCTATGCATCAACAGGGACCTCTCTCTCCCAGACCCTGCCTGCTGGAACCTCATTGTGAACATTAGTGGCTCTATTAGCTGGGGCTAGGCAGCATTCTCCATAAGACTACACTATCCATTTGGTTCAACGTAACTGGGACGAAAGGCCAGCAATAGAATGGAATAGCTGTACAGCAATTGTAGCCTATGGTTTATGCTGTGAGTGAGGGTTTATCCACCGTACTGTGTATTTTGTATCTAGTTATTGGCAGTATATCGATCTATCAAAGACCATCTACTGATCACCATCTATCTCAACAAACCAAGCTGATTCACCTCATCACTGAAGTTTAAACAAACCTGGCTCAGAGACTGGAGAGTAATGTAATGAACTCCTTAATACAGATGGATTAGAGCGATGTGACGTTACCTAAATTAACATGGGAATAAAAAAAGAGGCCATTTTGTTTTGGATGGCCTAACCGCAAGTGAACGTACTCTGTGAGTAAGCCGCTCAGTCACCTGCTCAAATCAACCTAGTCACTGAGGGTGCATCCTACATGGTGCACTATTCTCCATATAGTGCATTACTTTTGACCAGAGCCCTATGAGCCCTGGTCAAAAGTAGTGCACTATATAGGGAATAGGCTGCCAATTGAGATGCAACCTGAATGACATCATCTGCCACAGCGTATGTAATGGAAGAGGGCACTTTGGAATATTCTGTTTTTGTTGTTGATTACTGTTATATTGCTATGATACTACTGTGATATTACTATGATACTACAATGATACTACTGTGATACTACTGTGACACTACTGTGATATTACTGTGATATCACTGTGATACTACTGTGATACTACTGTGATATTACTGTGATATTGCTATGATACTACTGTGATACTACTGTGATATTACTATGATACTACTGTGATATTACGGTAACACTACTGTGATACTACTGTGATATTACTATGATACTACTGTGATATTACTGTGATATTACTGTGATATGACTGTGATATTGCTATGATACTACTATGATACTATTGTGATACTACTGTGATACTACTGTGACACTACTGTGACACTACTGTGAAATTACTATGATACAACTGTGATATTACTATGATATTACTGCGATATTACAATGATACTGCTGTGATACTACTGTGATACTACTGTGATACTACTGTGATATTACTATGATACTACTGTGATACTACCGTGATACTACCGTGATACTACTGTGATATTACTGTGATACTACTGTGATATTACTGTGATATTACTGTGATATTACTGATACTACTGTGATACTACTAAGATACTACTGTGATGTTACTATGATATTACGGTGATACTACTATGATACTACTGTGATATTACTGTGATATTGCTATGATACTACTGTGATATTACTGTGATATTACTATGATACTATTGTGATACTACTGTGATACTACTGTGACACTACTGTGAAATTACTATGATACAACTGTGATATTACTATGATATTACTGCGATATTACAATGATACTGCTGTGATACTACTGTGATACTGCTGTGATATTACTGTGATATTACTGAGATATTACGGTGATACTGCTGTGATACTACTGTGACACTACTGTGAAATTACTATGATACAACTGTGATATTACTATGATATTACTGCGATATTACAATGATATTACTATGATACAACTGTGATATTACTATGATATTACTGCGATATTACAATGATACTGCTGTGATACTACTGTGATACTACTGTGATACTACTGTGATATTACTATGATACTACTGTGATACTACCGTGATACTACCGTGATACTACTGTGATATTATGTGATACTACTGTGATATTACTGTGATATTACTGTGATATTACTGATACTACTGTGATACTACTGTGATACTACTAAGATACTACTGTGATGTTACTATGATATTACGGTGATACTACTATGATACTACTGTGATATTACTGTGATATTACTGTGATATTGCTATGATACTACTATAATACTATTGTGATACTACTGTGATACTACTGTGACACTACTGTGACACTACTGTGAAATTACTATGATACAACTGTGATATTACTATGATATTACTGCGATATTACAATGATACTGCTGTGATACTACTGTGATACTACTGTGATACTACTGTGATATTACTATGATACTACTGTGATACTACCGTGATACTACCGTGATACTACTGTGATATTACTGTGATACTACTGTGATATTACTGTGATATTACTGTGATATTACTGATACTACTGTGATACTACTAAGATACTACTGTGATGTTACTATGATATTACGGTGATACTACTATGATACTACTGTGATATTACTGTGATATTGCTATGATACTACTGTGATATTACTGTGATATTACTATGATACTATTGTGATACTACTGTGATACTACTGTGACACTACTGTGAAATCACTATGATACAACTGTGATATTACTATGATATTACTGCGATATTACAATGATACTGCTGTGATACTACTGTGATACTGCTGTGATATTACTGTGATATTACTGAGATATTACGGTGATACTGCTGTGATACTACTGTGACACTACTGTGAAATTACTATGATACAACTGTGATATTACTATGATATTACTGCGATATTACAATGATACTGCTGTGATACTACTGTGATACTGCTGTGATATTACTGTGATATTACTGAGATATTACGGTGATACTGCTGTGATACTACTGTGACACTACTGTGAAATTACTATGATACAACTGTGATATTACTATGATATTACTGCGATATTACAATGATATTACTATGATACAACTGTGATATTACTATGATATTACTGCGATATTACAATGATACTGCTGTGATACTACTGTGATACTACTGTGATACTACTGTGATATTACTATGATACTACTGTGATACTACCGTGATACTACCGTGATACTACTGTGATATTACTGTGATACTACTGTGATATTACTGTGATATTACTGTGATATTACTGATACTACTGTGATACTACTGTGATACTACTAAGATACTACTGTGATGTTACTATGATATTACGGTGATACTACTGTGATATTACTGTGATATTACTGTGATATTGCTATGATACTACTGTGATATTACTGTGATATTACTATGATACTATTGTGATACTACTGTGATACTACTGTGACACTACTGTGAAATTACTATGATACAACTGTGATATTACTATGATATTACTGCGATATTACAATGATACTGCTGTGATACTACTGTGATACTGCTGTGATATTACTGAGATATTACGGTGATACTGCTGTGATACTACTGTGATACTACTGTGATATTACTATGATACTACTGTGATACTACTGTGATACTACTGTGACACTACTGTGAAATTACTATGATACAACTGTGATATTACAATGATATTGCTGTGATACTACTGTGATACTGCTGTGATATTACTGTGATATTACTGAGATATTACGGTGATACTGCTGTGATACTACTGTGATATTACTGTGATACTACTGTGATACTACTGTGATACTACTGTGATATTACGGTGATACTACTATGATACTACTGTGATACTACTGTGATACTTCTGTGATACTACTGTGATACTACTGTGATATTACTGTGATACTACTGTGATACTACCGTGATACTACCGTGATACTACTGTGATATTACTGTGATATTACGATGATACTGCTGTGATATTACTGTGATATTACTGTGATGTTACTATGATATTACGGTGATACTACTATGATACTACTGTGATATTACTGTGATACTACTGTGATACTTCTGTGATATTACTGTGATACTACTGTGATACTTCTGTGATACTACTGTGATATTACTATGATATTACTGTGATACTACTGTGATACTACCGTGATACTACCGTGATATTACTGTGATATTACGGTGATACTGCTGTGATACTACTGTGATATTACTGTGATATTACTATGATACTACTGTGATACTACTATGATACTACTATGATACTACTGTGATATTACTGTGATGTTACTATGATATTACGGTGATACTACTATGATACTACTGTGATATTACTGTGATATTACTGTGATACTACTGTGATACTACTGTGATACTACTGTGATACTTCTGTGATACTACTGTGATACTACTGTGATACTACTGTGATACTACTGCGATATATCTTGGTGTTTGTTCGGGGCCTTGAGCACACCTCAGTAATAATGCATGGATCAAACGGGAAAAATTAGCACTCACTTTCATACACACACATGCATGAAAGGTTCACACACGAATACACACATGCAAGCTCGAAAACACAAACATACACACACACACACACACACACACAAAGGGTAATGGTAATGGCCCTCACCTTCCTGAATGAGGGGTAAGTAGACACAGTCGGGGTCAGATCAGACATAATTAGGAGTTTAAACCATGTTGATAAAAACCTGGAGACAAAGGAGAAATGCTTATCAAGCTAGAAAAGGACCATCCCCAAGAGTGTGCGAAAGAGAGATGGGGGGGAGCGAGAAAGACTTGGGTTGTAAAGAATTGCAATTCTACGCTTTTGAGTTATTAATCAACGACCCCCTCCCTCCCTCACCCTCCTCCTCTTATTACCAGCTATTAGACAGCCTTTCTCCCTCCTCTCCTCTTGTACTCCCCCTCACCAGCTCCTCCATGCCTGGCAGCAGTGAACACACAATACCCAGGCAGCTCTGATGAGCTAACTCCTGGCGACCTTGGAACTCTCTGGACAATACAGGGGAAGACCGAGGGAGGAGGGTGGGAGAGAGAGACAGAGAGAGAGAGAGGGGAGGGTGGAGGTAGAGAGGGAGGGAAGGCAGGGAGGTGTAGAGGGGTAAGAGAGAGGACTGGATGAGAGGTATAGTGCAGGATAGAGGTGGGGAATGGAAAAGAGGAAGGGGCGGAGATAGAGAGAGAGTGAGAAAAAGAAGAGGAGAGAGGCGCATAGCTGGAGGGTTAGGGCCTAGGGACATTGTTTCTCTCCCTCTCTCTCTCACCCTATCCTCATCTTGAATGCAAATGTGATTTCTCTCGTTCCTTTGTTCTCCTTCTAGCTGCATTGGAGAGAACCAATTACACATGCTCCATTCACTCAGAGAGAAAGACACATTGAGGGAGAAGGGTAATTAATATGGAGAGATAGGGGAAGGGAAGGGAGAGAAGATGACCACCTGTAGACGATAGAGCAGTATGAATATCTTGTTTTGTTTTAGACAACAAGATGTGGGGTGGCAGGTAGCTTAGTGGGCCAGTGTTGGGCCAGTAACCGAAAGGGCGCAGGTTTGAATGTGCCTTTGTGCAAGGCACTTAACCCTAATTACTCCTGTAGGTTGCTCTGGATAAGAACGTCTGCTAAATGTCTAAAAATAAAAAATAAATGTAACAATGTGTGTTATGATATGACAAAAGCTGGAGATTAAACTGAAAGCACACATACACATACATACACTTCTACACTCATCATATGCTGCTGCTACTCTGTTCTTTTTTTACTCTTAATATTATCTATCCTGATGCCTAGTTACTTCACCCAGTCTCCACGTACATGTCTACCTAAAATACTCTGTACCCCTGCATAGTGATCTGGTACTCCCTGTATATAGCTACATTCTTGTGTATTTTATTCTTCCTGTGTTACTATTTTTACATTGTTGGGAAGGGCTCGTAAGAAATCACTTTACACTTTAAGTCTACACCTGTTGTATTCAGTGCATGTGACAATTACAATTTGATTTGATTTGATAGATGGATGCACACACACACAGACACACACAAGGTCAAAAGTAGTGAACTATAAAGGGAGTAGGGTGCCATTTGGGACACTATATACAGTTGAAGTCGGAAGTTCAGACACTTAGGTTGGAGTCATTAAAGCTCGTTTTTCAACCACTCCATAAATTTCTTGTTAACAAACTATGGTTTTGGCAAGTCGTTTAGGACATCTACTTTGTGCATGACACAAGTAATTTTTCCAACAATTGTTTACAGACAGATTATTTCACTTATAATTCACTGTATCACAATTCCAGTGGGTCAGAAGTTTACATACACTAAGTTGACTGTGCCTTTAAATAGCTTGGAAAATTCCAGAAAATTATGTCATGGCTTTAGAAGCTTTTGTTAGGCTAATTGACATCATTTGAGTCAATTGGAAGTGTACCTGTGGATGTGTTTCAAGGCATACTTTCAAACTCAGTGCCTCTTTGCTTGACGTCATGGGAAAATCTAAAGAAATCCACCAAGACCTCAGAAAAAAGAATGTAGACCTCCACAAGTCTGGTTCATCCTTGGGAGCAATTTCCAAACGCCTGAAGGTACCATGTTCATCTGTACAAACAATAGTACGCAAGTATAAACACCATGGGACCACGCAGCCGTTATACCGCTCAGGAAGGAGACGTGTTTTGTCTCCTAGAGATGAATGTACTTTGGTGCGAAAAGTGCAAATCAATCCCAGAACAACAGCAAAGGACCTTGTGAAGATGCTGGAGGAAACAGGTACAAAAGTATCTATATCCACAGTAAAACGAGTCCTATATCGACATAACCTGAAAGGCTGCTCAGCAAGGAAGAAGCCACTACTCCAAAACCGCCATAAAAAGCCAGACTACGGTTTGCAACTGCACATGGGGACAAAATCGTATTTTTTGGAGAAATGTCCTCTGGTCTGATGAAACAAAAATAGAACTGTTGGGCCATAATGACCATTGTTATGTTTGGAGGAAAAAGGGGGAGGCTTGCAAGCCAACGAACACCATCCTAACCGTGAAGCACGGGGGTGGCAGCATCATGTTGTGGTGGTGCTTTGCTGCAGGAGGGTCTGGTGCACTTCACAAAATAGATGGCATCATGAGGATGGAAAATTATGTGGATATATTGAAGCAACATCTCAAGACATCAGTCAGGAAGTTAAAGCTTGGTCACAAATGGGTCTTCCAAATGGACAATGACCCCAAGCATACTTCCAAATTTGTGGCAAAATGGCTTAAGGACAACAAAGTCAAGATATTGGAGTGGCCATCACAAAGCCCTGACCTCAATCCTATAGAAAATGTGTGGGCAGAACTGAAAAAGCGTGTGAGAGCAAGGAGGCCTACAAACCTGACTCAGTTACACCAGCTCTGTCAGGAGGAATGGGCCAAAATTCACCCAACTTATTGTGGGAAGCTTGTGGAAGGCTACCCAAAACATTTGACAGAAGGTAAACTATTTAAAGGCAAAGCTACCAAATACTAATTCAGTGTATGTAAACTTCTGACTCACTGGGAATGTGATGAAATAAATGAAAGCTGAATTAAATCATTCTCTCTACTATTCTGACATTTTACGTTCTTAAAATAAAGTGGTGATCTTAACTGACCTTAGACAGGGAATTTTTACCAGGATTAAATGTCAGGAATTGTCAAAAACTGAGTTTAAATGTATTTGGCTAAAGTGTATGTAAACTTCCGACTTCAACTGTTTCTCAGTCCTGATGCACCTGATTCTGTCCACTGGACTGAACACATTTTTTATCTCGAACTCCAGGACAGCATACTATAACCACAACAGGAATTGCTAATATTGTGAGTGAGATAATGAAGAACGAGACCGATATTACTCAACAGCTTCCAGGATTAAAATCTGTTTATTCAGTACCACTGACTACAATAGTTTAATCTGTCTCCTTATGCTTATATAGACTTCCTCAAGAATGTTGAGATGTATGACATCACTTCATCTCACTCTAGGTGTTGCTGTGCCAACATCCCATCGTCAGGCCCAGCCGTGTGAGCTGTGGCCCTGCTGCAAGGCACTCTGGGAGTTTTTAATTGCAGTGATTTGGGCTCTGATATGTCGTCTCCATTAGCAGACTTTAATGTCTCCTAGATAGATGGAGCGCTGACATTAACGCACACAGGCTGTATTTTACTGTTAAACGGCCATAAGACGGAACGTAGCACGGTGTGTACGTCTGTGTGTATGTATGTGTGTGTGTAAGAGAGAGAGAGGAAGAGAGAGAAAAATGGAAAGATCAATTAGAGAGGGAAGGAGGATGAAGTCCCTAGGGTTGTGGGTCTGTGTCGGGCCCTCCCTCTACTGCCCAGCTGGACAGGCTACAACCTGCAGCCTCAGCAGAAATCCAGATCAACACAACACTGTTAATTAACATTACACCCACAGAGAGAGAGAGAGAGGTTGGGAGAGAGACAGTGATATAAGGGAGTCAGGGTGGGGAGAGAGAGAGAGTCTTCCAGGCATGTGAATAAGAGGAAGAAATAGAAGCAACCCTCTTGTCCCTCTAAGTCAGGGGTGGGCATCATATGGCCATCGGTTCTGGATCTGGCCCACGAGCCCATTCAATGTGGGCCGTGGGTGGTTTGCGTAAGGGGCACTAACACTCCAGGCCACATTGAATGTCTAAACAAGAGAGAAAGTATGTAGAAATGATAATGGACCTATATACATTTTCAAAAACTGTCCTTTTTCTGGCTCGCAAATTGCTTTTTAACAAAACATTGTTGAATTTTGAAGTCCCAATGTGGCCCTAGAGTCAAAATAATTTCCCGCCTCTGCTCTAGGTGATAGAGGGATGAATGATAGAGGTATGGAGGGATGGACGGATGTATGGAGGGATGTGTATATTGAGATGGGCAGGATTACATCCGTGTGAGTCAGTGAAGAAGAGCTTGCTTGACTAATTAGAGCCATCTATTACAGGCACAATTAAAAGCTGAAGCTAATTTACTGCTGCTGCAGCCCAGTCTCATAGCCTGCTGATTTATACTGACACCCAGAGGACACACACACATGAAGAGAACACACACATGCACACACGCGCACACACACACACAAACGTGAAGAGAACACACACACGCACACATATACACAAGCATACAGGCATAAGCGTTTTTTAGGAAACTCAGTCGGGGTCTCAACTTACTGTTGAGAGTTAGAATAGTAGAATACACAAGGATGCAATTTCCAAATTTGGCTGTGCATCAGCAATTTTTCTCTTGTTACGTCTGTCACTGACAGTCACTCAATTAGCCGTGTCAGCTAACAATTTTGTCACACCCTGGCCATAGAGAGCCCTCTGGGTTCTCTATGGTGTGTTAGGTCAGTGACTAGGGGTTTCTAGTGTTTTCTATGTTTTGGTTTTGTGTGGTTCCCAATTAGAGGCAGCTGTTGTTCGTTGCCTCTAATTGGGAATCCTATATAGTTTGTTCATTCCCCCCCACCTGGGTTGTGGGTGATTGTACTGTGTCTATTTGTATGTGCTGCGCTACATTTATTCGATCGTTTGTTCTTTGTTTGTTCTTTGTTTGTTTTTTTGAAAGTTCTCTCCTGTTGAAGATTGTGACAAATTTTTAGATTGGTAAATTAATCTAGCCAGTTATCTAAATTTGGTACTGGGCTGGCCCTGCACACACACAGAAAAATGCATACATTCACAAGGGCTGTTTAACGTTTAATGTTTCATCTTACCCTCCCACTACTCCTTCATATGGAGAGACATATCCTTATACAGAAGCAGTCAGACAGTGAGATATTACCTCTGGAATGAAGAACCACTGTCTATCTCTCTCTCAACTGTCTCCCTGACTTTCTCCCCTCTCATTATCTTGTTCTCTTAATCTTTTATAAAATACATGTATTTTATACATACAGTGCCTTCAGAAAGTATTCACACCCCTTGACTTATTCCACATTTTGTTGTTCAAAATGGATTCAATAGATTTTTTTCCCTCACCCATCTACACAAAATACCCCAAAATGAAAACATGTTTTTAGAAATGTTTGCCAATTTATTGAAATCGAAATCGAAATATTTAATTTACATAAGTATTCACACCCCCCTTTGGCAGTGATTACAGTTGTCTTTCTGGTTATGTCTCCAAGAGCTTTCACACCTGGATTGTGCAAAATTATTATTTTCAGAATTCCTCGAGCTCTGTCAAATTGGTTGCTTATCATTGCTAGACAACCATTTGCAGGTCGTGCCATAGATTTTGAAGTAGATTTAAGTCAAAACTGTAACTCGGCCACTCAGGAACGGCCACTGTCTTCTTGGTAAGCAACTCCAGTGTAGATTTGGCCTTGGTTTTAGGTTATTGTCCTGCTGAAAGGTGAATTCATCTCCCGTTGTCTGGTGGATAGCAGACTGAACCAGGTTTTCCTGCTTTAGCTGCTTTTTTATTCTGAAAAACGTCCCAGTCCTGAACAATAAGAAGCATACCTATAACATGTTGCAGCCACCACTATGATGGAACATTTTTATAGACTGGTACTCAGTAATGGATTGTATTGAATTTGCCCCACAATACTTTGTATTCAGGACAAAAGGTTAATTGCTTTGCCACATGTTTTGCAGTATTACTTTAGCGCCTTGATGAAAATAGGATTCATGTTTTGTAATATTTTTTATTCTGTACAGGCTCCCTTCTTTCCACTCTGTCAATTAGGTTAGTATTGTGGAGTAACTACAATGTTGTTGATTGATCCTCAGTTTTCTCCTATCAAAGCCATTAAACTCTGTAACTGTTTTAAAGTCTCATGGTGAAATCCCTGAGCGGTTTCCTTCCTCTCCGGCAACTGAGTTAGGAAGGACACTTGTACTTTGTAGTGACTGGGTGTATTGGGGGGTACCTAGTCAGTTGTACAACTGAATGCCTTCAACTGAAATGGGCAGAACAAAAGATTTTTACCTTGTCAACTCGGGGATTCAATCCATCAACCTTTTGGTTACTGGCCCAACGCTTTAACCACTAGGCTACACCTTCCAACGTGTAATTAATAACTTCACCATGCTCAAAGGGATATTCAGTGTCTGCTTTTTCTTTTTTTTACCAATAGGTGCCCTTCTTTGGAAGGCATTGGAAAACCGCCCAGGTCTTTGTGGTTGAATCTGTGTTTGAAATTCACGTGTTTGAAACTTACAGATAATTCTATGTGTGGTGTACAGAGATGAGGTAGTCATTCAAAAATCATGTTGAACACTATTCTTGCACACAGAGTGAGTCCATGCAACGTATTATTTGACTTGTTAAGCAAATTCCTACTCCTGAACTTATTTAGGCTTGACATAACAAAGGTGTCGAATACTGATTGACTAAAGACATTTCAGCTTTTCTATTATTTTTTTTTTTTAAACGTCATTACACTTTGACATTATAGGGTATTGTGTGTAGGTCAGTTAGACAAAAATCAACATTTCATCCATTTTAAATTAAGGCTGTAACACAACAAAATCAAGAGGCATGAATACTTTCTTAAGGCACTGTATATTGTCCCCATCTATTCAGCCAGCGGGATTCTCCATCCATCGCGTGGACAGGAAGAAAGAACTCTCAGGAAAAAATAAAGGCGGAGGGGTTTGCTTCATGATTAACAACTCACGGTGTGATTGTGGTAATGTACAGGAACTCAAGTGCTTTTGTTCTCCCGATCTGGAATACCTCACCATCACCAGCATTACCTCCAGAGAGAATTTTAGTCATTGTCACTGCCGTGTATATTCCCCCTAAAGCCGACAATGCGATGGCTCTCAAGGAACTACAATGGACTATGTGCAAGCTGCAAGCTCATATCCTGAGGCAGCGTTTATTGTAGCTGGGGATTTTAATAAAGGACATCTTAAGAAAAAGCTACTGAAATTCTATTCTATCTCCTGTGCTACACGCGCAAAATGGGCCCTGGATCATTGCTACTCTCCCTTCCGGGACGGCTATAACTGAACCTTAGTCATTGTTGTACCCAGTACCACCCAGTACCCTGCCCTGAACCTTAGTAGTACCCTGCCCTGAACCTTAGTCACTGTTCTAACTGGCTTCCACCCAGTACCCTGCCCTGAACCTTAGTAGTACCCTGCCCTGAACCTTAGTCACTGTTCTAGCTGGCTTCCACCCAGTACCCTGCATGGAACCCTAGTAGTACCCTGCCCTTAACCTTAGTCACTGTTCTAGCTGGCTTCCACCCAGTACCCTGCCCTGAACCTTAGTAGTACCCTGCCCTGAACCTTAGTCACTGTTCTAGCTGGCCTCCACCCAGTACCCTGCCCTGAACCTTAGTAGTACCCTGCCCTGAACCTTAGTCACTGTTCTAGCCGGCTACCATCCAGTACCCTGCCCTGAACCTTAGTAGTACCCTGCCCTGAACCTTAGTCACTGTTCTAACTGGCTTCCACCCAGTACCCTGCCCTGAACCTTAGTAGTACCCTGCCCTGAACCTTAGTCACTGTTCTAGCTGGCTTCCACCCAGTACCCTGCATGGAACCCTAGTAGTACCCTGCCCTTAACCTTAGTCACTGTTCTAGCTGGCTTCCACCCAGTACCCTGCCCTGAACCTTAGTAGTACCCTGCCCTGAACCTTAGTCACTGTTCTAGCTGGCTTCCACCCAGTACCCTGCCCTGAACCTTAGTAGTACCCTGCCCTGAACCTTAGTCACTGTTCTAGCTGACCTCCACCCAGTACCCTGCCCTGAACCTTAGTCACTGTTCTAGCTGGCCTCCACCCAGTACCCTGCCCTGAACCTTAGTCACTTCTAGCTGGCTTCCACCCAGTACCCTGTCCTGAACCTTAGTTACTGTTCTAGCTGGCCTCCACCCAGTACCCTGTCCTGAACCTTAGTCACTGTTCCAGCTGGCTTCCACCCAGTACCCTGCCCTGAACCTTAGTCACTGTTCTAGCTGGCTTCCACGCAGTACCCTGCATGGAACCCTAGTAGTACCCTGCCCTGAACCTTAGTCACTGTTCTAGCCGGCTTCCACCCAGTACCCTGCCCTGAACCTTAGTAGTACCCTGCCCTGAACCTTAGTCACTGTTCTAGCTGGCTTCCACCCAGTACCCTGCCCTGAACCTTAGTAGTACCCTGCCCTGAACCTTAGTCACTGTTCTAGCCAGCTACCATCCAGTACCCTGTCCTGAACCTTAGTTACTGTTATAGCTGCCTTCCACCCAGTACCTTGCCCTGAACCTTAGTCACTGTTCTAGCTGGCTTCCAACCAGTACCCTGCCCTGAACCTTAGTCACTGTTCTAACTGGCCACCCAGTACCCTGCCTTGAACCTTAGTCACCTGTTCTAGCCGGCTTCCACCCAGTACCCTACCCTGAACCTTAGTCACCTGTTCTAGCCGGCTTCCACCCAGTACCCTACCCTGAACCTTAGTCACTGTTCTAACTGGCCACCCAGTACCCTGCCCTGAACCTTAGTCACTGTTCTAGCTGGCCTCCACCCAGTACCCTGCCCTGAACCTCAGGCACTGTTCTAGCTGGCCTCCACCCAGTACCCTGCCCTGAACCTTAGTCACTGTTCTAGCTGGCCTCCACCCAGTACCCTGCCCTGAACCTTAGTCACTGTTCTAGCTGGCCTCCACCCAGTACCCTGCCCTGAACCTCAGACACTGTTCTAACCGGCTTCCACCCAGTACCCTGCCCTGAACCTTAGTCACTGTTCTAGCTGGCTTCCACCCAGTACCCTGCCCTGAACCTTAGTCACTGTTCTAGCTGGCTTCCACCCAGTACCCTGCCCTGAACCTTAGTCACTGTTCTAGCCGGCTTCCATCCGGTACTCTAACCTGCACCTTAGAGACCGTTGCCCTATATACATAGAGCCATTGAACACTGATCACTTTAATCATGTTTACATACTGTTTTACCTACTTTATATGTATATACTGTATTCTAGTCATGGCTCATCCTATGTAACTACTGCTGTACACACCTTTTCTATTTGTGTACTGTTCACACTGTCTCCACAAACCATTATCTATATGTATATTTATTTACATATATTTATATACATTTATTTCCAGTCTCTGACATTGCTCATTCTCATATTTCTTTATTTCTTTATTTTAAAATGTTTCTGGATTATGTGTGTATTGTTTTTGTATTATTATTATTATGTATTATCTACAAATCTGTGGGGTACGCAACCAATACACTTGATTTGATATCTCTTTATATCATTTATTTATGCCTCTAACTCCATCATATTCTTATTTCTTGCTCCCCTACCCCCTCCCTCTCTCCCCCGCCCCCTCTCCCCCTCCTTCTCTCTCTAGGCGTGTATGGGACTCTATCGCTCGGTGACCCCAGCAGTCTGACCTATGTGTAATCATTCTGCCACATGGTGTCAAGCATGCCTCTCACACACCTACAGGAGAGAGAGAGACTGCTTAACTGCATCCAGTCTGTCAGCAAATTTCCAGCTCCTTCAATAGGTAGCCACGGTGTGCTGTTGCTGCAGCAACCAGACCCGCCTTTCATTGCAATTGGTTGAGAAAGAGCTGTCTGGATTCGCTCCTCCTTCTCATCTGTCAATCAGAGAAGAGGTAGACAGGAGTCACGCCTTCTTTGTGGTAATGCCAATACAAGCGCTTGTTCAATCTCTCTCTGACATTCTCCCGTCACCACCCCCCGCACCCCTCCTCTCCCTCTCTCGCCCCACCTCTCTCTCTCTCTCTCTCTCTCTCACCACCTCTTCATATTCACCCTCCCTCCTGCTGTCACTTGCAAACACACACACACACTGGCAAACAAACAAACACATATTCATGTGACATGGTAGTGGCGCTGTAATGGTTAAGTCAGCATGCTGGATCTCTGCAAAGGTGACAGATGCTTCCTACCCACTCCAGAACCACAGGGGAGCTGAGGAGACACAGCATACCAATGAGCCCCCATCTGATCTGACCAATGCACACACACACACACACACACACAAATGCATACACACACATGCCCAGATAGAGATATTAGACTTGTATTACTCAATGTGCCTGTAATCTATGGTATACTGAACTGACAGCATACTATGGTCTTTGTACATTTTTATCAAGTATGTACAGCCCTCTGCATTGTCTGATTGTCACACACACACACACACACACTATAAAAATGACAGATGTGGGTATGATGGAGCGCTTGCTGAATAGAAAGTGATGCTGTAGCCACGGCTCAACATGATGCCCAGAAGACATGCTATTCATTTTCAGCTTAATATGTTCCAGCCCATTGGAAAAACATTGCAGGGTATAATGTAAGCAATTTCATATGCACACCACCTCTCACGGACTCTCTGTCGTGCCTGATGAAATGAAGAGAACAGATTTGTGTGATGCTTGGGCAACTTCCAAAACAACACAGTCTCTGTGTGTGTGTGTGTGTGTGTGTGTGTGTGTGTGTGTGTGTGTGTGTGTGTGTGTGTGTGTGTGTGTGTGTGTGTGTGTGTGTGTGTGTGTGTGTGTGTGTGTGTGTGTGTGTGTGTGTGTGTGTGTGTGTGTGTGTGTGTGTGAACGTCATCCGTTCATCATGATATTTACCTGTGAAACCACTGAAGATAATCACCAGTTTATAAGTGGAAGACTCCTCATGCCATCTGGGATGCAAAGATGTGCGCATACATGCATAAGTGCCACACATGCATTGAAATGTTAGAATCCGCATACACACATATAGTGGCATATGACTAGAGATCACAGGAGGCTGCTGAGGGGAGGATGGCTCATACTAATGGCCGGAACGGAGTGAATGGTATGGCATCAAACACATTGAAACCATGAGTATGATATATTTGATACCGTTCAACTTATTCCGCTCCCCCATTACCACAAGCCCGTCTTCACGAATGACGGGGCCCCAACCTCCTGTGCTATAGATGTGATGATACAGTCTTCCTCTCTCTACATAGACAACATGTCGAGAGCTTGGGACTATAAGGTTCTATCTGCACTTTTTGTCAAAATGTTGTCATTGACACAGCCTTGTTCTGTTCAATGTTCTCTACCTATGTAGCACTCTAAATACCCCCATTCATGTCGCTAAGTTCAAAAGAATACAAGATATAAGTCGCTGACACCATTCAAACCAAAGAGGGTTTGGAACTTTGAAGCCAATAATCTCCTAATTTTTTTTTTTGCAAGTAGAACCTTCTTGTCCCAAGCACTCGATTAGGCTGATATCTTTTCCTCTGTACTTTCTCTCTCTCTCTCATTTTCTCTCTTTCCCTCCTTTTTATCGCAAGCATGCAAACACACACACACAGGGAGGGAGGGAGCCCAGCCGGTCTCTAAGCATCTTTATATGGGTAAATAAATGGTGTGCTTGGCAGTGGGTAAATGTATTCCCAATCAGCCTCCGGGCACAGATGGCAGCCCAGTCGTTTGCTTCACCTTGTTTTGTTTAATTAATACAATCAACTCTCTATTTCTTCAATTAATCACCACCAACCTGTTTCATTATTCTCTCACTCACACACACACACACACACGTTCAAACACTCACACACTCACAGCACAGCACACAGCACACACACACACAAACACACACACAAAAATACTACTGTGCCCCTGTTGAGTTATTAGCATTTTAAAACCCTTCACAAACGATTCAACTTTATTTGAACCTTACAAGAAAATGGCATTGCGGGCAGGGAGGGGGAACATCAAGATGGTGACATCAACTGGGCGTGGCAGAATAACCGGGAGGAAGGCACTTCATTACATCCTTTCATTCTGTTATAATCACTGCATGGCCATCACTCCTCTCTGACACAGGCCCGGGGACTGACACAACGATTGATGCACCGGAAGCGCGGGGCTTTGCGACACAATAAACAAAACCATTAACCAAAGTCGTCATCCGCGTTACATTTAATCTCCCTAATATAATGAGAGCTTAAATTGTCAATTATTTTTTTTTATATGTGAATTATCACGTGCGCAGGTTGGATCTAATAGAATTAGATAAAGTCAATTTAACTTCCTTTGAGAATAGATGAGGCCTGAATAGCGTGAATGGAAGAGCTAGTATTATTTTCATGTCATAGTAGGCCTACCTATAGTAAATACATAGTCAGTGCCGTGCATGCCCCATATTATGTCGGATTGAACCAAAGTCATCAACACCATTTACACACTAACTACCCACCACAATGTTGATGTTTTTAGAAAAAGGTGATTTTCTTGCTTTCCATTTACAAATGTAACATCATTGGTTAGTGTAAAGTTTTTAAAGACATGATCATGATATTATCATCTGTAACAGCCTATGTTATAAAGCGTACGTATTAATGCATTTCATTCAGTCCTAAGTTCTGCTTTAATTATAATGTAGCCTATCATTCATTTAGGCCATATTTTTATGTGTCTTCTACTAGCTTTGCTAGGCCTATCTCAGGTAGGTCTAGTAGCAACACATGCTTCAGTGTGCTGCACTAAAGACCTCTGTGGAATTTACTAGTCTTGTGGTGCCACCTAGCGGTAGAAATACATAGCTGCTTGGTCCTTTCTATCCGGGATCCTTGGGACGTCCCTTCTAAAATCAAATGTTATTTGTCACATGTGCCGAATACAACAGGGGTTGTACAGGGATCCTAAACCTAAAATTGTTAGGTTTAGGATCAGGTAAGGGTTGTGGTTAAGGTTAGGATAGGGGTTAAGGTTAGGGTCAGTGGAGGCTGATGGGAGAAGCTATAGCAGGACAGGCTCATTGTAATCCCCCATCCTCAAGCATTTCGCTACACCTGCAATAACATCTAATATATATGTGTATGTAACCAATAACATTTTATTTAATTTTATTTGATTCAAGCCATTTCAGCCATTACAATGAGCCCGTCCTCCTATACCTCCTCCCACCAGCCTCCTCTGGCTAGGGTTTAGGGTATGGACATCCCAAGGATCCTGATAGCACTAACCATACGGTCATAAGTGTGAGTTATAGAGAGAGAAAGAGAAAGAGAGAGGCAGACAGAGACAGAGAGAGAGACAGAGAGAGAGACAGAGAGAGAGACAGAGACAGAGACAAAGAGAGAGAGAGAGAGAGAGAGAGAGAGAGAGAGAGAGAGAGAGAGAGAGAGAGAGAGAGAGAGAGAGAGAGAGAGAGAGGTAGTGAGCTCATGAGAGGTAGTGAGCCCCAACAAGACCCGGAGGGCATAAGGTGGAGATGGACGGCTGTCTGAGAGAGCTGGCTGCTCTACGGACTGAGGTGAGAGAACTTAAAGAGGCACATATGGTACTGAAGGAGGAGGTGGGAATGCTGAGGTGTGACAGAGGGAAGGACACTCCCCCAGAGAAGCCAGCAGAACAGCCCACCTCAGACCCGGACCACAACCTCAACACCACAATGGGACATACAACAAGGACCCACCAACCCAACAGACCCCACCCCCTCCTAACAGCCCTGTCAGCTCCCCTGATAGCCCTCTTGACAACCTGAGGGCCCAGCAGAAAAAGCTTCTTCCATTTTCTCCAACACACAAGTGGTTATCTCCACCCTGCCACCACGAAAATACTTTCACCCTGCTTCAATACAGCGGGTGAATGCAATCATTTTGCGAGACTGTGCCTAAAAAACCTAACATCTACCTGTTCCACCACTCCACCCTTGACTTGAACAACGTTTATGACCAGGTCCACCTCTACAAGGCAGCAATCCCAACTTTTGCCAGGACCCTGAAGAACATCACCCTCAACCGTAGCCCCAGCACCTCACACAGGAGCAACAGAGCAACGGACACCCCGCCCAGACCAGCAAGACACCCTCCCAGACCTGCAAGAGCCCCTCCCAAAGGACCTGCACCTAGAGAACCCACGTCAAGAGGATCTACACCCAGACCACAGCATCACCGGCCACACCCCAAACAGCTGAAACCACCCCAAACAAACCCTTGCCACACCCTTATATAGGTCCCCCCATATCAGAGCTGTGCCCCTTCTGTCCACCCCATGCCCTCCGCCCCTGCGGCAAGGACATCAACATGACAGCAGAACATATGCCCAGGTTGTGAGTGGAGCAACAGGCCCAACCCCCACTATTACACCTGCCCAAGCCCCATCCTGCGTCCTAAGAGGTATGTATCAGATGCTCAACATGCTCTGCTCACACCTACTGTGATGGTCCGGGCCTAAACCACACAAAAACAACACTAGACTATGAAACACAAAGCTTTTACTATCTCATCCTGGAATATACAAGGTCTCAGGTCATCTGCCTTTGGCCTAAAGAGCAGGAACCCACATTTCATTATAGAAATTGGAAATACAGACATTGTCATCCTAGAAGAAACACGGTATAAAGGAAACGGACCCACTGGTTGCCCTCTAGGTTACAGAGAGCTGGTAGTCCCATCTACCAAACTACCAGGTGTGAAACAGGGAAGAGACTCAGGGGTATGCTAATTTGGTATAGAGCAGACCTAACCCACTCTATTAAATTCGTCAAAACAGGAACATTTTACATCTGGCTAGAAATGAATGAAGAAATTATCTCAACAGAGAAAAATGTCCTCACGGGTGCTACCTATATCCCAATAATAGAATCCCCATACTTTAACGATGACAGCTTCTCCATCCTAGAGGGGGAGATCAACAATTTCCAGGCACAGGAACATGTACTAGTCTGTGACAACATAAATGCCAGAAATGGACAGGTACCTGACACCCTTAGCACACAGGGGACAAACACCTACCTGGAGACAGCATTCCCTCCCACATATGACCCCTTAGACACAACCACGACAACATAACCAACTAAAATGGTTCACAACTCCTGCAGCTCTGTCGGACGCTGGGTATGTGCATATAGTCAATTGTAGTTTTTGAGGGGACTCCCATGGTACATACACCTATAGCTCATCTCTTGGCAGTAGTAGTGTACAATATTTTATCACTGACCTCAACCCAGAGTCTTTTAGAGCGTTCACAGTCAGTCTACTGACACCCCTATCAAATCACAGCAAAGTCACAGTCTACTTGAACAGAGCTATGCTCAATCATGAGGCATCAACGCCAAAGGAAAGGAATAATATTAAGAAATGCTATAGATGGAAGGAAAGCAGTGTGGAAATCTACCAAAAAACAATTAGGCAACAACAAATTCAATCCCTTTTAGACAATTCCCTGGACAAAAGGTTTCCCTGTAATGGTGAAGATGTAACTTGGCGGTAGAAAACCTAAACAGTATATTTGACCTCTCAGCTTCCCTATCAAATCTAAACATTTCAAGCAGACATAAGAAAATCAACAACAATGACAAATTGTTTGATGAAGAACGCAAAAACCTAAGAAAGAAATTGAGAAACCTGTCCAACCAGTTGTAGGCCCAGAAAACCTGAGCCTACAACTTCACTATGGTGAATCACTAAAACAATACAGAAATACCCTACGGAAAAAGTAGGAACAGCAGCTCAATGTAATTGAAGAATCCATAGAATCTGACCACTTCTGGGAAAATGTGAAAAATCTAAACAAACAACAACACGAAGAGTTATCTATCCAAAACGGAGACATATGAATAAACCACTTCTCCAATCATTTTGGATCTATAACAAAGAACAAACAGCCAAAACATATACAGGATCAAATACAAATCTTAGGATCAACTATTAAAGACTACCAGAACCCACTGGATTCTCCAATTACATTGAATGAACTACAGGACAAAATACAAACTCTCCAACACAAAAAGGCCTGTCGTGCTGATGGTATCCTCAATGAAATGATACAATATACAGACCACAAATTCCAATTGGCTATACTTAAACTCTTTAACATCATCCTCAGCTCTGGCATATTCCGCAATATTTGGATCCAAGGACTGATCACCACAATCCACAAAAGTGGAGACAAATTTGACCCCAATAACTACCATGGTATATGCGTCAACAGCAACCTTGGGGAAATTCTCTGCATTATCATTAACAGCAGACTCATACATTTCCTCAGCGAAAACAATGTACTGAGCAAATGTCAAATTGGCTTTTTACCAAATTACCGTTACGGCAGACCACGTATTCACCCTGCACACCCTAATTGACAAACAAACTAAAACAAAGGCAAAGTCTTCTCAAGCTTTGTTGATTTAAAAAAAGCTTTCAACTCTATTTGGCATGAGGGCCTGCTGTACAAATTGATGGAAAGTGGTGTTGGGGAAAAAATGTAGGACATTATAAAATGCATGTACACAAACAAGAAGTGTGCGTTTAAAATTGTCAAAAAACACACATTTCTTTCCACAGGGCCGGGGGGTGAGACATGGATGCAGCTTAAGCCCCACCCTCTTCGACACACTGTATATATCAACAAATTGGCGAGGGCACTAGAACAGTCTGCAGCACCCGGACTCACACTTCTAGAATCTGAAGTCAAATCTACTGTTTGCTGATGATCTGGTGCTTCTGTCTCCAACCAAGGAGGGCCTACAGCAGCATCTAGATATTATGCACAGATTCTGGCAGACCTGGGCCCTGACAGTAAATCGCAGAAAGACAAAAAGAATGGTGTTCCAAAAATGGTCCAGTTGCCAGGACCACTAATACAAATTCAATCTAGACACCGTTGCCCAAGAGCACACAAAAAATGATACATACCTCGGCCTAAACATCAGCACCACAGGTAACTTCCACAAAGCTGTGAACGATCTGAGACACATGGCAAGAAGGGCCTTTATGCCAGAATTAGTCCGATACCCGCTAATTTTCAAAATTCAGAAAAGAGACGTTAAATACTACAACCACCTAAAAGGAAGTGATTCCCAAACCTTCCATAACTAAGCCATCACCTACAGAGACATTCAACTGGAGAAGAGTCTGGGTCAGGTATTCTGCCACTGTGTACACTCTGTTTAGGGCCAAATAGCATTCTAGATTGCTCAGTTTTTTTGTAAATTCTTTCCAATGTGTCAAGTAATTATCTTTTTGTTTTCTCATGATTTGGTTGGGTCTAACAGTGTTGCTGTCCTGGGGCTCTGTTCAAAAACACAAACAGACCCCACAGAGCCACAGGAGTGCAACACTGTTACATCCAACCAAATCACGAGAAAACAAAAAGTTAAGAATTTACAAAAAAACTGAGCAAACAAGAATGCTATTTCACCCTGACACAGTGGTAGAATACCTGACCACTGTGATTTACCCAGAATTAAGGAAATCTTTGACTATGTACACACTCCGTGAGCATAGTCGCCACGTTAGTAATGTTTACATATTTTGCATTACTCATCTCATATGTATACTGTATACTATCCTATTCTACTGTGTCTTAGTCTATGCCGCTCTGACATTGCTCGCCCAAATATTTATATGTTCTTAATTCCATTCCTTTACTTTCGATTTGTGTGTATTGTGTGTATTGTTGCGAAATTGTTAGATATTACTTGTTAGATATTACTGCACTGTTGGAGCTAGAAACACAAGTATTTTGCTACACCCGCAATAACATCTGCTAAACACGTGTATGTGACAAATAAAATTTGATTTGGAAAGGCAGACCTGGTTCTCAAGAGAAGACACTATTGTCACACTGCCCACAAAATGAGGTGGAAAATGAGCTGCACTTCCTAACCTCCTGCCAAATGTATGACCATAATAGAGACACATATTTCCCTCAGATTACACAGACCCACAAAGAATCCAACAGCAAATCACATTTGGATAAACTCACATATCTATTGGGTGAAATACCAGTATGCAATCACAACAGCAATATTTGTGACCTGATGCCACAAGAAAAGGGCAACCAGTGAAGAATAAACACCATTGTAAATACAACCTATATTTATATTTATTTATTTTCCCTTTTGTACTTTAACTATTTGTACATCACTACAACACTGTATATAGAAATGTGAAATGTCATTATTATTTTGGAACTTTGAGTTCTGTGAGTGTAATGTTTACTGATTATTTTTTATTTAACTTTTGTTTATCATTTATTTCACTTGCTGTGGCAATGTAAACATGTAAACATGTTTCCCATGCCAATAAAGCCCATTAAATTGAAATTAAATTTAGAGAGACCAAACGAGCGACATCATGAGCTGACGGAGGTTTACTTTCACGTCAAACACTTTCCTTTCAGCATCTGTATCTCCGGGGCAACGGGACGAATATCGAATAAACAGGAACCGAAAACGGAAACACACTTAAGAGTCCACTTCAGACTCAGACGATAGCCTACGAAGCTCGCGCTTCGTCAGAAAGCTACCGAACGTTTTCTGCAGACCTTTCTGCAGAGTTCAAATCAAATGTAATTTTATTTGTCACATGCGCGGAATACAAGATGTGTATATCTTACTGTGAAATGCTTACTTACAAGCCCTTAACCAACAACGCAGTCCAAGAAAGAGAGTTTAGGAACAATTGACTAAATTAACTAAAGTTAAAAAAGATATATATATATATATAATAAAGTAACACAAGAAAATAACAATAAAGAGGCTATATACAGTGGTACAGGTTAGTCGAGGTAATTTGTAAAGTGACTATGCATAGATAATAAACAGAGAGTAGCAGCAGTGTAAAAACAAAGGATAGTCCGGGTGGCCATTTGATAAATTGTTCAACAGTCTTATGGCTTGGGGGTAGAAGCTGTTAACTAGCCTTTTGGTCCTAGACTTGGCTCTCTGGTACCGCTTGCAGTGCGGTAGCAGAGAGATCAGTCTATGCTTTGGGTGACGGGAGTCTTTGACAATTTTTTGGGCCTTCCTCTGACACCACCTAGTAAATAGGTCCTGGATGTAAGGAAGCTTGGCCCCAGTGATGTACTGGGCCGTACGCACTACCCTCTGTAGCGCCTTACAGTCAGACGCCGAGCAGTTGCCATACCAGGCGGTGATGCAACCGGTCAGGATGTTCTCGATGGTGCAGCTGTAAAACTTTTTGAGGATCTGGGGACCCATGCCATGTCAGACGCTCTCTCTCTCTCTCTCTCTCTCTCTCTCTCTCTCTCTCTCTCTCTCTCTCTCTCGCTCTCTCAGAATATCACCCTTTCTCCATTATGTTTTATACAGGGCAGGTCTACTTTCGACTATTTTACTCTGTCTCTATTTATGTCAAGGTCACAAATGTCTGGATTTCAGAGTTCAACAAACTAAAGTCTGAAACAGTCCACACACAGATCAGACCAGACACATAGCTGACACACATATACACAGCCCCAGGCCACACCCTGCAGAGCGAAACACTGAACTCTGAACAATTTGTCTGGCAGTAAAATTGACTTGAGGTGAGAAACTCTAACCCACCGCTCCACACACACACATGCTCACACATACTTTCAAACTCACACTTGCCGCTCCCTGGATATTAAACTCAGGAAATGAGGACAGTCATAAAACTGGCACTAGTGTGTGTGTGCGTGTGTGTGTTTTCGTGTGCTTGTGTGTTTGTGTGTGTGAACCTTGCTTCATTGGTTGTAAGAGTCATTTGAATCAACCTACCTGAGAGGTGTCAGTGGGATAAATAGGTGGGCCTTATGTAAACGAGAGTGTTTCCTAAATTACCTCAAAATGGGGAAAGGAAAATCATTTAACATAATTGATCACTCTTTAACAAAAGTTCTATTAAATGACAGTTTGTCACACAGGCAGGTAGGATAGTGACACACCATACTGATACATGAGTCAAAAAGACAGATTCGTATAGTGATGGAACAACTCTATCGTAATTTTTTTTTTGAAGTGTACATTTTTTTTAACAGTCAATCAATGTGTCCCTGCAAGGCTACAGTAGAAACTCTCTGTAAAGTACCTTTTTTCTGTCGTGTGTTTATTTAGCCGCTAGGTGGCAGACTTGAATAAGAAACAAAACAGTGAGTCCCCGAGAACACGAAGGAGCCTCCTTGGCCTCAGTGCCTTGAACGCGCCTCTTCGCTTTGAACCGTTTTCGTGCATCATCGCGTCGCGTCGCCAGGGTGAAGAGAGTTCACCGCCCAGATGATGGGCGGCAGGTCAAACTATAATCTAATTTGCGGCGCGGTTGCCTAGTAAAGTGGTGCAGCGCAGCCAACATGCTATATTGCTCGTATTAGAGAGAGGACCCTAAACGAAGGCATGCCAATAAACAAAAGTAACGGGCAGACGCTCATTTATTACTATCAAGAACACTTAACCTTATGGCTAGGATAAATCCCTATTACCCATTAACTGGAGTTCCACTGGGCCAGATATTATATTATGGATATGAGATGTTAAATATAACAGATATTATATTAAAGATATTAGAGGTTAGATATGAAGTCTATTTGCATCTCTTACTGTCCTTGGGATAGCAATGAAAAATAGCTGCAGTCAGTCAAGTGCTCTTATGCTGGCCTATGATGGTTATTGGTTGATGGCACACACACACACACACACACACACACACACACACACACACACACACACACACACACACACACACACACACACACACACACACACACACACACACACACACACACACACACACACACACACACACACACACACACACACACACACACACACACACACACACACAGACACAAACACAGACACAAACACACACAACCAGCAGCTCATATCAGCTGTCACTGTTGGTTAGTAACCTTCCTCCCAGAGTTGCTACTTTAGTTTGTCTTGATTGGCCAACAAGGAGCTCTTCCTGGATCCTTGAAGAAATATATTTGTGGCTCTGTACTCCAGCATTTTGGATTTGAGATCAAATGTTTATATGAGGCGACAGTACAGAATGTCACCTTTTATTTTAGGGTATTCTGTTTTACCCTTTAGAAAGCACTTTATGTATCTAGTCCCCTCATTTAAAGGTGTCATAAGTACTTGAACAGATTCACTTATAGTGCACATTTAGTTCAAAGTGTAGTATTTAGTCCCATATTCCTGGAAACCAATGACTACATCATGCCTGTGACATCACGCCTGTGACTCTACAAATGTGTTGGATGCCTTTGCAATTTGTTTTGGTTGTGTTTGGAATTACAGTATGTTGTGTCCAATATAAATGAATGGTAAATAATCTATTGTGTCATTTTGGAGGCACTTTTATTGTAAATAATACCAGAATATGTTTCTGAACACTTTTACATTAATGTGGAGGCTACCATGATTAAAGATAATCATGAATGAACCGTGAATGATGATGAGGGAGAAAGTTACAAAGGCATAAATATTATACCCCCCGAAATGCTAACCTTCCCTGTTATTGGTAATGGTTAGAGGTTAGTATGTCTTTGGGGGCATGATTTTTGTGCATCTGTTAAAACGTGACATTCTGTCCTGTCACCTTAAATAAACATTTTATCTCAAGTCCAAAATGCTGGAGTATAGAGCCAAATTAAACATTTTAGCTTGACTGTCCAAATAAATATGTAGGGGAGTGTATACACTCAGTGGCCAGTTTTTTTGTTACACCACACCATTCACGAAAATTCATCGATCTTACAGACAGTGGCCGCGGCTTGTTATATAAAGCAGGCAGACAGGCATCAAGGCATTCAGTCACTGTTCGATTGAACGATAGAATGGGCAAAACGAGTGACCTAAGCGACTTTGAGCGTAGTATGATTGTCGGTGCCAGGTACGCCGGATCCAGTATCTCAGAAACGTCCGCCCTCTTGGGCTTTTCACGCACAATAGTGCGTGAAATGGGCTATTGCTGCAGACGACCACATCGGGTTCCACTCCTATCAGCTAAAAACAAGAATAAGCGGTTTCAGTGGTTAAGAGATCACCAATACAGGACAATTGAGGAGTGGAAAAACAATGCCTGGTCCGACAAATCCCAGTTCCTGTTGCATCATGCTGATGGCATGTTCTGTTCTGGAGGCAAAGGGGGGTCCGACCGGTACTGGGCTACTGAGTATATCAGCACCAAACACAACAGTGGTTGAAGGTGGAGTAACAAACTAATAATGATTACAACTGATAACCATGTTTCAAAGGTATGGTACCAATTTCATTGCTGTATGTTGCTGTTGAACTTGACATGTCACCAGTTGAAGTCTATGAATTGAATTTACCTGTGCACTATGCAGAGGATGCAGAGAATGCAGCTAGGGTTTCAAGTTTTAAGTTGCAAGTTTCATTAGTAGTATGTACGGGATACACATGGTATACACCATCCAACGAAATGCTTACTTGCAGGTTCCTTCTCGACAACACAACAACAATAAGAAAAAAGAAAATATAAGAACATGAACTTAAAGTAAATGGCTCGGTAGAATATAATAAATATATGTGTGTGTGTGTGTGGATTTGTGTATGTATGTCTGTGTGTGTGTGTGCGTGTGGATGTGTGTGTCTGTGTGGGTGTGTGCGTGAGCAAGTGCTTGTGTACTGAGGTGTGGAGGATCAGAGAAGCTTGTCAGGCCAGTTCAAGTGTTCAGTGAGAGAAACCAGAGAGATATAAAGAGACAGTCAGAGAGAAAACAGAGAGATGTAATGAGACAGTCAGAGAGAAACCAGAGAGATGTAAAGAGACAGTCAGAGAGAAACCAGAGAGATGAAAAGAGACAATCAGAGAGAAAACAGAGAGATGTAAAGAGACAGTCAGAGAGAA
Source organism: Brachymystax lenok tsinlingensis (assembly GCA_030435695.1). Classification (NCBI taxonomy): domain Eukaryota; kingdom Metazoa; phylum Chordata; class Actinopteri; order Salmoniformes; family Salmonidae; genus Brachymystax; species Brachymystax lenok. The sequence continues at coordinate 25,733,205 of CM059806.1, forward strand.
AACAGAGAGATGTAAAGAGACAGTCAGAGAGAAAACAGAGAGATGAAAAGAGACAGTCAGAGAAAAAACAGAGAGATGTAAAGAGACAGTCAGAGAGAAAACAGAGAGATGTAAGGAGACAGTCAGAGAGAAAAGCTGAGAGACAACAAGAGAGCAGTAGAGAGAGGGAAGAAAACTAAAAGAGAAAGAGAAGAGAGAAGAGAGGAGCATGCTTGTGTGTTGGACTCCGGCAGATACACACTTTGACCAGTGGTTGGCAGTAGAGGACTGAAGCTGTGCTACCTGTGGTTGGCAGTAGAGGACTGAAGCTGTGCTACCTGTGGTTGGCAGTAGAGGACTGAAGCTGTGCTACCTGTGGTTGGCAGTAGAGGACTGAAGCTGTGCTACCAGTGGTTGGCAGTAGAGGACTGAAGCTGTGCTACCAGTGGTTGGCAGTAGAGAACTGAAGTTGTGATACCAGTGGTTGGCAGTAGAGAACTAAAGCTGTGCTACCAGTGGTTGGCAGTAGAGGACTGAAGCTGTGCTACCAGTGTCTGGCAGTAAAGGACTGAAGCTGTGCTACCAGTGGTTGACAGTAGAGGACTGAAGCTGTGCTACCTGTGGTTGACAGTAGAGAACTGAAGCTGTGCTTCCTGTGGTTGGCAGTAGAGAACTGAAGCTGTGCTACCAGTGGTTGGCAGTAGAGACCTGACGCTGTGCTACCAGTGGTTGGCAGTAGAGAACTGAAGCTGTGCTACCAGTGGTTGGCAATAGAGAACTGAAGCTGTGCTACCAGTGGTTGGCAGTAGAGGACTGAAGCTGTGCTACCAGTGGTTGGCAGTAGAGGACTGAAGCTGTGCTACCAATGGTTGGCAAGAGAGAACTGAAGCTGTGCTACTAGTGGTTGAAAGTAGAGGACTGAAGCTGTGCTTCCAGTGGTTGGCAGTAGAGGACTGAAGCTGGGCTACCAATGGTTGGCAATAGAGAACTGAAGCTGTGCTACTAGTGGTTGGCAGTAGAGGACTGAAGCTGTGCTTCCAGTGGTTGGCAGTAGAGGACTGAACCTGGGCTACCAGTGGTTGGCAATAGAGAACTGAAGCTGTGCTACCAGTGATTGTCAGCAGAGGACTGAAGCTGTGCTACTAGTGGTTGGCAGTAGAGGACTGAAGCTGTGCTTCCAGTGGTTGCCAGTAGAGGACTGAAGCTGGGCTACCAATGGTTGGCAATAGAGAACTGAAGCTGTGCTACTAGTGGTTGGCAGTAGAGGACTGAAGCTGTGCATCCAGTGGTTGGCAGTAGAGGACTGAACCTGGGCTACCAGTGGTTGGCAATAGAGAACTGAAGCTGTGCTACCAGTGATTGTCAGCAGAGGAATAAAGCTGTGCTACTAGTGGTTGGCAGTAGAGGACTGAAGCGGTGCTACCAGTGGTTTAAAGTAGAGGACAGAAACTGTGCTACCAGTGGTTGGCAGTAGAGGACTGAAGCTGTGCTACCAGTGGTTGGCAGTAGAGGACTGAAGCTGTGCTACCAGTGGTTGCCAGTAGAGGACTGAAGCTGTGCTACCAGTGGTTGCCAGTAGAGGACTGAAGCTGTGCTACCTGTGGATGACAGTAGAGAACTGACGCTGTGCTACCTGTGGTTGGCAGTAGAGAACTGAATCTGTGCTACCAGTGGTTGGCAGCAGATGACTGAAGCTGTGCTACCAGTGGTTGGCAGTAGAGGACTGAAGTGGTGCTACCAGTGGTTGGCAGCAGAGGACTGAAGCTGTGCTACCAGTGATTGGCAGTAGAGGACTGAAGCTGTGCTTCCAGTGGTTGCCAGTAGAGGACTGAAGCTGTGCATCCAGTGGTTGGCAGTAGAGGACTGAAGCTGTGCTACTGTGGTTGACAGTGGAGAACTGAAGCTGTGCTACCAGTGGTTGGCAGTAGAGGACTGAAGCTGTGCTTCCAGTGGTTGGCAGTAGAGGACTGAACCTGGGCTACCAGTGGTTGGCAATAGAGAACTGAAGCTGTGCTACCAGTGATTGTCAGCAGAGGACTGAAGCTGTGCTACTAGTGGTTGGCAGTAGAGGACTGAAGCTGTGCTTCCAGTGGTTGCCAGTAGAGGACTGAAGCTGGGCTACCAATGGTTGGCAATAGAGAACTGAAGCTGTGCTACTAGTGGTTGGCAGTAGAGGACTGAAGCTGTGCATCCAGTGGTTGGCAGTAGAGGACTGAACCTGGGCTACCAGTGGTTGGCAATAGAGAACTGAAGCTGTGCTACCAGTGATTGTCAGCAGAGGACTAAAGCTGTGCTACTAGTGGTTGGCAATAGAGAACTGAAGCTGTGCTACCAGTGATTGTCAGCAGAGGACTAAAGCTGTGCTACTAGTGGTTGGCAGTAGAGGACTGAAGCTGTGCTACCAGTGGTTTAAAGTAGAGGACAGAAACTGTGCTACCAGTGGTTGGCAGTAGAGGACTGAAGCTGTGCTACCAGTGGTTGGCAGTAGAGGACTGAAGCTGTGCTACCAGTGGTTGCCAGTAGAGGACTGAAGCTGTGCTACCTGTGGATGACAGTAGAGAACTGACGCTGTGCTACCTGTGGTTGGCAGTAGAGAACTGAATCTGTGCTACCAGTGGTTGGCAGCAGATGACTGAAGCTGTGCTACCAGTGGTTGGCAGTAGAGGACTGAAGTGGTGCTACCAGTGGTTGGCAGCAGAGGACTGAAGCTGTGCTACCAGTGATTGGCAGTAGAGGACTGAAGCTGTGCTTCCAGTGGTTGCCAGTAGAGGACTGAAGCTGTGCATCCAGTGGTTGGCAGTAGAGGACTGAAGCTGTGCTACTGTGGTTGACAGTGGAGAACTGAAGCTGTGCTACCAGTGGTTGGCAGTAGAGGACTGAAGCTGTGCTTCCAGTGGTTGGCAGTAGAGGACTGAACCTGGGCTACCAGTGGTTGGCAATAGAGAACTGAAGCTGTGCTACCAGTGATTGTCAGCAGAGGACTGAAGCTGTGCTACTAGTGGTTGGCAGTAGAGGACTGAAGCTGTGCCTCCAGTGGTTGCCAGTAGAGGACTGAAGCTGGGCTACCAATGGTTGGCAATAGAGAACTGAAGCTGTGCTACTAGTGGTTGGCAGTAGAGGACTGAAGCTGTGCATCCAGTGGTTGGCAGTAGAGGACTGAACCTGGGCTACCAGTGGTTGGCAATAGAGAACTGAAGCTGTGCTACCAGTGATTGTCAGCAGAGGACTAAAGCTGTGCTACTAGTGGTTGGCAATAGAGAACTGAAGCTGTGCTACCAGTGATTGTCAGCAGAGGACCAAAGCTGTGCTACTAGTGGTTGGCAGTAGAGGACTGAAGCGGTGCTACCAGTGGTTTAAAGTAGAGGACAGAAACTGTGCTACCAGTGGTTGGCAGTAGAGGACTGAAGCTGTGCTACCAGTGGTTGGCAGTAGAGGACTGAAGCTGTGCTACCAGTGGTTGCCAGTAGAGGACTGAAGCTGTGCTACCAGTGGTTGCCAGTAGAGGACTGAAGCTGTGCTACCTGTGGATGACAGTAGAGAACTGACGCTGTGCTACCTGTGGTTGGCAGTAGAGAACTGAATCTGTGCTACCAGTGGTTGGCAGCAGATGACTGAAGCTGTGCTACCAGTGGTTGGCAGTAGAGGACTGAAGTGGTGCTACCAGTGGTTGGCAGCAGAGGACTGAAGCTGTGCTACCAGTGATTGGCAGTAGAGGACTGAAGCTGTGCTTCCAGTGGTTGCCAGTAGAGGACTGAAGCTGTGCATCCAGTGGTTGGCAGTAGAGGACTGAAGCTGTGCTACTGTGGTTGACAGTGGAGAACTGAAGCTGTGCTACTAGTGGTTGGCAGTAGAGGACTGAAGCTGTGCTTCCAGTGGTTGGCAGTAGAGGACTGAACCTGGGCTATCAGTGGTTGGCAATAGAGAACTGAAGCTGTGCTACCAGTGATTGTCAGCAGAGGACTGAAGCTGTGCTACTAGTGGTTGGCAGTAGAGGACTGAAGCTGTGCTTCCAGTGGTTGCCAGTAGAGGACTGAAGCTGGGCTACCAATGGTTGGCAATAGAGAACTGAAGCTGTGCTACTAGTGGTTGGCAGTAGAGGACTGAAGCTGTGCATCCAGTGGTTGGCAGTAGAGGACTGAACCTGGGCTACCAGTGGTTGGCAATAGAGAACTGAAGCTGTGCTACCAGTGCTTGTCAGCAGAGGACTGAAGCTGTGCTACTAGTGGTTGGCGGTAGAGGACTGAAGCGGTGCTACCAGTGGTTGAAAGTGGAGGACTGAACCTGGGCTACCAGTGGTTGGCAATAGAGAACTGAAGCTGTGCTACCAGTGATTGTCAGCAGAGGACTAAAGCTGTGCTACTAGTGGTTGGCAGTAGAGGACTGAGCGGTGCTACCAGTGGTTTAAAGTAGAGGACAGAAACTGTGCTACCAGTGGTTGGCAGTAGAGGACTGAAGCTGTGCTACCAGTGGTTGGCAGTAGAGGACTGAAGCTGTGCTACCAGTGGTTGCCAGTAGAGGACTGAAGCTGTGCTACCAGTGGTTGCCAGTAGAGGACTGAAGCTGTGCTACCTGTGGATGACAGTAGAGAACTGACGCTGTGCTACCTGTGGTTGGCAGTAGAGAACTGAATCTGTGCTACCAGTGGTTGGCAGCAGATGACTGAAGCTGTGCTACCAGTGGTTGGCAGTAGAGGACTGAAGTGGTGCTACCAGTGGTTGGCAGCAGAGGACTGAAGCTGTGCTACCAGTGATTGGCAGTAGAGGACTGAAGCTGTGCTTCCAGTGGTTGCCAGTAGAGGACTGAAGCTGTGCATCCAGTGGTTGGCAGTAGAGGACTGAAGCTGTGCTACCAGTGGTTGGCAGTAGAAGACTGAAGCTCTGCTACCAGTGGTTGGCAGTAGAGGACTGAAGCTGTTTTTCCTGTGGTTGGCAGTAGAGGACTGAAGCTGTGCTTCCTGTAGTTGGCAGTAGAGGACTGAAGCTGTGCTACTAGTGGTTGCCAGTAGAGGACTGAAGCTGGGCTACCAGTAGTTGGCAGTAGAGGACTGAAGCTGTGCTACCAGTGGTTGCCAGTAGAGGACTGAAGCTGTGCTACCAGTAATTGGCAGTAGAGGACTGAAGCTGTGCTACCAGTGGTTGACAGTAGAGGACTGAAGCGGTGCTACCTGTGGTTGACAGTAGAGAACTTAAGCTGTGCTACCAGTGGTTGAAAGTAGAGAACTGAAGCTGTGCTACCAGTGGTTGGCAGCAGAGGACTGAAGCTGTGCTGCCAGTGGTTGGCAGTAGAGGACTGAAGCTGTGCTACTAGGGGTTGGCAGTAGAGGACTGAATCTGTGCTACCAGTGGTTGGCAGTAGAAGACTGAAGCTGTGCTACCAGTGGTTGGCAGCAGATGACTGAAGCTGTGCTACCAGTGGTTGGCAGTAGAGGACTGAAGCGGTGCTACCAGTGGTTGGCAGTAGAGGACTGAAGCTGTGCTACCAGTGATTGGCAGTAGAGGACTGAAGTTGTGCTACCAGTGGTTGGCAGCAGAGGACTGAAGCTGTGCTACCAGTGTTTGGCAGTAGAGGACTGAAGCTGTGCTACCAGTGGTTGGCAGTAGAGGACTGAAGCTGTGCTACCAGTGGTTGGCAGTAGAAAACTGAAGCTCTGCTACCAGTGGTTGGCAGTAGAGAACTGAAGCTCTGCTACCAGTGGTTGGCAGTAGAGAACTGAAGCTGTTTTACCTGTGGTTGGCAGTAGAGGACTGAAGCTGTGCTTCCTGTAGTTGGCAGTAGAGGACTGAAGCTGTGCTACTATTGGTTGCCAGTAGAGGACTGAAGCTCGGCTACCAGTGGTTGGCAGTAGAGGACTGAAGCTGTGCTACCAGTGGTTGCCAGTAGAGGACTGAAGCTGTGCTACCAGTAATTGGCAGTAGAGGACTGAAGCTGTGCTACCAGTGGTTGACAGTAGAGGACTGAAGCGGTGCTACCTGTGGTTGACAGTAGAGGACTGAACCTGGGCTACCAGTGGTTGGCAATAGAGAACTGAAGCTGTGCTACCAGTGCTTGTCAGCAGAGGACTGAAGCTGTGCTACTAGTGGTTGGCAGTAGAGGACTGAAGCGGTGCTACCAGTGGTTGAAAGTAGAGGACTGAACCTGGGCTACCAGTGGTTGGCAATAGAGAACTGAAGCTGTGCTACCAGTGATTGTCAGCAGAGGACTAAAGCTGTGCTACTAGTGGTTGGCAGTAGAGGACTGAAGCGGTGCTACCAGTGGTTTAAAGTAGAGGACAGAAACTGTGCTACCAGTGGTTGGCAGTAGAGGACTGAAGCTGTGCTACCAGTGGTTGGCAGTAGAGGACTGAAGCTGTGCTACCAGTGGTTGCCAGTAGAGGACTGAAGCTGTGCTACCAGTGGTTGGCAGTAGAGGACTGAAGCTGTGCTACCTGTGGATGACAGTAGAGAACTGACGCTGTGCTACCTGTGGTTGGCAGTAGAGAACTGAATCTGTGCTACCAGTGGTTGGCAGCAGATTACTGAAGCTGTGCTACCAGTGGTTGGCAGTAGAGGACTGAAGTGGTGCTACCAGTGGTTGGCAGCAGAGGACTGAAGCTGTGCTACCAGTGATTGGCAGTAGAGGACTGAAGCTGTGCTTCCAGTGGTTGCCAGTAGAGGACTGAAGCTGTGCATCCAGTTGTTGGCAGTAGAGGACTGAAGCTGTGCTACCAGTGGTTGGCAGTAGAAGACTGAAGCTCTGCTACCAGTGGTTGGCAGTAGAGGACTGAAGCTGTTTTTCCTGTGGTTGGCAGTAGAGGACTGAAGCTGTGCTTCCTGTAGTTTGCAGTAGAGGACTGAAGCTGTTCTACTAGTGGTTGCCAGTAGAGGACTGAAGCTGGGCTACCAGTAGTTGGCAGTAGAGGACTGAAGCTGTGCTACCAGTGGTTGCCAGTAGAGGACTGAAGCTGTGCTACCAGTAATTGGCAGTAGAGGACTGAAGCTGTGCTACCAGTTGTTGACAGTAGAGGACTGAAGCGGTGCTACCTGTGGTTGACAGTAGAGAACTTAAGCTGTGCTACCAGTGGTTGAAAGTAGAGAACTTTCGGAGCCATCATCGACTCACTCGGTTTTGTCCAACATGTTTCTGGACCTACTCACTGCCACAGTCATACTCTGGACCTAGTTTTGTCCCATGGAATAAATGTTGTGGATCTTAATGTTTTTCCTCATATTCCTGGTCTATCGGACCACCATTTTATTACGTTTGCAATCGCAACAATTAATCTGCTCACACCCCAATCAAGGATCATAAAAAGTCGTGCTATAAATTCTCGGACAACCCAAAGATTCCTAGATGCCCTTCCAGAATCTCTCCACCTACCCAAGGACGTCAGAGTACAAAAATCAGTTAACCACCTAACTGAGGAACTCAATGTAACTTTGCGTAATACCCTAGATGCAGTCGCACCCCTAAAAACAAAAAAACATTTGCCATAAAAAACTAGCTCCCTGGTATACAGAAAATACCCGAGCTCTGAAGCAAGCTTCCAGAAAATTGGAACGGAAATGGCGCTACACCAAACTGGAAGTCTTCCGACTAGCTTGGAAAAACAGTACCGTGCAGTATCGAAGAGCCCTCACTGCTGCTCGATCATCCTATTTTTCCAAGTTAACTGAGGAAAATAAGATCAATCCAAAATTTCTTTTTGATACTGTCGCAAAGCTAACTAAAAAGCAGCATTCCCCAAGAGAGGATGCCTTTCACTTTAGCAGTGAAAAATTTATGAACTTCTTTGAAGAAAAGATCATGATCATTAGAAAGCAAATTACGGACTCCTCTTTGAATCTGCGTATTCCTCCAAAGCTCAGTTGTCCTGAGTCCGCACAACTTTGCCAGGACATAGAATCAAGGGAGACACTCAAGTTTTTTAGTACCATATCTCTTGACACATTGATGAAAATAATCATGGCCTCTAAACCTTCAAGCTGCATACTGGACCCTATTCCAACTAAGCTACTGAAAGAGCTGCTTTCTGTGCTTGGCCCTCCTATGTTGAACATAATAAACAGCTCTCTATCCACTGGATGTGTACCAAACTCACTAAAAGTGGTAGTAATAAAGCCTCTCTTGAAAAAGCCAAACCTTGACCCAGAAAATATAAAAAAACTATCGGCCTATATCGAATCTTCCATTCCTCTCAAAAAAGTTAGAAAAAGCTGTTGCGCAGCAACTCACTGCCTTCCCGAAGACAAACAATGTATATGAAACGCTTCAGTCTGGTTTTAGACCCCATCATAGCACTGAGACTGCACTTGTGAAGGTGGTAAATGACCTTTTAATGGCGTCAGACCGAGGCTCTGCAACTGTCCTCGTGCTCCTAGACCTTAGTGCTGCTTTTGATACCATTGATCACCACATTCAAGTTCTGGCCTGGTTTAGATCTTATCTGTCGGAAAGATATCAGTTTGTCTCTGTGGATGGTTTGTCCAATGACAAATCAACTGTAAACTTCAGTGTTCCTCAAGGCTCTGTTTTGGGACCACTATTGTTTTCACTATATATTTTACCACTTAGTGATGTCATTCGGAAACATAATGTTAACTTTCACTGCTATGCGGATGACACACAGCTGTACATTTCGATGAAACATGGTGAAGCCCCAAAATTGCCCTCGCTGGAAGCCTGTGTTTCAGACATAAGGAAGTGGATGGCGGAAAATGTTCTTCTTTTAAACTCTGACAAAACAGAGATGCTTGTTCTAGGTTCCAAGAAACAAAGAGATCTTCTGTTGAATCTGACAATTAATCTTGATGGTTGTACAGTCGTCTCAAATAAAACTGTGAAGGACCTTGGCGTTACTCTGGACCCTGATCTCTCTTTTGACTGTTTCAAGGACAGATGTTTTTCCATCTACGTAACATTGTAAAAATCTGAAATTTTCTGTCCAAAAATTATGCTGAAAAGTTAATCCATGCTTTTGTCACTTCTAGGTTAGACTACTGCAATGCTTTACTTTCCGGCTTCCCGGATAAAGCACTAAATAAACTTCAGTTAGTGCTTAACACGGCTGCTAGAATCTTGACTAGAACCCAAAAATGTGATCATATTACTCCAGTGCTAGCCTCTCTACACTGGCTTCCTGTTAAGGCAAGGGCTGATTTCAAGGTTTTACTGCTAACCTACAAAGCATTACATGGGCTTGCTCCTACCTATCTTTCCAATTTGGTCCTGCCGTACATACCTACACGTACGCTACGGTCACAAGACGCAGGCCTCCTTACTGTCCCTAGAATTTATAAGCAAACAGCTGGAGGCAGGGCTTTCTCCTATAGAGCTCCATTTTTATGGAATGGTCCGCCTATCCATGTGAGAGACGCAGACTCGGTCTCAACCTTTAAGTCTTTATTGAAGACTAATCTCTTCAGTAGGTCCTATGATTGAGTGTAGTCTGGCCCAGGAGTGTGAAGGTGAACGGAAAGGCACTGGAGCAACGAACCCCCCTTGCTGTCTCTGCCTGGCCGGTTCCCCTACACTGGGATTCTCTGCCTCTAACCCTATTACAGGGGCTGAGTCACTGGCTTACTGGTGCTCTTCCATGCCATCCCTGGGGGTGCGTCGCTTGAGTGGGTTGAGTCACTGACGTGATCTTCCTGTCCGGGTTGACACCCCTTGGTTTGTGCCGTGGCTGAGATCTTGTGGGCTATACTCGGCCTTGACTCAGGATGGTAAGTTGGTGGTTGAAGATATCCCTCTAGTGGTGTGGGGACTGTGTTTCGGCAGAGTGGGTGGGGTTATATCCTGCCTGTTTGGCCCTGTCCGGGGGTATCGTCGGATGGGGCCACAGTTTCTCCCGACACCTCCTGTCTCAGCCCCCAGTATTTATGCTGCAGTAGTTTATGTGTCGGGGGGCTAGGGTCCGTCTGTTATATCTGGAGTATTTCTCCTCTCTTATCCGGTGTCCTGTGTGAATTTAAGTATGCTCTCTCTAATTATCTTCACCGGCTCCAGCAGAAAAACTGACTGTTTTGGAGAGCCTGGCGTGCCCAAAGTAAAATGCCTCCCATTTAGGCCCAGAAAATGGGATATGCATATATTTAGTACCATTGGATAGGAAACACTCTGAATTTTCCAAAACTGTTAACCATTTGTCTGTGGGTCAATCAGAACGCATTTGGCAGGCAAAACCCTGAGGAATCTCTGTCCTGAAAAAAGTCATTTTGACACATTGCTCATTTTTGAGCCCCTCCCTATCCAAAATGACCATATATAGGCATGTGAACTCAGTGCACGTCGCTTCCTTATGATGTCATCAACCACGAGACGGTGTTTTACTCCATCTTGGGGAATTTCGGCCATTGATAAACAGCATGGAACGAGAGACCACCTTATGAAAACTCTTCAGAGTGCGTGCATGAGAAGGCGCGCTGTGCCTTATTTATCGCTTTTTAGCGTTCAGTTTATATTCCGGCTGATTTATAATAGTACATATACGTAAAAGGGTTCCTAAGGATACATTTAAAACTATGTTTGATTGTTTTTGGACAAGTTTATAGGTAACATTTGAACGAGTTGGCGCTGCGTTTCAAAAGAGTAATGGAGGCTGTCGCTTTGCATGAACCAAATGGAGGATTTATGGATAAAAGACGTTACTTTTTCTAACAAAAGAACCATGGATTGTCTTCGTTGGACACTTAGGAAGACCTCAGCAGAAGTTCTTCAACAGGTAATTACTTTGTTTTCGCTGTGAAATGTGTTATGTGTGTGCCATGATTGCTAATCGATACATGGCTATTGGAAAATATGTGAGGTGCTACCCTCAAACAAATGAATGTGCTGCTTTCGCCGTAAAGCCTTTTTGAAATCTGACAACGCTGTGATATTGCCTAGAAACAGAGCTTTTGATGAGTATGGAACACTTGTATATAGCTGGATGTTTAATAATTCAATTTTCGGATTTTAAATCTGGCGCTACAGGTTTTAGCTGGTAGTGTCGGGATGATCCCGCTAGCGACCCACTGGTATTTGAGTCGTTAACTCTCTCTTTCTTTTTTTCTCTCTCTCTCTCTCGGAGGACCTGAGCATTAGGACCATTCCTCAAGGCCTACCTGGCCTGATGACTCCTTGATGTCCACAGTCCACCTGGCCGTGCTGCTTCTCCAGTTTCAACTGTTCTGCCTGTTTTATGAACATTTTAAAATCTTGTCCATGTTCTGTTATAATCTGCACCCGGCACAGCCAGAAGAGGACTGGCCACCCCTCACAGCCTGGTTCCTCTCTAGGTTTCCTCCTAGGTTTTGGCCTTTCTAGGGAGTTTTTCCTAGCCACTGTGCTTTTACACCTGCATTGCTTGCTGTTTGGGGTTTTAGGCTGGGTTTCTGTACAGCACTCTGTGACATCAGCTGATGTAAGAAGGGCTTTATAAATACATTTGATTGAAGTTTGAAGCTGTGCTCTCCTCTGCTCCTTTCCTCTGGAGACTTAGTCTTAGTGAGATTAAGACTACCAGTCCTCCATTACCGAGCATACTACTCGCCAATATTCAATCATTAACCTTTTGATGAGTACACTCTAAATATTAGTCACGACCCTCAAATAATTTTACTTATGTTTGCATGCGGTACCCGAATTCTATGCTGCCTTTCTAGAATTTGATTGTTGTATATTGCCGCTATTCTCTGCACCCCTCACTGCATCAAGCCCGCATTGTCTGCTTTATAAAACTGTCTTTTTCAACCACTCAATCTCTTATCCTTTCCTCCTATAGTAGAAGCAGTGAGTATCTATAGTATTATTGATAATTATATAATTATTATAATTATCTATATTACATGTGTTATTATCTAAAATTGTTTTTGGTGTTAGCCTGTTTGAGGGGCTTGGCGTGTGAGACAGGGCGGGAAACCTGAGACGTTAAGTCCGGTGTATTTGATACAATAGTGGCGGGAAAAAAACCAAGGTGAGAGTGGGTATGGGGATATATTACATGTGCCGACCATGTCTCAGGGAAACGCTGGCATCCTGAATATTTTTGTTAATTTTCTCCCCTGGAAAATTTGGGCTACAGCGGTGCTTCCATTTCAATATCATGTCAACATATTATCACCACAGGACATGTAGCCTACAGATGCCTGCCTCATCACCAGGTGGGGAAGATATTTTGCATTCATAAAACGTGATGAGTATTATGGCTTGGGTAAGTTTTAGACCAGCCGGGTCTGTGCAACGCTGGTTCTACCAATCAGAATCCATTCTCCAAGACTGTTTTGATCGCATGCTGGAATATGTTCCAGGTCACCTCTTGGGATAACATCAGTGAATACGCTGACTCAGTCACCGGATTCATGAAAAAATGCATTGATGATGTGATACCGATATCACATCATCAGAACGTACCAGAAACAAAAACCGTGGATTGATGGCAGCCTTGTAGGGAAACTGAAGGAGAGAGATGCTGCTTATAAACACAGCAAGGTGATCAGGGACAATAGTATACTTAAACAGTACAAATACGACCGACGTAGATCCAGCAAGATGATGGAACACAAGTATAGGGACAAATGGGAGGAGTAATTCAGCTGGTCGGACACAAGGCGTATGTGGCGGGGGCTCCTTACGATCACAGATTACAAAAAGAAAGCCAGCCACGCCCACTGACACCAAACCCGCCCTACCGGACAAGCTAAACACCTTTTTCTCAAGCCTCGAGCACAACGACGGAGACCGTAAGTATAGAGGACGTGTGTAAGTCATTCAAACTTGTTAACCCTCGCAAGGCTGCCGGCCCAGGTGGCATCCCTAGCCGCGCCCTCAGAGCATGTGCAGACCAGCTGGCTGTTGATATTTCTGCCATTTTCAGAAAGTAACTGAACTGAATGACTACCGACCCATAGCACTCACTTCTGTCATCATGAAGTGCTTTCAGACCGTATCACTTCCTGAGGGGCAGCCCCCAGGTGGTGAAGGTAGGCAGTATTACCTCCTCCACACTTATTCTCATCACGAGGGCCCCACAAGGGTTCGTCCTCAGTCCCCTTCTGTACTCCTTGTATACCCACAACTGTGTGGCCTCACACAGTTACAACTCCATCATCAAGCTCGCTGACGACACGACAGTAGTAGGCCTGCTTACCAACAACGATGAGACAGCCTACAGGGAGGAGGTAGGCATTCTGACAGCGTGGTGCCAGGTAAACATCGTCTCCCTCAACTTCAAAGGAACAAAGCAGCTGATTGTGGACTTCAGGAAGAACCAGGCTGGGCACGTTCCCATCCTCATCAACGTGGCTGAGTTAAAGCCTAAATTGTACCTTAAACACTTAGAAATTTGACGTTTGGAACAACTTCAAAATGTAAAGTTTGAGAAACATGGATGAATGCCTAATTCTGGCGTGAGACTGTGAGAGCTGCCTTCGGTCTTCCTAACCCCGCCCCCCATATTGTTATTGTTTTATTATACTTTGACCTGCATTGTTTGACCCTGACAGTATGGCAGACACCAGGGGGAGGTGCTGACATAGAGCCAGCTGATAAAGGGGTTACCCTCATCACTCCCACATACACTCTACGACCCTGTGCCACACACACACACACAAACACACACACACACACGCTCCCACATTGACAGAGTGGTTCACTGCCTCTGCTCTCATCACACTCATGTCCCCTTATCAGCACCTCTCTACCCCTGAGCTGCAGCCCTCACACCCCCTCAGCACCACATACTCACTCCTCAGAGAGAGAGAGACAGAGAGAGAGAGAGAGAGAGAGACAGAGAGAGAGAGACAGAGAGACAGATAAAGACACACAGAGAGAGAGAGAGAGAGAGAGAGACAGAGAGAGAGACACACACAGAGAGACACACACAGAGAGAGAGAGAGAGAGAGAGAGAGAGAGAGAGAGAGAGAGAGAGAGAGAGAGAGAGAGAGAGAGAGTGTGTTCTGGAGAGAGGCATCAGAGAGGCATCAAGATCAGCATTTTTGAAGAAGCTGACCAGAGCAGCACGTATCAAACAGTAAATAATAATATATATAATAATGGAACTGTATTGATACAAGGCAATGATTCAAGCCTCCAGGCTTTTGAGAATAGGTTTGCTACCCTAAAAACGGAAGCTGAACTCATCTCAGAAACTGAGGAAAAAGAAAAGGAGGGAGATGGAGAAAAGCAGGCCCTAACGGTCTCTGTGACCCAGCAAGAAACCTTCAGTGTCCCTCTACCTACCTCACCTGCAGCAGACAGAGCCAAGGACATGCCTACAACACCAAGAACACCGTGGAAGCAGAGGTCATAGAACTCAGAGAGAACAAGCTTCAAGAGGAGGACACTGTCCAGAAACTAAAAGATGAGATTAAACAGTTCAGGGAGGAGAGCAGAGCATCTATTGCTAAATTAGAAAGCAGAATGGACAAACTGAGTCAGACAAATGATGACCTCAGAGACCGTCTGAGCACAACAAGAAAGGAGCTAGAACAAAGAGAGAGGTACATTGACACCCTCAACCAGCAGCTAGTCATTATGTCCTCTGCATCAAGAGAACATGTCCACCAGCTTGGTTCAACAAAAGCAGAACCTGAGACCAGCATGGCCTCCACCACACGGCCTACCAGTCTGCTCCAGCCCAGATCAGCCAACCAGCCTCCCAGTCTGCTCTAGCCCATGTCAGCCTACCTGCTTCTCAGTCTGCTCCAGCACAGTGTGCTCCGGACCAGGTCAACCTACCAGCCTCCCAGTCTGCTCCAGCCCAGGTCAAGCTACCAGCCTCCCAGTCTGCTCCAGCCCAGGTCAGAATACCAGCCTCCCAGTCTGCTCCACCCAGACAATCACCCACAACTGCAATCCTTATTGATTCAAATGGGAAGTTCTTAGTCCAGGAAATATTATTCCCTAGACACCAGGTGTATACGTTCTGGTGTCCTACAACTGACAGTGCAATGCAGCTACTCAGTCAGACCAGCATTGACACCCCTGACAACATCATCATCCACACTGGCACAAATGACCTTCATGTCAAAGGTGAAAATGTATCTGGGGCAGTGAGAAGAGTGGCAGAAGGGGCACAGGCTATGTTCCCATCAACAAATATAGTTGTGTTCACCCTCCTAGCAAGAAAAGGCTTCCCAGGAAAGTTGATTGAAAAGATAAATCAACAGATCACTGTGGACTGTGCCTCACTGCTCAACGTCAGAACGGCTCACCACCCCACTCTGACATGTCAACATTTATACCATAATGTACATCTTGATCAGGACAGTATCAGAACCTTTGCCAAGGACCTAAAGGATGCAACACTTGGCAGGGACCCACACACCCATCACCCCAGCAGCAGAGGCCCCCCGCCCCACCTTCTGAAACAACAGTACCCCCACCAAGCTCCAGAGGGAAGAGCCAGACACTGCTTATTACAGCACAGCTCTACTAGACCAGGCCCAACACAGCACAGATTTACCAGACCAGACCCGCATCAGGACAGCTCTACTAGACCAGGCCCAACACAGCACAGATTTACCAGACCAGACCAGCATCAGGACAGCACGACCAGACCCGGCCCATCACAACAAAGCTCTACTAGACCCGGCCCATCACAACACAACACTACTAGACCAGGCCCATCACGACACAGCTCTACTAGACCAGGCCCATCACAACAAAGCTCTACTAGACAAGGCCCATCACAACACAGCTCTACTAGACCAGGCCCATCAAAACACAACACTACTAGACCAGGCCCATCACAACAAATCTCTACTAGACCAGGCCCATCACAACACAGCACTGACCACTACTCTAGGGTTGGGCAGAACGCAGTCCTTCAGAGAAGTACACCACATGATGCAGTCCACACCATGTATCATTCAGATAATCAGCCTACATATGCTGAGGTAACACACACACGCACACACACATGCACACACACACACACACACACACACACACACACACACACACACACACACACACACACACACACACACACACACACACACACACACACACACACACACACACACATACACACACAGGATTGCAGATTGCATTGCATTATTTTTTGTGCAATCTTATTCCATTCTTATTAATTTGTTAACTATTCTTCATTTTATTGGCACTGGTATTATAATAATTATTATATGGTGTATGTGTGTGTGTGTATATGTACAGTTGAAGTCGGAAGTTTACATACACCTTAGCCAAATACATTTAAACTCAGTTTTTCACAATTCCTGACATTTAATCCTAGTAAAGATTCCCTGTTTTAGGTCAATCTCAATGGCATCCTTTCTTTTTATAATGTGAAATGTCAGAATAATAGTAGAGAGAATAAATTATTTCAGCTTTTATATATTTCATCACATTCCCAGTGGGTCAGAAGTTTACATACACTCAATTAGTATTTGGTAGCATTGCCTTTAAATTGTTTAACTTGGGTCAAACGTTTCGGGTAGCCTTTCACAAGCTTTCCACAATAAGTTGGGTGAATTTTGGCCCATTCCTCCTGACAGAGCTGGTGTAACTGTGTCAGGTTTGTAGGCCTCCTTGCTCGCCCACGCTTTTTCAGTTCTGCCCATAAATTTACTATAGGATTGAGGTCAGGGCTTTGTGATGGCCACTCCAATACCTTGACTTTGTTGTCCTTAAGCCATTTTGCCACAACATTGGAAGTATGCTTGGGGTCATTGTCCATTTGGAAGACCCATTTGCGACCAAGCTTTAACTTCCTGACTAATGTCTTGAGATGTTGCTTCAATATATCCACATAATTTCCCTTCCTCATGATGCCATCTATTATTGTGAAGTGCACCAGCCCCTCCTGCAGCAAACCACCCCCACAACACGATGCTGCCACCCCCGTGCTTCACAGTTGGGATGGTGTTCTTCGGGGTGCAAGCCTGCCCCATTTTCCTCCAAACATAATGATGGTCATTATGGACCAAAATATTTTTGTTTCATCAGACCAGATTACATTTCTCCAGAAAGTACAATCTTTGTCCCCATGTGCAGTTGCAAACCGTAGTCTGGCTTTTTTATGGTGGGTTTGGAGCAGTGGCTTCTTCCCTGCTGAGCGGCCTTTCAGGTTATGTCGATATAGGACTCGTTTTACTGTGGATATAGATACTTTTGTTTCTGTTTCCTCCAGCATCTTCACAAGGTCCTTTGCTGTTGTTCTGGGATTGATTTGCACTTTTCACACCAAAGTACGTTCATCTCTAGGAGACAGAACGCGTCTCTTTCCTGAGCGTTATGACGGCTGCATGTTCCCATGGTGTTTATACTTGCGTACTATTGTTTGTACAGATGAACGTGGTACCTTCAAGCATTTGTAAATTGCTCCCAAGCATGTACCAGACTTGTGGAGGTCTACAATTTTTTTCTGAGGTCTTGGCTGATTTCTTTTGATTTTCCCATGATGTCAAGCAAAGAGGCACTGAGCTTGAAGGTAGGCCTTGAAATACATCCACAGTTACACCTCCAATTGACTCAAATGATGTCAATTAGCCTAACAGAAGCTTCTAAAGCCATGACAGAATTTTCTGGAATTTTCTATGCTGTTTAAAAGCACAGTCAACTTAGTGTATGTAAACTTCTGGAATTGTGATTAAGTGAATTATAAGTGAAAACAATTGTTGGAAAAATGACTTGTGTCATGCACAAAGTAGATGTCCTAACTGACTTGCCAAAACTATAGATTGTTAACAAGAAATGTGTGGATTGGTTGAAAATCTAGTTTTAATGACTCCAACCTAAGTGTATGTAAACTTCTGACTTCAACTGTATATATATATATATATATATATATATATATATATATATGTATTATTGTTATTTATTTCTATGTAATTTTCTCTAACCAGTGAATATCACTTATTATAAATGAGATCATTAACTATTAGCTTTTGGAATATCCAAGGCCTAAACTCTTCACATTTTGGTTGTAAAACAACACATCTAGAATTGATTAAAAACATAAAGGGACAGGACATCATAATCCTACTGGAAACATGGTGTCGTGGAGACATAGATACTCAGTGTCCCTCAGGCTATAGAGAAAGTTTACTACCATCAATCAAACATAAAAATGTTAAACAGGGCCGGGACTCAGGTGGAATCATAATTTGGCATGAGCACTGAATGAAATGAAAAAAGGTACTAATCACATTTGGTTAAAACTTAACTTGAGGTACAATCTATTGTGACAATGATGTATACATATGTGCAGCTTGTGCTCCTCCTTCAGATTCATCATATTATGACGATCAGTTTTTTGACAATCTCCATACAGAAATCATTCCATTTCAGGCAGAGGGTAAAGTGCTTCTTTGTGGAGATTTCAATGCATATTTGGACACCCCTCCTTGTACAGTAGCCCTATTATGAATAACAGAAACAGTCCGGACTAAATACTGACCAAAAATGGGAAGGAGTTAGTGCATCTCTGTCGAGCCTTAGGCCTGTACATGCTTAATGGTAGAATCAGAGGGGACTCTTTCAGTCAGTTTACTTACTGCTCAGCTCTTGGGACAAGTGTAGTCAATTATGCCATCACTGACATTGACCCCTCCTCCATTAGTGCATTCACTGTCAGACCACAGACACAATTGTCAGATCACAGTCAGATCAATTCTGAAGAAATGAACCGGCAATATTCATTCAGAAAAACAGCCCAATAAACTCTACAACATAAACCAATCGTACAGAAGGGATCAAAACAGTGCAGAGAGATTCATTTAAACATTGAACTCAAATGAAATGATGATCTCTATACAGTTATTCAATAACTCACAATAGCAAAACAATAAAGAAGGTATCAATTCGGCTACTCAAAACAAAAAAGCAGCATCGAAAGCAAAAAAAGCTAATTTGATCAAACCAAAGAAATGCTACACCAGAAACAAAAAACAAAATGTTTCTGAAAAATGGTTTGATAACGAATGTAAAACAACTAGAAAACACCAAAGACAAATGTCAAATGAAAAACATAAGCAGCAATACAACCCAGAGCTACGCTGTGAATACTGTGAAACTCTGAAACTGTCACGACTTCTGCCGAAGTCGGTCCCTTCTAGCCATCGCCGATCCATTTTTAATTTTCCGCACCATTTGTATCGTTTGTGTACTGGTGCTGTTTTGCATTAAATTACCTTGTCCACACATCTCTGCTCTCCTGCGCCTGACTCACCTACAAACTATGGAGCGCTGGGAGAGAAGAGGAGTTCCTCCAGCACCTCCACCAGCACCACCAAGGGCACCACTGATCACCCCTCCTTCACCAGGTCCCAGTGGGATTCGTCTCTCCCTTCTGAGGGAGTACGATGGGAAGGCAGCGGGATGTCAGGGGTTCCTACTCCAACTGGAGCTCTACCTGGCGACCGGCACTCGGCTCCTTCGGGCCGTGAGAGCGTGTGCGCCATCGTTTCCTGCCTCTCAGGGAAGGCCCTGGATTGGGCCAATTCGAGGATTTCACCCGTCGCTTCCGGGCAGTCTTTGACCACCCGACTGAGGGTAGAGCGGCGGGTGAACATGTCGTGCACCTGAGGCAGGGGACGAGGAGCGCACGGGGAGTTCGCTTTGGACTTCAGGCGCAGCTGGGAATTTTATTGACAGGTCATTTGCCCATAGTTTAGGGATCCGCATTGTTCCAGTGGATATGCCCTTCCCTGTTCACACCCTAGATAGTCGACCATTAGGGTCAGGGTTAATTAGGGAGGCCACCGCAACACTTGTCATGGTGACGCAGGAGGGTCACAAGGAGAGAATCAGTCTCTTTCTTATTGATTCTCCTGCGTTTCCCGTGGTGCTGGGCCTACCCTGGTTGGCCTGTCATGACCCCACTATTTCGTGGCAACAGAGGGCTCTCACGGGGTGGTCAAGAAAGTGCTCGGGGAGGTGCTTAGGGGTTTCTGTCGGTGCTACTACGGTGGAAAGTCCAGACCAGGTCTCCACCGTGCGCATTCCCTCTGAATATGCCGATTTGGCTCTCAATTACCACCCCATCGACGGGGGGGGATTGTGCGATAAATCTCCAGGTAGACGCAGCACTTTCCAGGAGTCACGTGTATCCCCTGTCGCAGGAGGAGACGGCGGCTATGGAAACATATGTCTCCGAATCCCTGGGGCAGGGGTACATTCGGCCATCCACTTCACCTGCCTCCTCGAGTTTCTTTTTTGTGAAGAAGAAGGATGGAGGTCTGCGCCCGTGTATTGACTATTGAGGCATCAATAAGATCACGGTGAGGTATAGTTACCTGCTACCTCTCATAGCCAGTGCCATCGAGTCAATGCACAGGGTGCGCTTCTTCACAAAATTGGATCTCAGGAGCGCTTACAACCTGGTGCGTATCCGGGAGGGAGACGAGTGGAAGATGGCTTTTAGTACCACCTCAGGGCACTATGAGTACCTCGTCATGCCGTACGGGTTGATGAATGCTCCATCAGTCTTCCAGGCCTTTGTAGACGAGATTTTCAGGGACCTGCAAGGGCAGGGTGTGGGGGTGTATATTGATGACTATCTAATATACTCCGCCACACGCGCCGAGCATGTGTCCCTGGTGCGCAGGGTGCTTGGTCAACTGTTGGAGCATGACCTGTGCGTCAAGGCTGAGAAATGTCTGTTCTTTAAACAGTCCGTCTCCTTCCTAGGGTACCGCATTTCCACTTCAGGGGTGGAGATGGAGAGTGACCGCATTTCAACCGTGCGTAATTGGCCGACTCCCACCACGATAAAGGAAGTGCAGCGGTTTCTAGGGTTTGCCAACTACTACCGGAGGTTTATCCGGAGCTTTGGTCAGGTAGCGGCTCCCATTACCTCACTGCTGAAGGCGGGACCGGTGCGTTTGCAGTGGTCAGCTGAGGCGGACAGGGCTTTTGGTCACCGAGGGCTCTGTTTACCTCGGCTCCCGTGCTGGCTCATCCGGATCCCTCTTTGGCGTTCATAGTGGAGGTGGACGCGTCCGAGGCGGTGATAGGAGCTGTGCTCTCTCAGTGCTCGGGTACGCCACCAAAGCTCCGCCCCTGTGCCTTCTTTTCGAAGAAGCTCAGCCCAGCAGAGCAAAACTATGATGTGGGGGACCGGGAGCTGTTGGCTGTCATCAAGGCCTTGAAGGCGTGGAGACATTGGTTTGAGGGGGCTAAACACCCTTTTCTCATCTGGACTGACCACCGCAATCTGGAGTACATCCGGCGGCGAGGAGACTGAACCCTCACCAGGCAAGGTGGGCCATGTTCTTTACCCGTTTTGTTTTCACCCTGTCCTACAGACCAGGTTCCCAGAACGAGAAGGCAGACTCACTGTCCCAGTTGTATGACACAGAGGAGCGGTCCATGGATCACACTCCCATACACCCGGCCTCTTGCCTGGTGGCACCGGTAGTGTGGGAGCTAGACGCGGACATCGAGCGGGAATTTCGTACAGAGCCCACTCCACTCCAGTGTCCAGCTGGGCGTCTGTACGTTCCGTCGGCTGTCCGCGACCGTTTGATCTTTTGGGCCCACACGTCACCCTCCTCTGGTCATCCGGGCATCGGTCACTGTCTTAGTGGGAAGTACTGGTGGCCGTGGTCCACCTTGGCTAAGGACGTGAGGGTTTATGTTTCCTCCTGCTCGGTGTGCGCCCAGTGCAAGGCCCCTAGGCCAGAGAGAAGTTACAACTCTTACCCGTTCCACAACGGCCATGGTCGCACCTGTCGGTGGACTTCGTAACGGATCTTCCTCCCTCACAGGGTAACACCATGATCCTGGTCGTTGTGGATCGGTTTTCTAAGTCCTGCCGTCTCCTCCCTTTGCCCGGTCTCCCTACGGCCCTACAGACTACGGAGGCCCTGTTCACTCACGTCTTCTGGCCCTACGGGGTGCCTGAGGACATAGTATCTGATCGAGGTCCCCAGTTCATGTCAAGGGTCTGGAGGGCATTCATGGAACGTCTGGGGTCTCGGTCAGCCTTACCTCAGGTTTTCACCCCGAGAGTTACAGGCAGGTGGAGAGAGTGAACCAGGATGTGGGTAGATTTCTGTGGTCTTATTGCCAGGACCGGCCGGGGGAGTGGGCGACGTTCATACCCTGGGCAGAGATGGCCCATAACTAGCTCCGCCACTCCTCTACTAACCTCTCCCCCTTCCAGTGCATACTGGGGTACCAGCCGGTTCTGGCGCCTTGGCATCAGAGCCAGATCGAGGCTCCTGCGGTGAATGACTGGTTTAGGCGCTCTGAGGAAACTTGGGATGCCGCTCATGTGCACCTTCAGCGGGCAGTGAGGCGTCAGAAAGCGAGCGCAGACCGCCACCGCAGTGAGGCTCTCGACTCGAAACCTGCCCTTCCGCCTGCCCTGCCAGAAGCTGGGCCCGCGGTTTGTGGGGCCATTCAAAGTCCTGAGGAGACTGAACAAGGTTTGCTACAGGTTACAGCTTCCCCCCGATTACCGTATTAACCCCTCGTTCCATGTGTCTCTCCTCAGGCCGGTGGTGGCTGGTCCACTCCAGGAGTCTGAGGTGCGGGAGGTTCCTCCTCTCCCTCTGAACATCGAGTGGTCTCCGGCGTATGCAGTTCGAGCCCTACTGGACTCGAGGCGTCGGGCAGGGGGCCTTCAGTACCTCGTGGAGTGGGAGGGGGGTATGGTTTGGAGGAGAGATGCTGGGTGCCGGTGGAGGACGTATTGGACCCTTCGATGCTGCGGGAGTTCCACCATCGCCATCCGGATCGCCCTGCGCCTTGTCCTCCGGGTCGTCCCCGAGGTTGGCGTTGGCGTGCTGCTGGAGCCGCGCGTCAAGGGGTGGTACTGTCACGACTTCTGCCGAAGTCGGTCCCTCTGCTTGTTCGGGCAACGTTCGGCGGTCGACGTCGCCGGCCTTCTAGCCATCGCCGATCCATTTTTAATATTCTATTTGTTTTGTCTTTGTTTTCTACACACCTGGTTTCAATTCCCCAATTACATGTTCATTATTTAACCCTCTGTTTCCCCCCATGTTTGTGTGCGTGTATATGTTCATTGGTCAGTTTGTGAATTAACGGCTGGTTGTTTGTTTGGCGGGTTCTGTATTTTGTACGCCCGTTCATTTTGTGAGACAGGTAATTTTTCCGCACCATTTGTATCGTTTGTGTACTGGTGCTGTTTTGCATTAAATTACCTTGTCCACACATCTCTGCTCTCCTGCGCCTGATTCACTGAACCAGTTACCCACAGCCTGACAGAAATAGTATAAACATACATGGAAACGAAAGAAATTGAATTGTACCAACAAGGCACTTGATTAAATTGAAAACGCAATTGACCAAAATCTGTTCTGGGACATTTGGAACAATTTAAGCATGACAAAGCCACAAGAATTAGCCATACAATATGAAGGAATTTGGAAAACTTATTTTGGATAATCTATACAAAAACATCCCACAAATAGACTTACAACAGAACCCATTTAAAATTAAAGAGAAATGTAACATCCTTGAATTAAGAACAACCAAAATCCATTAGATTACCCAATATCCCAACAATAACTAAATGAAAAGCTCAAATCTATAAAATCAAAGAAGGCTTGTGGTCTAGATAACATCAGAAATGAAATGCTGAAAAACAGCACACCAGAGTTGCAAAATGCTGTGCTTAAATTGTTCAACATGGTTTTAACTTCTGGCTGCTTCCCTGATGTCTGGAACCAGGGGCACATCTCCCCTATCCACAAAAGTGGAGACAAATCAGACCCCAATAATTACAGGGGAATTTGAGTAAACAGCAGCCTGGGAAAGGTTTTCTGTAGCATTTTGAATTCAAGAATTCAAACCTTTCTTCAAGATGAAATGTAATAAGTAAATGTCAAATTGGCTTTTTCCCCAACCATCGCACTGCTGACCAAATATACATCTTACACACACTAATTAAGAAACACGTCCACCAAAAAAAAGAGGGCAAAATCTTTGCTTGCTTTCCTGACAAAATTCTCCAAGGTGGGCTTGGTGGTAAGATGTATGACTTAATAAAATGTATGTACACTGAAAAAAGGTGTGCAATAAAAAAACAAAAACCAAAGAACAGAATTCCTTTCACAACGTCGAGGTGTGAGACAAGGCTGCAGTTTGAGTCCAAATCTTTTCAACATGTTGGACCATTCTCCAGCCCCAGGACTCACACTATTTGACACAGGTAAAATACCTGCTATATGCTGATGACTTGGTATTTCTATCACCAACCAAAGAAGGTATTCAACAGAACCTTAATATTCTAGAGCAATATTGCCATAATTGGGCCCTGTCAGTAAATTAAAAAAAAATGAAAATCATGATTTTCCCCCCAAAAAACAAATGTCAGAAACACAAATATAAATTCACCCTGAACAACACCAAGAGAGAGAGACAGAGAGAGAGACAGAGAGAGAGAGAGAGAGAGAGAGAGAGAGAGAGAGAGAGAGAGAGAGAGAGAGAGAGATCGTGTTTTAAGAAGTAATAGGAGGGATAGAAGGTGAAATACCACAGTGTCCCATCACAACAGCAAGATTTGTGACCTGTTGCCACAAGAAAAGAGCAACCAGTGAAGAATGAACACCATTGTAAATACAACCCATATTTATGTTTATTTATATTCTGTTTTGTACTTCAACTATTTGCACTGTATTTAGACATAACATAACATTTGAAATTAGTGTAGTGTTTACTTTTCATTTCTGATTGTTCATTTCACTTTTGTTTATTATCTATTTCAATTGCTTTAGCAATGTTAACATATGTTCCCCCATTCCCATAAAGCCATTTGAGTTTAATTTAATTGAGACAGAGATGCCAACACAGGAAGACATGAGAAAGCCCAATTGCAGTCCATCACTAATGAAGGGACAGGGACAGAGAAAGGAAGTGTGTTCTGGTAGGGAGGGTGCAGAGGGCAGCAGACAGACACACACATCCAGACATCCAGACAGACAGACAGACACAGACAGACAAAGTGGGATGTGTGGTCCTGGACATGTACCCTGCTGTGCCTGTTTCACACCCTCTCCACCTCCCTTTACCCATGACACTCCTTCTCTTTCTGTCCTCCTCTCTCCAGTCTCCCTCTCTTTGTCCTCCTCTCTCTTCTCTTCACATTTCCCTCTCCCTGTCCTCCTCTCTCTTCTCTCCCTCTCTCTGTCCTCCCCAAACTTCTCTTCACATCTCTGTCCTCCTCTCGATTCTCTTCACATCTCCCTCTCTCTTCTCTCCATCTCTCCCTGTCTCTGTCCTCCTCTCTCTTCTCTTCACCTCTCTGTCCTACTCTCTCTTCTCTTCACATCTCCCAATCTCTGTCCTCCTCTCTCTTCTCTCCACCTCTTCCTCTCTCTGTCCTCCCCTCTCTTCTCTTCACCTCGCTGTTCTCCTCTCTCTTCTCTCCACCTCTCCCTCTCTCTGTCCTCACCCTCTCTTTTCACCTCTCTGTCCTCCCCTCTCTTCTCTTCACCTCGCTGTCCTCCTCTCTCTTCTCTCCTCCTCTCTCGCTCTCTGTCCTCCCCCCTCTTCACTTCACCTCTCTGTCCTCCTCTCTCTTCTCTCCTCCTCTCTCGCTCTCTGTCCTCCCCCCTCTTCACTTCACCTCTCTGTCCTCCTCTCTCTTCTCTTCACCTCTCTTTTCTCCTCTCTCTTCTCTTCACCTCTCCCTCTCTCTGTCCACTAACTTATTCTACCATTAAATTCTAACGGTTTGTCTCATTACATTTTCCTGTCTCTCCCAACATTTGGTGATTAAAGCTTAATCCTTCTGTCTTAATCTCCCTATTTTGCCCTCTCCTTCTCCAATTCCTCTTCTCTCCCACTCAATCCATCTCTCATCTCTCTTCCTCTATATCCTTTTCCTCCCACTCTCCCTCCCTCACACGTCCCCTCCTAATTTGCCTACATAATCATATGCGTGGGAGGGGAGGAGGGGGGGTGTGCTGGACCAACATTTGCCCACGCTCTGCTGCAATCGATGAGTGGTCTTAAGTTTATCAGATTTTTATCACTGGGACGACAGGGGGGCAGGTCGATAGGCCATGCCCGCGTCAGGTTTGCCTTTATAGGGACGCCGGCGAGCAAGCTCCCCCTGGGATCTCCATGTTCTCTTGTCACCCTCTGACTGGCACAAGTCTGTTCCTCTAAATGACAAAGTCTGCGAAGACGTATATATAGGCGCTTTACCGCGGTGACAAGGCCTGGCTGTTGTATTTATTAACTGTCTTTTGGCCGTGACACTTTGCCGATGATCGTCCACAAATTTATGCGGGCGAATCTCCACAGAGCAAAAATGAAAGCTAATAGAGTAATTTGCCGATAATTCATGGCTGGGATACCTGGGATGAACTGTCTTACTTTGTAAAGCCCTCCCTCGGCAATACCTCTCTCTCTCTCTCTCTCTCTCTCTCTCTCTCTCTCTCTCTCTCTCTCTCTCTCTCTCTCTCTAAACAGGGTCTGTGTATTGGTACACCCTCATGAGCACATACCTTATTTAAATAAGTATTCAGTCCCTTTGCTATGAGACTCGAAATTGAGCTCAGGTGCATCCTGTTTCCATTGATCATCCTTGCAATGTTTCTACAACTTGATTGGAGTCCACCTGTGGTAAATTCAATTGATTGGACATGATTTGGAAAGGCACACACCTGTCTATATAAGATTCCACAGTTGACAATGCATGTCAGAGCAAAAACCAAGCCATGAGGTTGAAGGAATTGTCCGTAGAGCTCTGAGACAGGATTGTGTCAAGGCACAGATCTGGGGAAGGGTAACAAAAAAATTCTGCAGCATTGAAGGTCCCCAAGAACACAGTGGCCTCCATCATTCTTAAATGGAAGAAGTTTGGAACCACAGAGACTCTTCCAAACTGAGCCATTGGGGGAGAAGGGCCTTGGTCAGAGAGGTGACCAAGAATCCGATGGTCACTCTAACAGAGCTCCAGAGTTCCTCTGTGGAGATGGGAGAACCATGCAGAAGGACAACCATTTCCGCAGTACTCCACCAATCAGGCCTTAATGGTAGAGCAGCCAGAAGGAAGCCACTCCTCTGTAAAAGACACATGCCAGCCCGCTTGAATCTTTGCCAAAAGGCACCTAAAGGACTTTCAGACCATTAGAAACCAGATTCTCTGGTCTGATGAAAACAAAATTGAACTCTTTGATCTGCTGTGGGGATGTTTTTCAGCAGCAGGGACAGGAAGACTAGTCAGGATCGAGGGATAGACGAACTGAGCAAAGTACAGAGAGATCCTTGATGAAAACCTGCTCAGGAGCGCTCAGGACTCAGACTGGGGCAAAGGGTCACCTTCCAACAAGACAACGACCATAATCACATAGTCTACTTCTTACAAACCTGTTTTGCCTTGTCATTATGTGTTATTGTGTGTTGATGGATGAGGGGAAAAAAACAATTTAATAAATTTTAGAATTAGGCTGTAAAGTAAAGTAACAAAATATGGAAAAAGTCAAAGGGTCTGAATCGTTTCCTGTTACGTTCCCCAGTTTCTGTGTTGTGCTTTTGCTTGTATGTGTGTGTTTCAGGATGGCTTCCTGAATTCCCCCCATTACTAATTGAAGCTGACCCCGCCCCCTCGTCAGGATACAGCTGTATCCCATTAGACTCCTTCTCCAGCTATATAAGCCAGTGTTGTGTTGCTCAGAAGGAGAGAAGGCTGAGAGAGGAGGCGGATAGATGAGGCTGATGACTGAGGGTGAAGTGCATCCTGAATTTTTGGTTGTTAAGAGATTGTGGTATGTTCTATGTTAGCTGTTACTGATTGTTATGTTCTGTGTTAGTGAATTTTGCTAAAAGAGAGAGAGCTATCAAAAGGTCCGTATTGATTATTTGAAATTGTTTGTATTTTTCTGTGTTTGTTCCCAGGGGGGAAGGGGAAGGCACCTAGGGAGTGCTTAGGCAAGAGGCCTGCGGGCATACATAACCCATAGTATTTTACTGTCTATGCACACTAGGTAAGACCTGGACGGACCACCCCTTGTATTTTGGTTAGTGCACCAGGTGGTGCTAAGTTAGGTAAGTTGTGGGTAGGCAGGTAAAATAGGAGAGGGGGCATTGACTTTTACGTTCTTTGCTTTGGTTCCGTTCAGCCCCTTTTCCCCAAAATTACCGTGTGATGGAATAAATTCCCTGTTAACGGTACCACGCTCTGCTTTTGTCATCCTTACTCGCACCTACAGTCCCATACCTCTTTCACTCCTCGGGGAATTTAGAGCAGCAGGGAGTTGCGTTCCCTCCTCCAAGAGGCGTACGTAACATTTCCGAATTCACTGTATATAGAGAGTGTGTGTGTCTGTACGTACGTGTGTTCATTCAGGCAGTGTTACTGATGCATTATTGTCTGAGTGGACGTCTGATAATTGTGACATTAACTGTTTATGAGCATTGATCAGAGAGCGGAGCCCAAAGAGTCCACACTCTGCCCTCTGCTTAACCACAATCATCTCCAATTGGGAGTCACACACACAAACACACACGCATGTACGCACACTTGCTGCTCTAAACGACTACACTAAATTGCCTGTTCATAAATCAATGGTAAAAACAACTACATTTACAAGCAATGAAAAATGACCAAAGAACAGGTTTTCTACTTAACCACATGAGTTATGTGCAGAGACAGAGACACATCCTGCCAATGTGGGAGGAAGATCCAAGATTCCTGCTCGTTTTCCCTGGAAACATCCCACACAATATCGCATCAGGAATCCCAGATTTTGTTTTAGGAATAATGGGAAGTACGAACAGGAATAATAACGCTGAAAGGGCCTGTATCAATATAACCTTTTCTGTATACATTACTCTTTGAAACTGTGGTTTGTGTGTGAGTGTGTGTATGTGTGTGTGTGTTAGTGTGTGTGTGTGTGTGCTAGTGCGCGTGTGAGTTTCTTATGCGTGTGCGTTTGTGGGCGTGTGTGTGCGTGTTTAATATCATCAGCTCTATGCTTCCTTGACTTGAGTCTGCCAACATGACAAGCTGGACAGACAGTTCACAAAAACAGCCTGGCATGGATCCGCGCAACCAAACTTCCTCAAACTTCCAAGACGGGTGAGATTAAAAAATTAATAATTAAACTGATTCAATTAGTGAATTAATTATTTAATTAATCATGTGCTCACAAATTTATTTCGCCCCCATTTGTCACGCGGCTCAATGACTTCATTGCGGATCCATGTGGAGCCGTCCCTGTCGACAGTCACACTGTCATCATCAAGATTAATCAAGATGTTTCCTGCATGCCCAATCACCAGGCTCGGAGCCATCACTATGGTAACCAGTGAGGACCTCCTGGCTGCGGGTGTGTGTTAACTTTATTGAATCGTCTGTCATTGGCTTTTCTTCTGTGGTTTTCAATATTGATAAACACACTGATCTCTCTTCTTCTTTGGTCTCTGTTAATGAACAAACTATACTTCCTTTAGCCTTCCTCTGAAGCCTGATAGTTTGAGTAAATTACCTTCTTCCGTGGTTTAGAAGGGAGTAGCCACCCTACCCTGATGTTTCCCATATTGCCCAACTCATAACCGATGTGGTCTATGAGAACGCTTTGGGGCCCTGAAACAGCTGCGTTTGTGCGAACGAGCAAGAGAGAGAGAGAGAAGGGGATAGAGAGAGAGAGACACAGAGAGAGAGAGATCCTCCCTGGTTAGATCTGATGTCTGGTTTATTTATTTGATTAATTTGCAGAGAGGCAGCGTGGTGTAACCTCGTTCTGTCACACTCTTCCTTCATGGCAGCGGTTTATTTTAGCAGGGCGGGACGTGGCCCCATAATGTCACTGTAATACTGGGTCACCGCTTTTTGGAATGGAGGAATGGGACTGGAGGGAGCAGAGAACGAGGGAGTATAAAACAGCACCTGGATTCATGGTGGGTGGTTGTGCCGGAGAGATCCACATGTAGAGCCAACAGGAACTGTCAGAGAAGATGCTCTCTAAAAAATAAGCGCACACACACACACACACACACACACACACAGCACAGTGGAGCAGCACAAGGCCAGAGAGAAGGTAAGTGGTTAAGTGCCTTGCTCAAGGGCACAACGGCAGTAGCTGGCAGATATCCAACGTGGCTTTCACAGTCTCACTTTTAGACAAAATTAGACTTGCATCTACGTTCTTCAAACTTACAATTTCAAAGTATTTTTGTTGCTCCTGCTGCTCTGTATAGTTCCATTTATCCAAACATCCAATTTTCAAAGTTAAGGGTTAAGTTTAGCTACTCAGTCCGATTGGTTAAGGTATGGTTTAAGGTTTGGGATAGGGTTAAAACCAACAATAAAAACCCAGTGTCCACCACTGGGATCAAACACGCAATGTTCTGATCCAGAGTCATGGGATTATTTCCATCCACCACCCCTGTCCACTACAGCCTAGCAAAACCCAAGCATACAGTACTTTATGGTAATTGTGCTCACTGTTGCCTTTAGAGGTCGGTTTTGAAGGCATTTCCCGACGTCCTCAGGACATGGATAGATGTCCAATTTTGACATCAATCTTGAACGCCTGGCTGAGATATCAATGCAAGCAAACCCAGCCTCCACATACTCCCTGTCAGACCTGGGATTCGACCAGCAACACTCCCTGATTTACTCAACTCGAAGCTACCGCGGTCAGTAAACACCAAACGCATGAGTGTTTGTAACCATGACAACCAACACAATGATGGAAAGGGAACAGAGAGAAAAGAGAGACCTTGCATCTCAAATCAAATGTATTTATAAAGCCCTTCTTACATCAGCTGATGTCAGACAGTGCTGTACAGAAACCCAGCCTAAAACCCCAAACAGCAAACAATGCAGGTGTAAAAGCACGGTGGTTAGGAAAAACTCCCTAGAAAGGCCAGAACCTAAGAAGAAACCTAGAGAGGAACCAGGCTGTGAGGGGTGGCCAGTCCTCTTCTGGCTGTGCCGGGTGCAGATTATAACAGAACATGGACAAGATTTTAAAATATTCATAAAACAGGCAGAACAGTTGAAACTGGAGAAGCAGCACGGCCAGGTGGATTGGGGACATCAAGGAGTCATCAGGCCAGGTAGGCCTTGAGGAATGGTCCTAATGCTCAGGTCCTCAGAGAGAGAGAGAGAGAGAGAGAAAAAGAGAGATAATTAGAGAGAGCATACTTAAATTCACACAGGACACCGGATAAGAGAGGAGAAATACTCCAGATATAACAGACGGACCCTAGCCCCCCGACACAAACTACTGCAGCATAAATACTGGAGGCTGAGACAGGAGGGGTCTGCGACTTCCTGTTGCCTGGTTGTCACTGGCCAACTCAGCGGTGCAGAGACACCAAACTAGTGAAATTACCGGCCATGACACGATTCCGTCTCGCGCTGACAACTCTGTCAGAGATGGGATTTAATCTCTTAATAACGAAGAGAGCCTAAGAGTTTGTCCTCTTTTTTTCTCTCCATCGCGTTCCAATCGCATCTGCTTATGTCTACAAATCAAAGCCATCTTCTCTCTCTCTCTCTCTCTCTCTCTCTCTTTCTCTCTCTCTCTCTGTCTCTCAGATAGATTTTGCTCTGTCTGTGATAAAGCCTGTGTAGATCATAATGGATCAGGCCAGAGTAACACAGTCTCCCGTTGTCACAGGAAATGAACTGGAATCAGATGCTGCAGCTATGAAGAGGGCTGAATTATAGAGACTTGAAGGAGAGAGAGAATAGAGAGAGAGAGAGAGAGAGGGGGAGATAAAAACAGCTTTATAATATTTCCTCTCAGAGATTTGAACCCTTGGAGGACACCCATGTTGAGATGCATTCAATGAGTTTACGTTATAGACACTCACTGTAGGTTCCTTTCTGACCATGTGTAACTGGCTCTGTTTGATCATGGGTTGTCTCCAAGTCTGACTGTGTTAGCTTGCTGAGTCTAGGTATAACCTAGGGGGAGCCAATGCAAGTCTTCAGTTCTCAGACACGTGAATGCGTGTTTGTGTACGTGAATGTGTGTTTGTGTACGTGAATGCGTGTTTGTGTACGTGAATGTGTGTTTGTGTACGTGAATGTGTGTTTGTGTACGTGAATGCGTGTTTGTGTACGTGAATGTGTGTTTGTGTACGTGAATGCGTTTGTGTACGTAAATGCGTGTTTGTGTACGTGAATGTGTGTTTAGGCCAAGACTAGGCTTAACCTGGTTGGCTGAAAGAAATATGTTTGTACCGTTGTACCATATGTATAGTGTCTCCCCTCCCTCCAGGGTACGGCGACATGGGCAACATGACAACCGGGACATTAACTAGTTGTCTGGACAACCTTGTAACCGTATTGTTGCACGTGTTCTGTGTTCTGGGGTTGGAATGCTTTGGTGTTTGAGGCCCTAGCATTAGGTAATTAGCTAAATCAGCAGCAACTGGGTTTAATTAGAGCAGCTCACAGACACAGACACCGTCCATGGAGCTTGTTAATTACCCCCCACATACACACATTCGTTACGGACCAGGCCCTGGGCTCTAATTAACTGTCTGTGTGTGTGTGGCTTGTGTGTGTGTGCGGCGTGTTGGGTTTGGGGGGTGTTTTTGTGTGTGTCTGGAGTTGAGGGTGGCAAGTATCTACACCCTTTTCAATAGAAATTTCAAGTTTGTATGATATCCCGGTGTTCATAGGATGTTTTGGGTTTATCAGGGCCGCAGTTGGTGAAGAGAGTCAGGCAGAATGAGGGAGCATGACAGAGGCAGTTTTTCAGAGAGAGGGAGAGAGTTGGCAGTGTGTTAGTCTATGGCAGTTTGTTAGTGTTTCTTGTCTCGCTGTGTCAGACAGTACAGACATGTCGTCACGTTCCCCTAATGTGGACAAACAACTGTAATCAAATCAAATCAAACTATATTTTTTTGATCCAAGACTTGGTGCTCCGGTACCACATGCCGTGCGAGTCTCTGACAATTTTTGTGGCTTTCCTCTGACACCGCCCAATATATAAGTCCTGGATGGCAGGAAACTTGGCCCCAGTGATGTACTGGACCGTACGCACTACCCACTGTAGCGCCTTACAGTCAGATGCCGAGCAGTTGTCATACCAGGCGGTGATGCAACCGGTCAGGATGCTCTCGATGGTGCAGCTGTATAACTTTTTGAGGATCTGGGGACCCATGCCAAATCTTTTCTGTATCCTGAGGGGGAAAAGGTGTTGTCATGCCCTCTTAACGACTGTCTTGGTCTGTTTGGACCATGATAGTTCATTGGTGATGTGGACACCAAGGAACTTGAAACTCTCGACCCGCTCCACTACAGCCCCGTCGATGTTAATGGGGGCCTGTTCGGCCCGCCTTTTCCTGTAGTCCACGATCAGCTCTTTTGTATTACTCACATTGAGGGAGAGGTTGTAGTCCTGGCACCACACTGCCAGGTCTCTGATCTCCTCCCTATAGGCCGTCTCATCGTTGTTGGTGATCAGGCATACCACCGCTGTTGTGTCGTCAGCAAACTTAATGATGGTGTTGGAGTCGTGTTTGGCCACGCAGTCGTGGGTGAACAGGGAGTACAGGAGGGGACTAAATACCCACCCCTGAGGGGCCCCAGTGTTGAGGATCAGCGTGGCAGACGTGTTGTTGCCTACCCTTACCACCTGGGGGCGGCCTGTCAGGAAGTCCAGGATCCAGTTGCAGAGGGAGGTGTTTAGTCCCAGGGTCCTTAGCTTAGTGATGAGCTTCGTTGGCACTATTGCGTCATCTGTGGATCTATTGGGGCGGTATGCGATTTGGAGTGGGTCTAGGGTATCCGGGAGGATGCTGTTGATGTGAGCCATGACCAGCCTTTTTGAAATGTTTTGTCCAGGAAGTTGTCTCAAAGGAATTGAATTTATTGTTTTCTAATTGTTTTTCCATCTATAGCATTTTGTAATATTGTGCAGTTCCTTTGGCTTTGATGCCTCTTGACTGAGTATTGCTCTGTTCAAGTAGACTGTGCTTTTGCTGTGATCTGATTGGGGTGTTTTGGGGGTGACTTTGAAGGCTCTGAGAGACTCTGGGTTGAGGTCAGTGATAAAGTATTCTACAATACTACTGCCAAGGGATGAGCTGTAGGTTTACCTACCATAGGAGTCTCCTCGAAGACTACCATTGACTATGTACAGACCCAGCGTGCGACAGAGCTGCAGGAGTTGTGACCTGTTTTTGTTGGTTGTTTTGTCATAGTTGTGGGAGGGAATGCTGTCATCTCCAGGTAGGTGTTTGTCCCCCTGTGTGCTGAGAGTTTCAGGTTCTTGTCCAGTTCTGGCATTCAGGTCATCACAGACTAGTACATGTTCCTGGGCCTGGAAATGGTTGATCTCCCCCTATAGGATGGAGAAGCTGTCATCGTTCAAATATGGGGATTCTATTGGGTGGATATAAGTAGCACACATGAGGACATTTTTCTCTGTTGAGATGATTTCCTTATTCATTTCTAGCCAGATGTAAAATGTTCCTGTTTTGACTAATTTAATAGAGTGGGTTAGATCTGCTCTATGCCAAATTAGCATACCCCCATAGTCTCTTGTCTGTTTCACACCTGGTAGTTTGGTGGATGGGACTACCAGCTCTCTGTAATCGAGATGACAATCAGTGGGTCCGTCTCCTCTATACCATGTTTCTTGTAGGATGACAATGTCTGTACTCAGACCTTGTATATTCCAGGATGAGATAGTAAAAGCTTTGTGTTCCATAGTGTCTAGTGTTGTTTTTGTGCGGTTTAGGCCCAGACCATCACAGTAGTTGTGAGCAGAGCATCTCTCTCTCTCTCTCTCTCTCTCTCTCTCTCTCTCTCTCTCTCTCTCTCTCTCACTTACTCTCTCTCCCACTTACTCTCTCCCTCTCTCTCTCAATTCAATTCAATGCTTTAATAGTATGACGTAACAATGTACATATTGCCAACCAAAGCTTTCTTTGGAGATTAAGTGACAATATTAGCATAATAATGATCAAGATTGTCAACGGAACAATCAGTAACAAACATAATCAAGGGTAAAAAATAACCATACAATGGACAATAACAATAACAATGGTATAGAGGACATGTGCAGGTTGGTCTGTCAGACATTGTCCCTCATCTTACTGCAGGAAGCAATGTAGTGCTCTCTCTCTCTCTCTCTCTCTCTCTCTCTCTCTCTCTCTCTCTCTCTCTCTCTCTCTCTCTCTCTCTCTCTCTCTCTCTCTCTCTCTCTCTCTTTCTCTCTTCTTATCAGCTCCGAGCCAGATGAGGATGATGATGTTATGGAAATGAGGAAGATACAAAGGCAGCAGAGTGATTTCAGTGTAGAGTGTCACAACAGAGTAGATTCAGATCTGCCATAAAAAGCAGCTGCTGATAGACTGCTGTACTAATTTCTAACTGTAGTCTAAACTACATACAGATCTTCATTTTAGATAAACACACAGATGGACACACACACACACACACTCGACACACACACACACACACACACACACACACACACACACACACACACACACACACACACACACACACACACACACAGATCACTGTTGAAGCCTTGAAGCCTGACAGTCGTCTCCCTCTCCCTCCGACTGTAACGAACGCACCTTCAACCATTCATCAGTGTCACCCTGTCGCCTTCAGTTATGGCCCGGAGGCCATTGCGTCTTCATTACAGCCGGAATAAATGTGAAATAAAACTGCAGATGATTTATTAGCTTCTGATGGCACCTCGCTGGTTAGCACGCCACGCTCCTTCCTTCACCAGGGTCTGAGAGACTGACACACTCCAGACCTGAGTAGTGGATATCAGATCTGACAGCAGGATAATAGCTGTCGGTGATCACTAGCTCAGTCTGAGGAGAAGAGGGACTCAGGATAGGAAGTAAAGCAGTGATACTACACTTCTACTTGATTAGTGAACATTGCCTGGGACTCCCAGAGCCAACACCTAGCTGGTTACAAGTAAATTAGTTAAGCTTTCTCAATTGAAAAAAACAAAATTTGTTGAAACCAAATAGATGGTTCATAGCCAACTGTTCTACTTGATTATTAACAAACCTATATTTCAATCTATTTCTTTCAACACAACTTAATTTTCCTCTTTGCTATCCACATTTCTTCATTTGGGCTACAAGCAATTATATACATTTCCTATTAATCACAATATTAAGTTGGTTCCACAACATAAAATAATGACTCCAAACACCTTCTTTACATAAGACTTTCACATGAACTGGTTACAGTATAGTTACCAAATGGTGACCATCTCATCAATGGAAACCTTTCCAGGTGCTTTATTATCACTTAACTTACAAAGATATCATTTAAGATTCAGTGCTGTCAGTGAACATATAATCATAAAAAACAGAACACTACCTTTCAGGCTGACCTCGGTCGTCAGTTGAACGGTGTTTCCTCCGACACGTTGATGCAGCTGGCTTCCGGGTTCAGCGGGAGGGTCATGTTTCGGGGGACGCATGACTTGACCTTCGCCTCATGAGCCCGTTGGGGAGTTTCAGCAATGAGACAAGATCGAAATTGGGGAGAAAAGGCTGTAAAATTCAAAAAAGGAATAGGTTGAATGAACCAAAACGTAACTTTGGATCATACCAATCAGAAAAAGCACTTCAGATGAACAACAATGCTGTCCCACTTTTTCCAGCGATAGGGAAGGAGCCTATCTCTTGTTTCTGGACAGGACGTTAGTCTGTCGGTCAAAAACCTGCCTCATGTAGGAGACGTAATGTCTGATGCTCAAAGGCAGCAACATCGCATCCAGCCTGTTGGCCAAACACACACACACACACACACACACTGTATCTCTGTTGGAGACAAGTCCAGCCAAATCCGCATAAGTCCGGTCCACTAGAGACCAGTGCAGGTAAGTCCTCTTCCAGGTGTCACAGTGTCCTGCTTGTCACTAACCCAGTTACAACTAGAACAAGGGGCACACAAACATGCATGCACACGCACACAAACAAACACACAGACATACCTTGTCAGGCCAAGTTTCACTGCAGAGAGAATGAAGACATCAGTTACAGTATACCTGCCTAATCTATTCACTGATCAGATAAACGGAATGACATATTACAGTCTTCTCTCCTTCTCTCCTGAAGCAGCGGCCCGTCTGTTTGGCAGTCTCTCTTTCCTTCGTTCTGCGCTCTAAGTGTTTGTGTGGGTGTGTGTGCACGGGAGCTTATGCATGCACCCAGGTGTGTGTGCACCTGTGTGTTTATGTGTGATGTGTGTGTGTTTATGTGTGAGTGTGTGTGTGCACCTGTTTGCGTTTTTTATGTGCCTTTGTGTGTGCTCTAATGGTGTTTAATGCCCACACTTATGGTTTCAGCAGGGAATGGTGGTGGATCAGTAGAGTCCAGGTCTGGGCTGTAGAGTGGGCCGATCACTGGCAGCACCATCTCTCATCCTGGACTGCATGGCATAGTGGAGAGAGGAGAGGGCCAGGGGACACACAGACACGCTCTCCCTTTCTCTGGCTTTTGCAGTCTTTCTGTCTCTTACTATGTGTCCCTGTGTCTCTGTCTGTCAGTCTTTTTGTCTGTTATTATGTGTCTCTGTGTCTCTGTGTCTCAGTCTTTCTGTCTGTTACTAGGTGTCCCTGTGTCTCTATCTCTCAGTCTTTCTGTCTGTTACTAGGTGTCCCCGTGTCTCTGTCTCTCAGTCTTTCTGTCTGTTATTATGTGTCCCTGTGTCTCTATCTCTCAGTCTTTCTGTCTGTTACTAGGTGTCCCCATGTCTCTGTCTCTCAGTCTTTCTGTCTGTTATTATGTGTCCCCGTGTCTCTGTCTGTCAGTCTTTCTGTCTGTTATTATGTGTCCCTGTGTCTCTGTCCTCAGTCTTTCTGTCTGTTATTATGTGTCCCTGTGTCTCTGTCTCTCAGTCTTTCTGTCTGTTACTAGGTGTCCCTGTGTCTCTGTCTCTCTGTCTTTCTGTCTGTTATTATGTGTCCCTGTGTCTCTGTCTCTCAGTCTTTCTGTCTGTTACTAGGTGTCCCCGTGTCTCTGTCTCTCAGTCTTTCTGTCTGTTACTAGGTGTCCCTGTGTCTCTGTCTCTCAGTCTTTCTGTCTGTTACTAGGTGTCCCTGTGTCTCTGTCTCTCTGTCTTTCTGTCTGTTATTATGTGTCCGTGTGTCTCTGTCTCTCAGTCTTTCTGTCTGTTACTAGGTGTCCCCGTGTCTCTGTCTCTCAGTCTTTCGGTCTGTTATTATGTGTCCCTGTGTCTCTGTCTCTCAGTCTTTCTGTCTGTTATTATGTGTCCCCGTGTCTCTATCTCTCAGTCTTTCTGTCTGTTATTATGTGTCCCGTGTCTCTGTCTCTCAGTCTTTCTGTCTGTTATTATGTGTCCCTGTGTCTCTGTCTCTCAGTCTTTCTGTCTGTTACTAGGTGTCCCCATGTCTCTGTCTCTCAGTCTTTCTGTCTGTTATTATGTGTTCCCGTGTCTCTGTCTCTCAGTCTTTCTGTCTGTTACTAGGTGTCCCTGTGTCTCTGTCTCTCAGTCTTTCTGTCTGTTATTATGTGTCCCTGTGTCTCTGTCTCGCAGTCTTTCTGTCTGTTATTATGTGTCCCTGTGTCTCTGTCTCTCAGTCTTTCTGTCTGTTACTAGGTGTCCTCGTGTCTCTGTCTCTCAGTCTTTCTGTCTGTTATTATGTGTCCCTGTGTCTCTGTCTCTCAGTCTTTCTGTCTGTTATTATGTGTCCCTGTTTCTCTGTCTCTCAGTCTTTCTGTCTGTTATTATGTGTCCCTGTGTCTCTGTCTCTCAGTCTTTCTGTCTGTTATTATGTGTCCCTGTGTCTCTGTCTGTCAGTCTTTCTGTCTGTTAGTATGTGTCCCTGTGTCTCTGTCTCTCAGTCTTTCTGTCTGTTATTATGTGTCCCTGTGTCTCTGTCTCTCTGTCTTTCTGTCTGTTACTAGGTGTCCCCGTGTCTCTGTCTCTCAGTCTTTCTGTCTGTTATTATGTGTCCCTGTGTCTCTGTCTCTCAGTCTTTCTGTCTGTTAATATGTGTCCCTGTGTCTCTGTCTCTCAGTCTTTCTGTCTGTTATTATGTGTCCCTGTGTCTCTGTCTCTCAGTCTTTCTGTCTGTTAATATGTGTCCCTGTGTCTCTGTCTCTCTGTCTTTCTGTCTGTTACTAGGTGTCCCCGTGTCTCTGTCTCTCAGTCTTTCTGTCTGTTATTATGTGTCCATGTGTCTCTGTCTCTCAGTCTTTCTGTCTGTTATTATGTGTCCCCGTGTCTCTGTCTCTCAGTCTTTCTGTCTGTTACTAGGTGTCCCCGTGTCTCTGTCTCTCAGTCTTTCTGTCTGTTATTATGTGTCCCTGTGTCTCTGTCTCTCAGTCTTTCTGTCTGTTACTAGCTGTCCCTGTGTCTCTGTCTCTCAGTCTTTCTGTCTGTTATTATGTGTCCCTGTGTCTCTGTCTCTCAGTCTTTCTGTCTGTTACTAGGTGTCCCCGTGTCTCTGTCTCTCAGTCTTTCTGTCTGTTATTATGTGTCCCTGTGTCTCTGTCTCTCAGTCTTTCTGTCTGTTATTATGTGTCCCTGTGTCTCTGTCTCTCAGTCTTTCTGTCTGTTATTATGTGTCCCTGTGTCTCTGTCTCTCAGTCTTTCTGTCTGTTACTAGGTGTCCCAGTGTCCCTGTGTCTCTGTCTCTCAGTCTTTCTGTCTGTTAATATGTGTCCCTGTGTCTCTGTCTCTCTGTCTTTCTGTCTGTTACTAGGTGTCCCCGTGTCTCTATCTCTCAGTCTTTCTGTCTGTTATTATGTGTCCATGTGTCTCTGTCTCTCAGTCTTTCTGTCTGTTATTATGTGTCCCCGTGTCTCTGTCTCTCAGTCTTTCTGTCTGTTACTAGGTGTCCCCGTGTCTCTGTCTCTCAGTCTTTCTGTCTGTTATTATGTGTCCCTGTGTCTCTGTCTCTCAGTCTTTCTGTCTGTTACTAGCTGCCCCTGTGTCTCTGTCTCTCAGTCTTTCTGTCTGTTACTAGGTGTCCCCGTGTCTCTGTCTCTCAGTCTTTCTGTCTGTTATTATGTGTCCCTGTGTCTCTGTCTCTCAGTCTTTCTGTCTGTTATTATGTGTCCCCGTGTCTCTGTCTCTCAGTCTTTCTGTCTGTTATTATGTGTCCCTGTGTCTCTGTCTCTCAGTCTTTCTGTCTGTTACTAGGTGTCCCCGTGTCTCTGTCTCTCAGTCTTTCTGTCTGTTATTATGTGTCCCTGTGTCTCTGTCTCTCAGTCTTTCTGTCTGTTATTATGTGTCCCTGTGTCTCTGTCTCTCAGTCTTTCTGTCTGTTATTAGGTGTCCCCGTGTCTCTGTCTCTCAGTCTTTCTGTCTGTTATTATGTGTCCCCGTGTCTCTGTCTCTCAGTCTTTCTGTCTGTTATTATGTGTCCCTGTGTCTCTGTCTCTCAGTCTTTCTGTCTGTTACTAGGTGTCCCCGTGTCTCTGTCTCTCAGTCTTTCTGTCTGTTATTATGTGTCCCTGTGTCTCTGTCTCTCAGTCTTTCTGTCTGTTATTATGTGTTCCCGTGTCTCTGTCTCTCAGTCTTTCTGTCTGTTATTATGTGTCCCCGTGTCTCTGTCTCTCAGTCTTTCTGTCTGTTACTAGCTGTCCCTGTGTCTCTGTCTCTTATTATGTTTCCCTGTTTCTCCGTGTCTCTGTGTCTCTGTCTTTCTGTCTTATACTACATTAGATGCATCCAATGCAAAACAATATCTCTAGTTTAAACTGACATTTTTTAAATAATTGTGTATTATGCTAATAAGATTTCAGCAAGGGTGCGGACATCAACCTTAGGGGTAAACAATAAACAATAACATTACACACAAACTTTAAAAAAATAATATAGGCATTTTAAATGTTATATCATTGCTATTTAAAGTGTTGTAACGATGTGCAAATAGTAAAAGTACAAAAGGGAAAATAAATAAGCATAAACATAAATACAATGGTGTTTGTTCTTCACTGCTGCCCTTTTCTTGTTGAAACAGGTCACACATCTTGCTGCTGTGATGGCACACTGTGTTACTTCACCCAATATATATGGGAGTTTATCAAGATTGGATTTGATTTCAAAATCGTTGTGGGTCTATGTAATCTTAGGGAAATATGTGTCTAATATGTTCATACATTTTGGCAGGAGGGTAGGAAGTGCAGCTCGGTTTTCACCTATTTTTCTGGGCAGTGGGCACATAGCCTGTCTTCTATTGAGAACCAGGTCTGCCTATGGCAGCCTCTCTCGATAGAGAGAGTCTGTACAAAGTCAAAGCTTTTCTTAAGTTTGGGTCTGTCACAGTGATCAGGTATTCTGCTACTGTGTATTCTCTGTTTAGGGGCAAATAACATTCACATTTGCTCTGTTTTTTAGTTGTTGATTCTTTCCAATATGTCAAGTAATTCTCTTTTTGTTTTCTCATGATTTGGTTGGGTCTAATTGTGTTGCTGTCCTGGGGCTCTGTGGGGTCTGTTTGTGAACAGAACCCCGGATCTAGCTGAGGGGCTCTTCTCCAGCTTCACCTCTCTGTAAGTGATGGCTTTGTTATGGAAGGTTTAGGAATCACTTATTTTTAGGTGGTTGTAGATTTTAAAGGATATATTTTTTATGTTGATCATCTCTCTCTCTCTTTCTCTCGCTCTCTATCAGGAAAGCCAGTGGGGTAGGAGGGACTGTGGAATAGCTGGATTAAGGGGTGGGGTTGATTGGAGCAGTGAAGAGATCAGTGGGAGAGTGTGTGTCCTGGGGCAGCAAAGATGGTTGTTAGGGGAACAGAGAGGTTGTTAAAAGACCTTGTGTTCTATATGGGGGCACACAAGGGGATTGGATGACTATGAGGTTGGGGGTAGCAGGGGGGTTCTTGGATTTAAGGGGTGCATTGGGCTTTGGGGGCTGAGATCTGGAGGTGAAAGGTGGGGGGTGGAGATTTGGAGGACCATTAGAAGTGGTGTGGGGGTGGGGGTTTAGGATCTGAGACTGTGGAAGAGAAAAGCAGGAGGAAGTGAGATGGATGGTGAGAGGTAGGCTGGTTAGAGATTTTTGAGGACAATTAGAAACAGATTGGGAAAGGTGCAGTGATGCAGAATACTGTAATAGGACATGGTGGTACAGTGATGCTGTCGTGATGCAGGGTACTGTAATAGGACATGGAGATGCAGTGATGCTGTCGTGATGCAGGATTCTGTAATAGGACATGGAGGTACAGTGATGCTGTCGTGATGCAGGATACTGTAATAAGAGGTGGAGGTGATTGAGTTAGAGGGTTTGGATATATTTAAAGGGGGTGCTTGGGAGGTGAGTTAAAGGTATGCCAGGAGACGGATCAGGGGCTGGGGGCTAAGGGCTGTAGGATATGTCTGGACTCAAGGGCTGAGGCTGGGATTGGTGGGCTAAGGGCTAAGGGCTGCAAGTACAGATGCTCAGTGACCAGGTGTCAGAACTCAGGCCAGGAAGCTGAATCAAGCCATTAATCACCCAACCCCTCAGCCTGTAATCACACAGGCTCCAGTCGTGATGTATGGGCTATGTCACAACCACTGACTCACAGGCACCTAGTCAGCCACACGCACACATTAAGATCCACGTAAACACAGACCATTAACACACGCAAGCACAACACACACACACACACACATTGGTCACAAGGATTATGTGAAGCAGGAAATATTGACTTGGGCCACTAGAGAGAGAGAGAGAGAGAGAGAGAGAGAGAGAGAGAGAGAGAGAGAGAGAGAGGAAGGAAGTGAGGGTGAGGAGGAAGGGATGGAGAGGTGTATCCGTGGGGACGGAGGTAAAGCTCATGGTCAGCTTTTTCCACGGTGATGGTGGACAGGCCGCCTGACAGGATGAATAATTTAGGACGAGGTGTGGACATCGATCCCACAATGCACCTCTCCCTGTCCACGCTGTCTGATACACAGTCAAACTCTCAAAGGCACACACACACACATACAACCTCGCAGGCAGACACACAAACACACACAGCAAGTGCCAACACACACACAATCACAGTCATTGTTGTGGTACAACACACACAGCACTTATGTGGCCAAAATCAGACACAATAAATCTGACACACAACAAAACAGACACACTGCTGCTGTAACACCACACAGTCCATTTAGAATATGCTGACAGACAATGGTGGCTGTGAATCCTGTGGTTGTCAGTAGCGTCCTCTGAGAGATGTCGTTCCTGATGGATATGTGTACTTCCTGTCTGCTTAATGCTGATACTTCCTGCTTGAGTCAGATGTCTTTGACCTTCTGGTTTGGAGTCCAAACTCAACACAATGCCTCCAGAATAGATTATCTCAGTTTAAAAGAGAGGCGATACGAGTGTGGGTGTGGGTGTCTGTGTGTCTGTGTGTGTATGCGTTTGTGTGTGTGTGTGTCTGTGTGAGAGAGAGAGAGTTCTTACTTCTGGCATGCTTGTAAAACTTCCACTTGTCTCTCAGGTCCTCATAAAATAATTTGCACACAAACTGACCAACAGTGCCCCCCCTTCTCTCCTTCCTGTAGTGTAGACCCAGATAATTACGACAGCAGCAGCAACAAGTAATATTGTATGGAATATTGACTTATTCAAATTGTTCGTTTTTTGGACAATTAACTTGTGTTTTTTGAATGTATCTTCATTTGTATGTATGCACACTGCAAGAAGCCACACATGTTTTAAAACTCTTATGCATTCAATGAAGTTTCTTCTGAAACTTTACCTTTCTTAGTTGTTCTCTCTCTTCTTCTCTTCTCATTTATCATCCTGGGGCCTGAACGAGTGACCCCCATCTTAAACAACCCCATTATAGTACACACACAGACACACAACAGCATTCTGCTCCTATAGAATCGTTCTCCTTCTCCCGGAGTGTTAGATGAATATAAATATGTCAGTTTGACATCATTCATCTGACACATTTACCCTATACAGCCATAGGAGGCAGTGTTACCCTCTGTTGATACCACTGGAGAGAGAGAGAGAGAGAGAGAGAGAGAGAGAGAGAGAGAGAGAGAGAGAGAGAGAGAGAGAGAGAGAGAGAGAGAGAGAGAGAGAGAGAGAGAGAGAGAGAGAGAGAGAGAGAGAGAGAGCGCAGGATAACCCGTTTTTTGGTTCCAGGTAGAACCCTTTTCGATAACACTTAAAACCCCTTTGGGTTCCATGTAGAACCCTCTGTGGAAAGGGTCCAAAATGGAACCCAAGAGGGTTCTACTTGGAAGCAAAAGGGTTCTATCTGGCACCAAAAAGGGTTTTTCAAAGGGTTCTCCTAGGGGGCAGCCAAAGAACCCTTTTAGGTTCTACACTGAACAAAAATATAAAACCAACATGCAACAATTTCAAAGATTTTACTGAGTTACGGTTCGTATAAGGAAATCAGTCAATTGAACTAAATTAATTATGCCCTAATCTATGGATTTCAAATGACTGGGAATACAGATATGCATCTGTTGGTCACAGAAACCTTTAAAAAAAAAGGTAGGGGCGTGGATAAAAAAAACTATCAGTATCTGGTGTAACCATCATTTGCCTCTTTCAGCGCGACACGTCTCCTTCGCATAAAGTTGATCAGCCTGTTGACATGGGGCCATGTATTATCATGGTAAACCATGA
This sequence comes from Brachymystax lenok tsinlingensis, assembly GCA_030435695.1. Lineage (NCBI taxonomy): Eukaryota > Metazoa > Chordata > Actinopteri > Salmoniformes > Salmonidae > Brachymystax > Brachymystax lenok. The sequence continues at coordinate 25,777,636 of CM059806.1, forward strand.
GGTTACGACGCTGAACTGCAGTCAGGTCAAGACCCTGGTGAGGACGACGAGCACGCAGATGAGCTTCCCGAGACGGTTCGTGAGAGTTTGTGCAAATATTCTTCGGTTGTGCAGACACACAGTTTCCCAGTCACATTATGTTAAAGGTCCCCAAAGCACACACATCCCTGGGTCGCTCCTCTTTTCAGTTCGCTGCAGCTAGCGACTGGAACGAGCTGCAACAAACACTCAAACTGGACAGTTTTATCTCAATCTCTTCATTCAAAGACTCCATCATGGACACTCTTCCTGACAGTTGTGGTTGCTTTGTGTGATGTATTGTTGTCGATATCAGCCCTTTGTGCTGTTGTCTGTGCCCAATAATGTTTGTACCATGTTTTGTGCTGCTACCATGTTGTGCTGCTACCATGTTGTTGTCATGTTGTGCTGCTACCATGTTGCTGTCATAGGTCTCTCTTTATGTAGTGTTGTGTTGTCTCTCTTGTCGTGATGTGTGTTTTGTCCTGTATTTTAATTGTATTTATTGTTATTGTTATTTTTAATCCCAGCCCCGTCCCCGCAGGAGGCCTTTTGCCTTTTGGTAGACGTAATTGTAAATAAGAATTTGTTCTTTACTGACTTGCCTAGTTAAATAAAGGTTAAATAAATAAATAAAATGTATCAGCAGTCTGAGTGGCTGGTCTCAGACGATCCCGCAGGTGAAGAAGCCGGATGTGGAGGTCCCTGGCTGGCGTGGTTACACGTGGTCTGCGGTTGTGAGGCCGGTTGGACTTACTGCCAAATTCTCTAAATTGACATTGGAGGCAGCTTATGGTAGAGAAAGTAATATTCAATACTCTGGCAACAGTTTTGGTGGACATTCCTGCAGTCAGCATGCCAATTGCACACTCATTCAAAACTTGAGACATCTGTGGCATTGTGTTATGTGACAAAACTGCACATTTTAGAGTGGCCTTTTATTGTCTCCGTGGCAGCACAAGGTGCACCTGTGTAATGATCATGCTGTTTAATCAGCTTCTTGATATGCCACACCTGTCAGGTGGATGGATTATCTTGACAAAGGAGAAATGCTCACTAACAGGAATGTCAACAAATTTGTGCACAACATTTTATTTCAGCTCATGAAACATGGAACCAATACTTTCCAGTTTGCGTTTATATTTTTGTTCAGTGTAGATATAACCTTTTTTTCTAAGAATGTAGGGAAGCCAGAAGATCATCAAGGACCTCAGCCACCCGAGCCACGGCCTGTTCACCCCGCTACCATCTAGAAGGCGAAGATTGAGAAACAGCTTCAATCTCCATGCCATCATATTGTTTTACACACTTTATATGTATATATTGTATTCTAGTCAAGGCTCATCCTATATAACTGCTGCTGTGCAAGATCTCACCCTGTGGGGTCAAAATGATCACAAGAACGGTGAGCAAAAATCCCAGAACCACACGGGGGGACCTAGTGAATGACCTGCAGAGAGCTGGGACCAAAGTAACAAAGCCTACCATCAGTAACACACTACGCCGCCAGGGACTCAAATCCTGCAGTGCCAGACGTGTCCCCCTGCTTAAGCCAGTACATGTTCAGGCCCGTCTGAAGTTTGCTAGAGAGCATTTGGATGATCCAGATGAGGATTGGGAGAATGTCATATGGTCAGATGAAACCAAAATAGAACGTTTTGGTAAAAACTCAACTCGTCGTGTTTTGAGGACAAAGAATGCTGAGTTGCATCCAAAGAACACCATACCTACTGTGAAGCATGGGGTTGGAAACATCATGCTTTGGGGCTGTTTTTCTGCAAAGGGACCAGGACGACTGATCCGTGTAAAGGAAAGAATGAATGGGGCCATGTATCGTGAGATTTTGAGTGAAAACCTCCTTCCATCAGCAAGGGCATTGAAGATGAAACGTGGCTGGGTCTTTCAGCATGACAATGATCCCAAACACACCGCCCGGGCAACGAAGGAGTGGCTTCAGAAGAAGCATTTCAAGGTCCTGGAGTGGCCTAGCCAGTCTCCAGATCTCAACCCCATAGAAAATCTTTGGAGGGAGTTGAAAGTCCGTGTTGCCCAGCGACAGCCCCAAAACATCACTGCTCTAGAGGAGATCTGCATGGAGGAATGGGCCAAAATACCAGCAACAGTGTGTGAAAACCTTGTGAAGACTTACAGAAAACGTTTGACCTCTGTCATTGCCAACAAAGGGTATATAACAAAGTATTGAGATAAACTTTTGTTATTGACCAAATACTTATTTTCCACCATAATTTGCAAATAAATAAATTAAAAATCCTACAATGTGATTTTCTGGATTTCTTTTTCTCATTTCGTCTGTCATAGTTGAAGTGTACCTATGATGAAAATTACAGGCCTCTCTCATCTTTTTAAGTTGGAGAACTTGCACAATTGGTGGCTGGCTAAATACTTTTTTGCCCCACTGTATATATAAATATATATACTACCGTTCAAAAGTTTGGAGTCACATAGAAATAACTGTCCTTGTTTTTGAAAGAAAAGCTAATTTTCTGTCCATTAAAATAAAATACAATTGATCAGAAATACAGTGTAGACATTGTTAACGTTGTAAATGACTATTGTAGCTGGAAACGGCAGATTTTTTATGGAATATCTACATAGGCGTACAGAGGCCCATTATCAGCAACAATCACTCCTGTGTTCCAATGGCACATTGTGTTAGTTAATCCAAGTTTATCATTTTAAAAGGCTAACTGATAATTAGAAAACCCTTTTGCGATTATGTTAGCAGAGCTGAAAAATGTTTTTCTGATTAAAGAAGCAATAAAACTGGCCTTCTTTAGACCAGTATCTGTATTTTGAGTATCTGGAGCCCATCTGAATCTTTTCTTTTTATTGGCCAGTCTGAGACAAGTCATTTACAACATTAACAGTGTCTACACTGTATTTCTGATCAATTTGATGTTATTCTAATGCACGAAAAAATTGCTTTTCTTTAAAAAATAAGGACATTTCTAAGTGACCCAAAACTTTTGAACGGTAGTGTATATGTATATATATCTATTTATATTCTGACATTGCTCATTCTGATATTGCTCATTCGGATGTTTCTGGATGTTTCTGGATACTTTTGTGTGTATTGTTATTGTACGGCTAGATATTGCTGCACGGTTGTAGCTAGAAACATAAGCATTTTACCGCACCTCCGATTACATCTGCAAATCTGTGTACTCGACCAAAAACTTTAAAAGAATGCGTAGTATTCTACTATTGTCCTCTTTATCAAATCAGATGGTATCGCAATGATTATGACAGGGTCTATTGAACACAAATGGCTATACCCACAACAGCATCAGTCTGATTCCATAAACACAATAGAGAGACTGTGATATCATCAATAAGAATCCAAAACAGATGATTGCCAGACTACTAACAGAGCTGGGAGGAAATACAGATACAAGTGATAGGAGCAAATTGAAATAAAATTGAGGTTTATTTTCTTTTCACACAGCAGGTTAGGGAGCTGTTGTATGGGATGATGGGTGAGGCGATGGAGGGAGGGAGGTGCAGGGAGGAGGGATGGAGATATGGATGGTAGTAGTAGTGGTGGTAGTAGTAGTAGTAATGATGACGGTAGTAGTGGTGTTGGTAATAGTAGTAGTAGTAGTAATGATGACGGTAGTAGTGGTGTTGATAGTAGTAGTAGTAATAATGATAGTAGTAATAGTCGTGGTAGTAGTAGTAGTAGTAGTAATGATGATGGTAGTAGTAGTGATGGTAGTAGTAGTAGTAGTAATGACGATTGTAGTAGTAGTAATGGTAGTAGTAGTGGTAGTAGTAGTAATGATGATTGTAGTGGTAGTAGTAGTAGGAGTAGTGGTAGTAATAGTAGTAGTAGTAGTAATGATGATGGTAGTAGTTGTAGTAGTAGTAATGATGATGGTAGTGGTAGTAGTAGTAGTAGTAGTAGTAGTAGTAGGTAGTAATGATGGTGGTGGTGGTGGTGGTAGTGGTACCAGCAGCAGTAACGGTAGTGAGTGGTAGTGGCGGTAGTGGTTAACGACGACGGCAGTGGTGGTGGTGGTGGCAGTAGTGGTGGCAGTGGCAGTGGTTGCAGCAGCAGCGGTGTAGCTTAGTGGTAGTAATGGAGTGCATGATTGAAACATTAATGGCGCAAACGACGACGGCAGCAGTAGACGGCAGTGGTGGTAGTATTAAACGACGATGGTGGTAGTGATCGTGGTAGTGTGGTAGTGGTAGCAGTAACGATGGCAATGGTAGTAGTAGTAATATGGGAAGTAGTAGTGGTGGTAATAGCAGTAGTAAGCAGCAGATTGATGATGGGCAGTAGTAACGTGAGCAGTGAGTAGTAACAGTAGTAAGTGGTGGTGGTGGCAGTAATAACGAGTGGGGTGTGCAGTAGTACAGTAGTGGTAGTAGTAGTGAGCAGTAACGATGGTGGCAGTAGTAGTGTTATGGTCACAGTCGCTAGTAGTGGTAGTGGCAGAGTATTGGTGGTATTGCAGTGATGGTAGTAGGTTGGTGTTGGTGCTGGTGAGTGGTGGTGCAGCAATGTTGGTGCTGGTGGTAGTGGTGGTGCTGCAGTATATTGGTGGTGGTAGTGTTGGTGCTGTTAGTGGTAGTAGTGGTGGTGGTAGCTGCTGGTAGCTGGTGGTGGTGGTGGTAGTGGTGGTTGTTGGTTGTGGTGGTACGATTGTGGTGGTGGTGGTGCTGGTTGGTGTTGCTGGTGGAGCACCACCAGCAAACAAGGTTGCTGGTAGTTGTGGTGGTGTTGTTAGTAGCAATGATGATGGTAGTGGGGTTGGTATTGGCGTAGTGGTAGTGGTAGTATATTGGTGGTAGTGAGTAGTAGTGGTGGTAGTAGTGTAATGTGGTGGTGGTAGTGGTAGTGGTAGTAGTGTATTGGTGTAGTAGTAGTGGTAGTAGTAGTAGTAGTGGTAGTAGTGGCGGTGGTTGTAGTAGTAATGGTGATGGTAGTGGTAGTAGTGGTAGTGGTGGTAGTGGTAGTGGTAGTAGTAGTGGTAGTAGTAGTAGTAGTAGTAGTAGCAGTGGTTGCAGTAGTTGATGGTGGTGGTAGTTGGTGGTAGTAGTTGTGTATAGTAGTAGTAGTAGTACTAGTAGTAGTATAATTAGTAGTAGTAGTGGTAGTAGTAATAATGATGGTAGTAGTAGTAGCAGTAGTAGTAGTAGTAATGAGGAAGTTAGTGGTAGTAGTAGTTGTAGTAGTAGTAGTAGTAATAGTAGTAGCAGTAGTAGTAGTAGTAATGATGATGGTAGTGGTAGTGGTGGTAGTAGTAGTAGTAGTAGTAGTAGTAGTAGTAGTAGTAGTAGTAGTAGTAGATAATACTTCCGGCACCGACAGAGATGGCAGCCTTGCTTCGCGTTCTTAGGTAGCTATGCAGTATTTTGTTTTTTTATGTATTACTTCTTACATTGTTACCCTGGGAAATCTTAAGTTTTATTACATACAGCCCGGGGGGAACTATTGGATATAAGAGCAACATCAACTTACTAACATTACAACAAGGTAGACGAAATCTGAGCAACGGTTGCATTCCAGAGAGACATTAGCAATTGCAACGTTCTTAGCTTCACGGAAACATGGCTCACCCAGGACACGTTATCAGAGTCGGTACAGCCACCCGGTTTCTTCACGCATCGCGCCGACAGAAACAAACATCTATCTGGTAAGAAGAAGGGCGGGGGGGTATGCCTTATGATTAACGAGACGTGGTGTGGTCATAACAACATAAAGGAACTCAAGTCCTTTTGTTCACCTGACCTAGAATTCCTTACAATCAAGTGCCGACCTCATTATCTACCAAGAGAATTCTCTTCGATTATAATCACAGTCACATATTATATCCCCCCTCAAGCTGACACATCGACGGCACTGAAAGAAATTCATTGGACTCTATGTAAACTGGAAACCACATATCCTGAGGCTGCATTTATTGTAGCTGGGGATTTTAACAAGGCTAATCTGAAAACAAGGCTCCCTAAATTGTATCTGCTTTCGGCAAATCTGACCATGACTCCATTTTGTTGCTCCCAGCCTATAGACAGAAACTAAAACAGGAAACGCCCGTGCTCAGGTCTGTTCAACGATTGTCCGACCAATCTGATTCCACGCTTCAAGATTGCTTCGAGCACGTGGACTGGGATATGTTCCGGATAGCATCTGACAACAACATTGATGTGTACGCTGATTCGGTGAGCGAGTTTATTAGCAAGTGCATCGGTGATGTTGTCGGTGATGTTGTACCCATAGCAACTATTAAAACCGTCCCCAACCAGAAACCGTGGATTGATGGCAGCATTTGAGCAAAACTGAAAGTGCGAACCACTGCTTTTAATCAGGGTAAGGCAACCGGAAACATGACTGAATACAAACAGTGTAACTATTCCCTCCGCAAAGCAATCAAACAAGCTAAGCGTCAGTATAGAGACAAAGTAGAGTCACAATTCAACGGCTCAAACATGAGAGGTATGTGGCAGGGTCTACAGTCAATCACGGACTACAAAAAGAAAACCAGCCCCGTCGCGGACACCGATGTCTTGCTCCCAGACAAACTAAACAACTTCTTTGCTCGCTTTTGAGGACGATACAGTACCACCGACACGGCCCGCTACCAAAACATGTGGGCTCTCCTCCCTCTCCTTCACCGCAGCCAACGTGAGTAAAACATTTAAATGTGTTAACCCTCGCAAGGATGCCGGCCCAGATGGCATCCCTGGCCGCGTCCTCAGAGCATGCGCAGACCAGCTGGCTGGTGTGTTTACGGGCATATTTAACTTCTTAGGGAGCGGCTCCCGAGGTGACGGTTTTGGAGAGTCTGGCGTGCCCAAAGTAAAATGCATGCCACTCAGGCCCATAAAATAGGATATGCACATAATTAGTACAATTGGATAGGAAACACTCTGAAGTTTCTAAGAGTGTTAAAATAATGTATGTGAGTATAACATAAGTGATATAGCAGGCAAAAACCAGAGGAATTTTTTTTTTTGTAAATGAGCATCTTCTCCATTGTGCCTACTGCATACATCTTTATGTAGGACTGAGACTGCAGTACCTATGGCTTCCATTAGATGTCAACAGTCAACAGTCAAAGACTGGGAATTCTAGCAGTGACCAGAATGGATAGGGACAGGAAATTGTCAGGCGACCACTTTTGTAAACAAGGTTTGACCTGCGCGAGATTGTGAACGCACACCACTTTATTTTTCTTTCCTATCGTTCACGTTATCGTCCGGTTGAAATATTACAGCAAATATACCCAAAAGGATACCTAAGGATACATTAAAAAGGATGTTTGATTTGTTTGTAGAAAGTGTATAGGTATAATTTGAACGTGTTCTCTTCACGGTTCAATGGGCGACTCAACGGTGGATTTTATGATCATAACGCGCCAACCAAACGGAGATTTATGGATATAATAAATTACTTTTTCTAACCAAAGAAGCATGGATTGTCTTCGTTGGACACTTGGGAAGCCCTCAGCAGAAGTTCATCAAAGGTAAGCGATTTTATATTAGCGATTTTATGCGTTTTGTGAGACCCATGTTGGGTTATGGATTTATGCTAATGCATAAATATTAGAGGTGCTACCCTCAAACAATCAAATGTTGTGCTTTCGCCGTGAAGCCTTTTTGAAATCTGACAACGCTGTGATATTGCCAAGAATCAGAGCTTTTGATGACTATACAACAATTGTATATTTATGAATGTTTAATAATTCAACTTTTGGATTTTGAATTTGGCGCCTCACATTTCACCGGGTAGTGTCGGGAGTGGGGCGCCCCACTGCTCCCTAAGTAGTTTTAATCAATCCCTATCCCAGTCTACTGTTCCCACATGCTTCACGAGGGCCACCATTGTTGCTGTTCCCAAGAAAGCTAAGGTAACTCAACTAAATGACTATCGCCCCGTAGCACTGACTTCTGTCATCATGAAGTGCTTTGACAGACTAGTCAAGGATCATATCACCTCCATCCTACCAGACACCTTAGACCCACTCCAATTTGCTTACCGCCCCAACAGGTCCAGAGACGATGCAATCGCAATCACACTGCACACTGCACACTGCCCTAACCCATCTGGACAAGAGAAATACCAATGTAAGAATGCTGTTCATCGACTACAGCTCAGCATTTAACACCATAGTACCCTCCAAACTCGTCATTAAGCTCGAGACCCTAGGTATCGACCCCGCCCTGTGCAACTGGGTCCTCGACTTCCTGACGGGCCGGCCCCAGATGGTGAGGGTAGGAAACAACATCTCCACCCCGCTGATCCTCAACACTGGGACCCCACAAGGGTGCGTTCTCAGCCCTCTCCTGTACTCCCTGTTCACCCATGACTGCATGGCCAAGCACGCCTCCAACTCAATCATCAAGTCTGCAGACAACACAACAGTGGTAGACTTGCTAACCAACAATGATGAGACGGCCTACAGGGAGGAGGTGAGGGCCCTCGGAGAGTGGTGTCAGAAAAATAACCTCTCACTCAACATAAACAAAACAAAGGAGATGATCGTGGACTTCAGGAAGCAGCAGAGGGTGCACCCCCTATCCACATCGACGGAACAGTAGTGGAGAAGGTGGAAAGTTTTAAGTACCTCGGCGTACACATCACGGACAAACTGAAACGGTCCACCCACACAGACAGCGTGGTGAAGAAGGCGCAACTTTCACGACTTCCGCTGAAGTCGGTCCCTCTCCGAGTTTGGACGGCTACCGGCGGTCGACGTCAACGGAGTTCTAGCCACCACCGATCCATTTCTCATTTTCTGTTTGTCTTGTCTCATCCACACCTGGTTCCCAATTCCCTAATTACATGTGTTATTTAATCCCTCTGTTCCCTCTTGGTTGTTGTCCGTGATTAATTATCTGTACGTGTTGGCTCCGTTGTGTTGTGAACAGTGTATACTCTACTTGTCGTGAGCAGTACGTTTTTGTTATAGTAAAATAAGTTTTGACTCATCTCTGTGTCCTGCGCTTGATTCCGCCAGACCTGCATCACCAGAGACATTACAGTAACAGCGCCTCTTCAACCTCAGGAGGCTGAAGAAATTCGGCTTGTCACCAAAAACACTCACAAACTTCTACAGATGCGCAATCGAGAGCATCCTGTCGGGCTGTATCACCGCCTGTGTCACGATCTTCTGTATGGACAGACCAAGGCGCAGCGAGGCATCCAGTATACATGTTTATTAAAACGAACGAAACACACGTAACTGGGCAAAACAACAAACAAACGAAGATCGTAACTTAACATAGACTTACATAAACCAACAACGCTATGCATAAACAATAACCCACAAACCCCAAGTGAAAACTACAAACATATATATGGTTCCCAATTAGAGACAACGACACTCAGCTGCCTCTAATTGGGAACCATTACCCCAACACAGAAATATATAACCTAGAACAGAAAAACCCTACACCAAAAACGAAACCAAAACACTCCAGCCTGTCATCTCAGGCCTGGACGTGACAGTACTTTCAAAGGCGCCGGACTCGACCGCGCCACCCAAAAGTCTTCGGGTGGTTTTTTTTGTCCCAGGTGGCGGCTCCGGTGCTGGCCGTGCTGGTCCGAAGTCACGCACCGGAGGCCCTGGGCCATTTACTGGACTGGGGGCCCTCACTGGCGGCCCCGGGCTGGGGGCCCTCTCTGGCGGCCCCGGGCTGGGGGCCCTCTCTGGCGGCCCCGGGCTGGGGGCCCTCACTGGCGGCGCCGGGCTGGGGACCCTCACTGGCGGCGCCGGGCTGGGGACCCTCACTGGCGGACCCGGCTGGGGACCCTCACTGGCGGACCCGGGCTGGGGACCCTCACTGGCGGACCCGGGCTGGGGACCCTCACTGGCGGCGCCGGACTGGGGACCCTCACTGGCCCTCTGGTGCGGGGAGCAGGAACCGGCCGAACTGGGCTCCTAACGCGCACTCTGGTGCGGGAGCAAAACCGCCGCATTGGGCTCGTGAACGCCGCACTTTGGTGCGGGGAGCAGGAACCGCCGAACTGGGCTCGTAACGCCGCACTCTGGTGCGGGAGCAGGAACCGCCTCTGGGCTCGTGAACGCCGCACTCTGGTGCGGGAGCAGGAACCGGCCGCATTGGGCTCGTAACGCCGCACTCTGGTGCGGGAGCAGGAACCGCCGCATTGGGCTCAGAACGCCGCACTCTGGTGCGGGAGCAGGAACCGCCGCATTGCTCGTAACGCGCACTCTGGTGCGGGGAGCAGGAACCGCCGCATTGGGCTCGTAGAACGCCGCACTCTGGTGCGGGAGCAGGAACCGGCCGAACTGGGCTCATAACGCACTCGCGGCGGGAGCAGGAACAGGACGTACTGGGTTCCCGACGGGTACAGGAATCCTGGAGCGTGGAGCAGGGACAGGACGTGCTGAGTCCACGCCGAGCACAGGGATCCTGGAGCGTGGAACAGGGACCCTGGAGCGTGGAGCAGGGACAGGACGTACTGGGCTGTGGATGCGAACCGGAGATTCTGCCCGTAGGACCGGTGCAGGATATCTAGGTCCTAGGAGACGCACTGGAGACCTAGCGCGCAGAGCTGGCACCACTCTACCAGGCTGCACACTGACCTTGGCCTGACATACGAGTGGCGCTGGGATCTCTCGCACTGGGCTGTGGACACGTACCGGAGACACTGCACGCAGAACCGGTGCAGGATATCTTGGTCCTAGGAGGCGCACCGGAGACCAGGAGCGCTGAGCCGGCACCACTCTACCAGGCTGCACACTCATCGTAGCCTGACAGATGAGTGGCGCTGGAATCTCTCGCACCGGGCTGTGAACGCGCACAGGAGAAACCGTGCGCAAACTGCATAGCACAGTGTCCTTTCTGTGCGACGCTCTCCTAACGCTCTTCCACAAAGCACGAGGAGTTGGCTCAGGAGTCCCTCCAGAACCGGCCAACCTCCTCGTGTGCCCCCAAAAGGTTTTTTGGGGCTGCCTTTCGGGCTTCCGTGCCAGGCGAGTTCCAATAAACCTTTCTCGCTCTGGATCGCATGCTCCATATATATCCTCGTAACTG